>JAQPZY010001490.1:0-470000 GCA_029931535.1 Margaritifera margaritifera | reverse complement strand
CTCCTAATCCAGTGTACATGGACGCTATTTGTATGCTCATTCTTCTGTATGTATTTTCACAAAATATTTGTGTATATCGCCATTGTAGTTTGATATTATGATTAATTGGACTAAATAGTTAATAATGATTAAGCGTATTACTACAAAATATTTTCTGCTTGTATTGACCCCTTTAAAAAAAAAAGAAAGGCGTCGGTAACGACCACGTCTATACTGCAAACTAGATCAGTTTTAAAGTGAAATGCCCGGCGTGTGGGGGGAGGGGAGGCGTGAATAGAGAAGGGGAGAGCGAGGTGGAGAAAGAATGGACATTTAAATAAAAGAGGCGAGTAAAATTTGGTAAAGGTGGAAATATTACATCGAGAGCGCCTTTAAAATGTGTTTCTGATATAATGTGTTCATTAAACGAATTCTTAAAAAATCGTTTGTTAGGCATATCATGTTTCCCCGTTTCCTCTATTCCGAAACGAACGAATGGGCGCATAATTAGTCACACCCTATTCCATCTATTCGAGTGTTTGTTGTCTGATAGACGTTTGAATTAGTCTCTCACGTGTATGAACGAATATTATACAATTTATGGAAATTACGCCTGTGCTTCCGTCCAATTATTTATTGGACAACTTTATTAGTTGTCCAAAATTCCGTTCACTCGTCTGTGTATTTTTCTATCCGTTTTCCCTCTCGATCTGGTCATCTGTTTGTCCGAGTATGGGCCCGTATCTGTTTGTCCGAGTATGGGCCAGTCCGCTTATATCTTCACTCATCTGTATGTATGTCCTTCCATACTTTTATTAGTCCATAAGTTTGTCTGTTCATCTGTTCCTTCAGCCATCCGTTCGCCAATTGCCAATCTGTCTATTCGCTCTTTGCTGATCCGTCCGTTTGTCTTTTCATCTCTTCGTCCGTCGGCCCGTTCGTCCTATTTTTATCCTTCTATTGTTGTTCTTGCCGGCCAATCTAAAAAGCCGTTTGTTTGTCTCGTCATAACGTTGACTGTTATGTCGTCTTCAAATACTTTTTGCTGAAACAGAAGATATATTAAAAGTATAATTCACCACTAAAGTTTGCTTTCTTTTCATAGCTGTACTCCCACATTTGCTCTTTAAGGGAGGATTGTTACACTTTTATTCAGATGCGAATGCCCTACTCGAAAACCCTCAGTAAGGGGCAGTAAGAACCAAAGTGACAAGGGTGTTAATAAAAAGAGAAAATGCTAAAGAAACTGTTTATCGCCTCTCACTCTCTCTCTCTCTCTCACACACACACACACACACACACACACACACACACACACTAATATGTAACTGCAAACACATTTGAAAATATAGACAAACAAACGTAAAGGCTCCATGTTTGACAAAGTCTGTATGCAGAAATATTACAATGCACAGATGCAAAGGCGTTTACATTCTTATTTAGTTTTAGATTTACCTCTTTTGTTACAAACACATTTACGCATAAATGCTTGTTACCACTCTGATGTTTACGCAAACTAGTAAACATAAAAAGGATTGTATATTTTAAAAGAAGTTCTAATTAGTACTTTCTCATGAAACTCATATGTACACTTTTTGATAACTGTTAAAATGAAAGCTAAATAATATAAGCATCTTTACTCTTTAGTAGAAAACATTGAAATACTGCCGTAAGCGTTTATTAAATTTCCTCTTACACAAAAACGTGCACTAAATTTCCTCTTTCACAAAAGCGTGTACTCAGTTTCCTCTTTCACAAAAACGTGTACTAAATTTCCTCTTTCACAAAAACGTGTACTAAATTTCCTCTTTTACAAAAAAGTAAAGGCATTGAACAATTCAGAAAGACATTAAGCTTGATTGCTCTGAAAAAGCATGTATTGATGTGGATAAAGTAGTTGTCTGTCTATTCATGCTTGCCTTACAAGAATGAATAATTCATTTTGTTGCTATTATTCTGATTTGAATGTGAACAGTTAGAATTAGCGCATTGTATACGCTCAGAAAAAAAGGCAAGTCAATATTGTAATCCCATACATATAACGCTTGATCGACTATATTTCCTGTAAAAATTGATCACGACTGAAGTCAAAGAATTCTCTCAGCAGGAGAGTAGTAGATTTAGATCAACATTTTAGACTATCTTCAAAGGACTATTGACATGCAATTTAATGCACCGTTTTCGATCTAAATTTATTCATGTCAATGATTTGCATATTATTTTTTTTATAATTGCAGACGTCGGTAACAATGAAAAGCACACTCTTCGATGGTTAAATACAGAACACGGCTCTTATCAAAATGCGGGAGTAACGTTCGCTGATGGGCAGCTTCAAATTACCACATCTGGGTATTACTGGTTCAGTAGTCGCATTACTTTCCGAGATACAAACAGTACATTCGCGAATGACCATTTCGCGTTTTTCCACACTATATTCCGGAGGTCAGCAGAATATCCGTTAAGAGAAGATTGGAAGTTGGTCGAGACCGGAAAAACGCGATGCAAGTTCCAATCCGGATTTACAGATCGCAGTAGTTTCATTGGCGATATCTCATACTTCAAAACGGGTGAAAGGGTAATCGTTAAAGTTTCTCACCCAGAAATGGTATCGTTAATCCCGTATGACTCATTTCTTGAAGTACGCTTATACTGAACATATGCTTTAATTTCATATTTGTTCAAAGTTTCGTATACTCAAATATTGCTATGTTGTCCTCCTCGCAATAGAGGCTACGTAAATAGTATGTATGAATATGTTCCTAACTTTGGGGCTGTTGTGCTTATCGATAAACATATTTTCATATAATGTCATATATGATCTTCAATAAAATCACTGTCAGCTATTTAATGGATAACACTTCTTGAATCAATGTGATAGGATTTTACATGAGATGACATTTTGTATGAAATATAAGAAACAATTTAAACAATATTGCAGGTATTATTTTACAAATATCGGTATTCACTGGAGCAATCTCTGAGCTTTGAGCGCAAGCGCAGCAAAACGGTGAAAAAGTCGGAGTTAACATAAAATAATAAAATGAAGTTATTTTTACACATCATAAATCATGGTACAAAACTATATTATATCGAATGTAACCAATTTCAGACACGTGACAAAAATGTTTCACTAGTTTAACATGAAAACAACAATGTCGGTATTAAGCGATAATGCTTATTTATTTACAAGTTTGTAAAGAATACACGTGTGGTAACAGCTAGTTGTGTTGAAGAATCATGCAAAACATCGAAAAATAGACCCCAATGTTTCATAAAAGCTGTGATTTACATATTACATTTAATTATCATACGTAGTGTAAAAATTGAGAGTTCTGAAACAATTGTATTGTTTCAATTTTAAGTCTCGTTTCCCTATACAAAAAAACATTTCTAAACCACAAATACTTATAAAAACACCCCCATATCCCTGGATCGTAGTATACGTTAGTGCTGTCTTACACATTGATACGCAGTACCTAATGAAACCAGAGAGTATTTTTTGTGTTGCACTTTTAAATATATCATCCATACAAGATAACAAATCTGGAATAATAATAATAATAATAATAATAATAAACAGATTACAAAAACAAAACAAAAAGACTAGGATTTCTCGATGGTTGTGTATAATGGTTCTGTCTTACACATTGATAAGCAGAGCCACTCATATATTTTGAAGAAAGAAAAAAAACATCCACAGGTATCTGAACAGTTGTATACATTGATATGCGCAGGTTATGTAGAAAGTGAGCAGAACACAATTCTAGTTTCATATTTATACAAAACATAAATAATAGCACAAACTCTGCATAACATTGAGTTATACAGTTTTTAGAGCTGGTGAAAGCTATTTGTACTACAATATAACATACAAGATATTTAAATGTTAATTTGTTGATTTCTAACTTCAAAAGATATATTATGTAATGCTTTAGAAAAGACATTGACTTATATATCACATCAATAACGACAAAATCAAAATAGAAATCAGCAACACTGATAACAAGCTGTTTAAACCAGTAGGGACAACTGGCAGTGGTCTTAAATTATGTAACGTTGAACATGGTATTCACTTTCAAATCAACATAAAAGAAAATGTAGATCTTCACATAGTTTATCTTTATTTTGTGCTTTATGCCCAGATAAATATTCAAGAAATCAGCTAAAAATCAATTTTGTTGGTATCGTTAAACGTACCTACAGGAGCCTTACAACATGATAAGACGTGGAGTGACTGTATGTGGAGAGACAATGTTTGAAATGACTCTGATAGGGAGTGAATAGAAAAACCTTTTTGTTCAATTACATCTTCATTCCCTGTCCAACTTTTCGCTACAACAAGACTTACCACAGAAAGTGACTATTCCGGGATAAAAATTTGTCGAGAGAGATCCTGAGGATAACTTGGATGAGTAGCTAGATCTACTGGTTGATGTCAACCAAGGAGGCAATACTTTGTTTATGATTGATAATTGTGACAATGTTTGTAGGGACAATTGATGTGATTTATCTGTTTCCAATTTTTACATAGTCACATTGATTAGAGGCCAAATTTCAAGAAATTTGCTGCTTCTGCATTCTAAAACATACAAGCATAAACTTTACAGCACACTCACCCCAAACCGCCATATGGACATAAATCCTTCTGTTTCTTAGGTGGAACTCCGGCCTATGAAGTACAGAAAACAAAAGGCATGTGTGTTTACGTAGATTAATGAAAGGGATATTAACAGCTCTTAGCATAAACATTAGATATTGAAAATGTTCATGATAATAGAGACAAGGTAGCAGATTAAGTGTCTCTAATTAGCAACAGTAACTTGTATACAGTTTTGAAGGAAATATATATTTTATACTTAAACTTTGATAATCTTTGCCAGGCATCTACACCTAAAGCACATTTATTTCACATTTATATTTTGCTATATTTTGCTGCAGAGGTTGAAAGTAAGTGTGAGTTTGATCAGAGATGAAGTAATCAATGACACGTTAACAAATCAACTTCTAGACAAATCATTAATGAGAAATTAAAGGTTTAGTTTAGCATAGGAAAGACAGATTTTATGTCAGAAACACTCAAGACAGTTGGAGAAGTATGATATCAGGATGTCTTTTGTGAAGTCCGCTAGCTTGATATATGAGGTGGCAGTAAATGGTCAAAATTGTTTCAAATGGCGAAGGGTTTTCACTTCGGCTAGAAAACCCATTTTGATTTCAACGTTTTATCAAAAAAGATCAAATTGATCTATTCTAACACCGGTCAAAAATATTTGCTATAATGTACACCAAATTATGATCACCAAAATATGTAAGAGTTACTTTAACTCGCTGTTGTGTTTTGACGAAGTTTCGGAAAATTGAAAGTACACAAAGTACACCAAATTATAAAAATGGTTATGAGTAGGAACATTTTCGTAACTGATATACATGACCATACTTGCAATATGTGGCTAACACAAAATTGGTATTAGGGACAGCCCGATTTAGTTAACTGGGCAGAATTTGACCATGTACGTTCATGCCGTTTCAGTACTTTCGTCACGCTGCGTGCCTCCCATGCCGAGCATGTGCAGTTTTCCACTCCCGACATCCAGTCAAATACATGTAACCTGCAAACATTGTGGCTCTAATCCTATGTACAGGTATAAGTAATTGTACACACCCACCCATATCGCGCCTTAAATGAAACCCATTAGTGGGGAAACCATGCAGCGAGGGAGTGACGTGTATTATTGCGCTTTGCGCACAGTGTGCTTAGAGGGTAATTGAAGTATGCTTTGCCGAACTGATTTGAGGCCAACATTTTACTTTATAACTTTTAATACTGGAAAGTGCAGCCTCATTTTGAAACTCTGTATTTATTTACTTCATCTAGATACACCGATCAGTCTAATATAGTCGACCTTCCTCAACTGCAAATGTTTGATATTTACCGATAAGCACAATAAGCATTTCAAACTTATGTTTTTGAAATCATAAATAAATTAATTGTAAAATAATTTAGACTTAGAGTAATGTCTTCTACTAAGACTTTTTTATATGTTCTTGTTTAATATAATTTGGTGTCTGGTACCACATGCAACATAGGTAACGATCCTGTTTTTCCGTCATTATGTTATCAAATTCGACTCGTGGGGGAGGGGATATTAAAATATTTTCATAATAATGATAATAATCAAAGTTATAAGGCCAGTGACACTCAAATTGTGCTTTTCTCTATGAATCTGTATAGGATCATTTACCCAAGAAAACTGATCGATATCTCTAACTTCCCAGATTATTAATGTAATTATTTACACTTTATAATTATATAATCGTTTCTTTTTATGATACATTTACATATGCATGTATCTGTTTTATACCTCTGTTTTTTCCTCTCAATGCTTCTGTCATTGAATCCATTCTGTTTACGCCTTTTTCCCTCTTTTTTGTTTCTTCCTTACTCATAATTGAGCTATGTGAAAGGAATGTTTTAAATCCTATATTATGCTTAGAAAATAGTGTGTGTAGTGCTCGAAAAAAAAACAGCAATTAATTATATATATATATATATATATATATATATATATATATATATATATATATATATATATATATATATATATATATATATATACGCAATAAACTGACAAGGAACAGTGCAGAGCTAGTTTTCAACTAGCCTAAGCGCTTTCGACTCTCATTGAGTCATTTTCAAAGGCCAACACACAATAGAGACAAGACAAACAATAAACACTCAAAAAGCGTTGATATTACAAAAGTTTACACAACTATTTATACGGGAATGACAGCTTGAAAATGTCTGATGTGTCGTCTACTTGGCCTCAACTCGACTGATGATGCTGTAAATTAATTGGTCCTGACCTAAAAAGGGATGAGCCATATCGCCGTCTGTGATTTAATGTAAAATGGTGTAACCGCAGATTACATCCCGGATATTGCATTGTTTCCGCAGGCGAGTAATGACCATAACAATAATAATAACTTGAAGAACTAAAAAAACAAAAAAAAAAAAAAAAAAAACAAACAGTATTAGTTATAGGTGAGTGAGTAACTAATAAGGAAAAATAATGAATTATTTAATTAAAAATGTCGGGGCTGTAAACAGATGATGATTTTATTTGCGTGTGGTTGTTTTTTTCTAGTCTTGATGGTTTAAGCCGCTTGGTTTCAGTATTCTAAGGCGGCGTATCCATTAAGATTCTTTTTCTTTTCCTGGTTTCGGAACTCCAGTTGGGGTTGTGAGTAATTGCAGTCACTGTTACATCACTGAAAGTGTGGCCAGGGGATGAGAAGTGTTCTGCAACTAAACTTGTGTCCAGCTTCTTTGTCATCCAATCACATAAATCCCAAAGTCAAATAATAATCCCACATGAGAATAAGCACTTTAGTAATCCAATGAATGTATAGATAATTCCTTTCTCTGAATTGGCTCTGATTTTCACAACTGTAACATCTGATTACGAAAATAAATTCCTTAATAGACTGATCTTGATAACATGAAGTTTAGTATAGGAATGAAATCTTGTTTACCAAACCTGTATGAATATAAAGATAAGTCACCTGACAGAATATTCTAGAATATGATTAACTCTAATAGAAATTTCCTGTGCGTACCTGACGTTTCTCATATCAAGCCATGGAAAGTTCCAATCTAAGTACTAAATGCTATGTAATCAAGACTAACCTTGAACTCAAATGAAGTAAATATGTTGTTTACAAAATGACCACTAAAGGACAACTTGCCTCATGGACACATATTATAAATTCAATATACATAATAACAATTCACCATATGATTTGTAATCTTTATATATATATATATATATATATATATATATATATATATATATATATATATATATATATATATATATATATATATATATACCTAAATTCTCTGTAGCTTGTCTTACTTCTTGCCCTTTTTTTCTTGATTCTCTTTTGCTAAGATTATGTTTTCTTTATTTTCCCTTTTCGCGTGACATTAAATACGATTTCCATGCATGATCACTCATCTTTAAAACTGAATTGTGTCAGTATAATTTAATAGAAGTGGTCGTATTTATACATCATCCTATGGTCGATAAAAAAATTTGTAAGATAGTCCGTGGGATGGTTACCTTTTGTTACTGGGGTTTTTAAATAAATCTAAACTGAAAAACAAAACAATAACCCACTGCTTCTCCCCTCCCCTCCAATAAATAAAAAAAGGCAAACCATAATTTGTGCTTCTTGTTTATATCATCTTTTTTTTTTTAAAAAACTGCTCTGATAGAAAAAAGTAAAGTAGTATTTGATACACTTTTATCGTCATCATATGTGTCAACATATTTTGTATTCGTGATGCATATTTTCATTGTGAAGCAAATCGAAAGGTAAAAGTGTAATATTGTTCGCTTGATGCTCTTGATAAAAGGATATCTTATTTAAGATGTAACTACTTCACTATTGTGCTATGAAAACAACTGTTAATCTTTGCGGATTTAAATTGGCAAATTAATTAAAATGAAACGATAAAGAGAGAGAGAGAGAGAGAGTAATGCAATGACATGTCAATAGAAACAAGAGACAGAAAAAAGTGTGTGTGGGGGGGGTACTGACTTTTTTTTATCGCCCACACAAATTTCCGTCTATTGCAACCAGAATAATCCACAGCACAAATCAAAAATAAACTATGTGGTCATTGTCATCTTATACATATTATTGAAATAACGGAACTGTTAATACACACAAGTCATCGTATGAGTCAATTGCAGGTGATTTAACAAATAACAAGTTTCTGTTTTTTTGTTTTTGTGTTTTTGTGTTTTTTTGTTCCTGGCAACGTCAGCGTGATAAGAGTTACTTTTAAGTGACTGGGCGGATAAGCTTTGGAAGGTCGGTGGGTAATTAGCATATTAAATAAAAACTACTTCATGAAGTTTACATTAACATTTATACAATGCAGCAATCCTATATCTTAAAGACATCTAGAAGTTAGCTTACAAAAACTGTATTGTTTTACTGTGCAAAAAGTGTTAAAGTGTCATAACCTGATAATCAAATCAACTTTTGAAACATATAACACAAATCTTTAATTATAAAAGTCCATTTATTAAGATTTTTACTGGATGGCTGACTGACAACTATAATTTATATTTTCTGAAGCCTATTCTTTCGTACAATATATGAGAACTGATAGAAGCAGATAAATGTATAAAATATACAATATTTTCTATTTTTGTTCATATATTTTCGGGATTTTTTTCGAACATGTGTAACTAACATTTGTTATTCTTTTATCTTCACAACTTTGTAGCATCTACCACCATTTCGAAGTACTTGTGAGATGTATGTCCCCACCCACCCCACCCCCATTCGTTTTGTCAATAAAGTGGTCTTGTTCAATGATGGCTGGTCACATCACCATATCAAATTTTCAGTTTCTATCTGTGATCGTTTCATTATCATTCGTTCAATCTTCGTAAAGTTTTCACTCTAAATCAACATCTACGCTGTAATAAAGTGGTCATACTTTCAAAACAAAATATTTGCTTCAATAGGAATATCATGCTAATTATTAGGCTTGTTTATATTTGGTTTTAGCATTTGTCATTTGCTTTGGAAACAATGCTACAATCCCAAGAAACCAGAACAATCAATTCAGTCTATCGTTTTGTGTTTAAGTTTTTAAAAAATCGCCTTAATGAAGAATGGATCATTACAATATGCATCAGTTAGATATGCAATAAAAAGCAGAGTAATTGTAAATTGTTTGTGAGCATCGAAGATTCAAGATGATATTAGAATTTGACGTAACTGGTCATTGATCTAATAAATTAGTGCAAACAAATAAAGTATTTACTTGCTTACTCATGGTCAGGAATATGGCATATTGTAGCATGTTGACAATTTGAGCATGATTAATATTTGTGGGTAGATAACAATGCCATGCTTTTAATAAAAAATCAGCGAGTGACTTTGAATTTAGCCTAACTACCTAAAACGAGAATGGGCCAGATCATTGATTGGACAATACTGATTAAACTCTGACCTTTTTTCTTTGTAATTTGGAACAGTTGCTTCGTATCTCCTCTCCGTTAACTAAATCATCTCCTTTCACTTCTTTTCATATTACCCATCTTATGTACTCTTTATTAATTAGACCGATTTATGTGGAAAACGGTATGTTTGTAAGCATACAATTCGATTAGGTGTGTGGTATATTTTGAAATCAATAAACGAGCTCATATCTTCATATTTCGTAAAAAGTAAACGAAAGAAGAATCACATTGGCACACTTGAGGAGTACGTGAAATATTGAAAATCATTTTTACTGCGGATTTAGACTTTACTTCTTTTTCGTCTTCATCATCTGCGAATTCAACTTTTCAAACTTTTAATCTAACTGTCATCGATCTTTTCTTGATGTATGAAATTAAATGAATCTGGTAACATTCAATTAACCTTGATAAGCTTCAAAACTAATACACATAAATATTATTACAAGTATATTTCGTTCTTGTTTTGCAATCGATTTCCAAATGATGTAATTTCTTGCAAAATGCTATATAAAAAAAGAAAATAGCAAAGCAAATTACACTATATTTGTATATTTGTATATAAGATATTATTGCATGGGTTTCACATCATTATAGTGAGATTGTAACAGGGAAACTATTTCCGGTTTTGAAAAAAAGTATTCATCAGGTGGATGGCTTTTTCGCTTTCTATTTTCAGTCTATATAAAAAGCCACCTGCACGGAAAACAAACTAGAAAATGAAGGTTGTTTTTACTTGAAGTTCATTCGTATATCCCTGCAATACAGTAGCTGTATTTTGTCATTTACAGTTTGTGATAATAAGCGTCACACACTATGCTGAAGTCACTAAATATTTTAGACTCTCTTGCACTATTGCTAAAAATTACATAATAGACCCCAAGTTCATTATCTTTACTCACGAGATGTGACTTTATATTGCTTAGGGTTTCCTTGCTATTTGTTACTACTACTACTACTATTACTAATTATTATTATTATTATTATTATTATTATTATTATTATTATTATTATTATTATTTGTCATAGCCAAAATCCATGCCCCCATCTTCATGTCAATGAAAAGTAACGAATTTAAGATGAGTTCAATAACTATTTTGTTTCGGTAATAAATATTTTTAATCTCAATAAATCAATAAAACTTCAAGTAAAATTTTCTTGTTTTTATGTCAATTTCTTATTTGTAGAGACATTCTCGTCATTACTAGGTCAATGCATATTTGAATTAGGAATGTCATATCATCATGATATTAATAGTTCTCAACCTAGAGAGGTGTTGACTCAAATCTTAAAGAGCATATCAATCAAACGAAATACATTACTCAGTAACATTCTGAAACACTGACTTAATTCCATCATACGAATTTTTCTACTATCAATGTGCTTGTACATTATACAGAAATCATGAAAAAAATAATATAAAAATTGTCTAAAGGGTTCCTGTATGGTTTTTGTCGCTAATATATGTATTAAGAAAGGCAAGGATATCATTTTTTGTGTAATACCTATATAATCTCTTTAAATCTTCATATGCCTTTTTCATTACCCCATCCTGCCATGTATATATGTTAACTATTTTTCACTTGGAATAAGTTTTGGAATAAGTTCATAATGTGACTGTAAAATCATGTTTACCTTTTTAGGAGATTACTTATATACTGTCTAAGATGATACCCAACTTAGATATTCATTTCACGCACAGTAGTTATGTAATGCATACCACTACTTCATCTTTAAAATAATGCGTCGGATTACTTGGTATCTTATAATGCTATATATTTCTCCCAGTGAACTAGCCTCATAAATCTTGTACATGAGTGTGCATTCAGCCTCTTCCTTGCTTTACAACGTACAAAGTAAGACGGGAGTATGCATTCAGTGCTGCAACAATTAAAGGAATGACTGGGTTCCATGATTTAATTCCTTGTTAGAGAATTTGGAAACAAATAATTATATAGCCGATGTTATAAACTTACTTGTAAGAAGGTGGAGGGATTGATTATAGTTCATTATATATTGTTGTAGTTGCAACATATACATACAAAGTCGTGTTTAAAATTAAGGCCTCTAATGTCCACCCTATGGCTAGCATAGCTTGTAATTATATATCAAGAAATATAGGGCCATATATCACAATTGATGATTGTATTATTATTATAAATCAAATCCTGAACTAGTTGTATCGAATAGCTTTCAGGTTACCATAGAGCTTTATGGTTTTTACATTTTTATTACCTTTCCCTCAGCTATGTAACTCATGTGGTTAATCTTCTTATGTGCATTAGCATATTGCTCAACAGAGGCACATGACTGACACAAAACGTTCATACGCATGTCAAAATAACTGATAAGACCACTAGAACATTTTTTATAACGCACGACTATGTATTATATATAAATGTACTTAACCTTGTGTGTATTGCCTTGAATTATACTGTGTCTTGTTAAATTTTTCGACATCTCTCCTTTAACTCGTCATATGTTACCTAAATCTTGAGTTTCGAATTTTAATGTATGCACCCGTATGTTGTTCTTTAAATAAGATATACAAATACATATAGTGACAACAAAATATAAATATGTCAGATATTTCATAGCATCCAAAATCATTCTAAACAAATGTTTTTGCCACTGTTGCGGAATTATATTTCAACCAAGCAAACTACCTCAATACTGATCGATGTTAAATGCCAAAACATCACAAAATAGCTAGGCAAAATGATTTCTACTGTTTGTCATGCACGTGCATTTCAAATTTTGTGTGACATATATATTTCTTTAAATTGTATGACCTGAAGCATAAATGATCCTCACTTTCCAGTATACTCTTTAGAATTGTAAACCTCTGATACAAATGCAAAAAAAAATAATGTTGAGGAACAGCCATACGACAAAAGAGTTTATTGTGTTTCCGATTTGAACACATCTTACGACTACCAAGGCAACATAAAGTCCATTTGAAGGAAATATTAAAAATCTAACACGCTCTAGAGCCCTGAATAACTTAAGGCACAGGTTTTCTATCATGGTTACAGTTGATCTTTCTGTTGATTCCGGTTGAATGAAAGATAAGATTATTTCTTCGTAATCGTCCGCGGTAGCTGAGGAAACAAATCAATATTAAATATTTTTTCAAATAATGCAGGCAAAACTACAACTTGAACGAAACGTCACTAGTCATGTTAAATGCTGGTGATAACGTTTATTTTTGTCCCACCATATGTCCATGATTATATCTCTCGGACCAAAACAAGACTACAAATATATTGTTACACGCAAGAGGTCTCATATCGAGCGAATCAAACACCTACGTGAGAGCGGCTTGATACTCCATGCATCATTTTCACTAGATTCTTGAACAAGTTTCTGCTAAAAATATATATCATTTTTAAATAGGGTCGAGTTACAACTTCGTCAACTAAACATAGTTTGCTTGCGATGGGCTGGATATTTCAAGGGGTGGGTAGTTCGACCATTTCGAAACAAAACTTCAGTCAGATATACTCATGAGTATTTCATTAAGTGATTAAAGAAATCATCTAATAAACCAAGTAAGTTAAAATCTCTGTATCTGTGGCAACTATATTGTGACTTTTACAATCCAAATGCTGGGCTACCTTTGAAATATATTTGGCAAAACCGTCATATGTTTCGAGTCTTTATGTTAAGTATGATATCTAATCAAACCCCAGTTTAAAGAAAATTCTACGACTTCTATAATAATTTTAGACCAAATTTCATATATGAATTTTGCGACACAAGTCTCTGTCATTTCGAGCGAATACAAAAACATGATTTTTTAAACTTTTCTCTGATCTAGAAATTCACTGCATTATGAAATATAGTGTATATGCTCTTCATATGTATTTACATCACGATATTAGAAAAAAAGAAAACAAACCTTTCATGGCATATATCTTTTGTTGCTATGCATGCCGTTTCTTCTGGTGGTTAGCGGATGGGGCTGTAGAGATTTGTATCAGAATAACGGGAAAGTGAAAATCTGGACAGTAAATTAAGCTTGAGTTAGGCAGTAAACCCATCTGTCATATGAATGTATTATCTGCGCATATGAAGACCCATTTCGAATCAGCTGTTTTGAATGTTCCGATTTCCGATTTCAAATGTTCTTCCAGACATGTCAAGATCAGACTTGTACCTTTAGTATCACTGTGCATTGTGTTCGATATTTGTTAGTCTCCTCTGTACTTGCTTCTTTTATTCGCTTGTATCACAAGCCTTGAATGACTTTAAAGTACTTGTGACATCTTTTGAGACAATTTTTAAGTGCCGTTGTTGTGTCGTTTCTGATATTTTCAACAGCCTATCGTACTGTTCCCGTTTTGTACCGTTTCTAACCGATTGCAAATAGTCTTTTCGCCTCCGTACCGTATCATACTGTTTCGAGATATTTTTTCCAGTGTGTCACCACATATAGTTATTGAAACTCTGTTTTCTGTTATAATTCAGTATTAGCAAAGTTAAACGATTCCTCGTAAGCTCTACGAACACGACTTCCAAACGTTTAGACAACCGTTCAAATCGTTTGAATATTACCGGGTCAGCGTACGACTTCGTACCGTATAGTATCGTTTAGTGTCGTTCTGTATCATTTTAAACGCTCAGTGACATATTGTTACTGGCCCGTGACTAAGTTTCTATGTCTTCCAGTGCGTCTTCCAGTGCCTGTCCAATTGTATCATCATTTTCACCTCCCATCGCACAGACGATTTTATTGAAATTGTGTGGGAAAGATGTGTGTTTCGTGTGGATGAGCAATAAACTTCTTGCTTTTAATTGGACATATTTTGGTGCAAGTTATTGAAACATTGTCAAAAAGGGGTTATTACGAAAAGACAAGCAGTAGGATGAAACTTAGCCTAAGCTTCTGGAGAGAGTAACTGAAACTATGTAGGTTTATTTTGTTGTTGAAATAGATTCGCAATAAGATTTAAGTGTTTCTCCTCTGTCCTTAATTTGGTAAAGAAGCTTGTCATCTTTTCTCTGAGCTGCTGTGGCTATGTAGTTATCGTGCCACACTCTCGCCCTGAAGAGTTCTGGTTCGAATCCTGCCTAGCTCAATCCCGTTCTTCTAAGTTTTACAATTTTCCTCTTCCCCAGTTTTGATTAATTTTTCAAATATGTTTCGAAAATAATAGGCATTATGAAAAATCAAGTAGGAGGATGAAACTTGTCATTGTTCCTCTTTATAAGCACCTCAAGTACTTTTTGTGAAACTTTATAGGCTGAATAAGTGCCTCATGTAGGTGATCAATAAGGGCTTACCTTTTTCTCTGCTTTATTGTATAATTCATTTCTTGAAAATAGTCATAAAAACTACTTTAACAAGTGAAGTGCATTAGGAAGAAGATTGTCATTGCTTCTCATATTAATCTGCTTAAAGGATTTTATTCAAACTCTGCAGGCTAACTAATTTATTGGTGTCAGTGCGCAATCAAATTTTATATATTCTCTGGCTCTTTGTTTGCAACTTTCTTCAAAAATTTTTCTAAGATCATGTAGTCGTCATTACTTCTGCTAAACGTCTGGAAGGATTATACCAAATCAGAGGTTATAAAAGTGCTTACTAAGGCTTTACCTTTTCTCCTGTGGCTCTGTTTTGTAACGTTTAGAGCAATTGGTCAAATGAGAATTTTGAAGAAAAAAAATAATTCTAAGTCAAAGTTAGCGATCATTTTTACTAGACTACACGGAGAATTATATTGAGACTTTGTAAGCTTAGGATGTGGCCGATGTAGATGTGTGAAAACGGACAAATAACATGACTGATGTGCGGAGCTAGGCGTGTATGTGAACGTATCTCCTCTATTTTCTTTGTATTTTCATGTTTGCTTGAATCTGACTTAAGAAAGTATGTAGAATAAGTTGTATTTTGAACGCAATCGTCTTTGCGTCTAAACTATTATTTCATGATGTGTTGAAATTGACAACTATTTAAATTTGAAAAATGTAAAACAGATTTTATAATCATTTCATTATCGTGGATATAGGACTGGAAATCATTTCAGGGATATTTCTTGCAGCTAGTCCTGGGTACATCTCACTTTAGGAGATATAGCAACTTATATTAGCAAAGACAGATTTGATAATGTTAATGTCTAAGTATACAAAATAAGAATATATTATTAGTGCTAAGACAAAATATATTTTGATATAATTTTCAAACAATAACAACAGGGCTTCACAGTTCTACATTGGCTTCATTGCCGTATCTTACTTAATATTTCCTTTTAATCCATGGCTAGAGGGATATCAGATTTTATTGTATTTTGCCAATTGTTAACAAAAAGCTCCATTAAGTGAATACTTTTTTTTAATTTACGCATTTACGTAAGAGTTATAAAATATATATTGTATGAATGTTCTGTATCTAAATATGAAACGATGCACAGTGCAATTAGTTGCTACCCATGACCAAGATTACAGAGTATGACATTATTTAAAAACGTTTCTTAAACCGTTTAAAAGATCTTTAAAGGTCAAATATCAAGGATTTATTTCCAGAACAAGTACTTGTTTTTACATTCTTAATGCCCGTCCATAACACTGAAAGTAAATCGATCACTTGCTATAACGTCATCTTTTTTCTCTCCATCGTTGGCAACTATTCCTTTGATATATCCCCATGAATTTACTACGCGTATTGGCGAGGCCGATAGTATCTGGGTGGTCTTTATATCCACATATTGTTTTGTTGCAGCATCAAGCATCATTGATGGGCTCTTGCATTTGTCGGATTCGATTTCCGTTCCTGATAAAGTCTCCACTCATTTCATCTCTAGATTTTCTAAATTTTGATTTCGTATGTTCATCGACGTATTGTTGTTTTGCAGCAACAGTATCTTCGATGGGTTTCTGCATCCGTTGGATTCGATTTCCGTTCATGATAATATTTCCGCTCACTTATCGCCGAATTTTTCAACTGCTGATCCGTATACTCATCGACATAGTCTTTGATCAATTCCGCCGACACACCAGAGTCACTGATTCCCCCGATTTAATTGATTTTGGCCAGGTTTCTCGCGGACATTTCTGCAAAACCCGAATATATGACTGAGAGGAATCGCACACGATAACGACAATGAGTCCCGGTGATATTGTCCTCGATGCTGCAGAAATCCAAAGTTGAAAGTCGGATTGACGTTAATGAGTATATTTTCTACATCTGCGTTATTGTCGCCTGCATGATTAGAGGTCGCCTACGTATATACTGTATATCATCTGAATGGTAGGATGTATCCTGACAAAAATCATAGATGGGCAAGCAGACCTAGCGTAATAATCGCTGTATCTGGCGAGTCTGAGACTTGTTGTGGCAACGTCAACGTTGCTCAAAAAGGCTTAGATTTCCTTTCCATGAACGAAATAACGTGCGCTGTTACACAACGTCATAATGCCGTTGTTGGCAAATCCAATCTTGGTACCGGCGTCGTGATTGTTACCGTTGTCATTACGTACGCGTTTTTCATTGATTTCCGAGAAGGCCTCAATCGGAGAAAAATACAGAGACGTGTCCTACACTTGACATTCTATTCGGTCATTTTGATTGGAGTTCCTAGTTGGGTATGAATAGTACTGAAAATATCGGACGCTTCGATCTACCAACACATCCGCGTCAATATCAAAGGCATCTTCGATATTTGCCATGGTAAAACGTTATACATATCAGTTTAGTCTAATACTTTTTGCGGCTCGTCCACAACCGTAAACCGCTTCACATTGCCGCATTTGCCATCATCGAATCGGTGATGGCTTGTGCTAACTCGCCCAGACGTCGTTTAGCAGCTTCATTGATTATTTTACTGACCGGCACAGTCATTGTTGCCGTGGATGGGAGAGCAATCGCCTTTGGTTGTACCTGTAGAACCTTTGGTTGCCGAGTCACCAATTGTCGTAGTTGATCTCGAATTGATTGAAACGCCCGCGATTCCAGGTTTTCTAACTGATCCGCAGCAGCGTTTTTGGTGCTATCAACGACTCGCATTTGGCGATCGGTGCCTCGCGCGAGGTGAGATTCGCGAGCATCTTTGGCACTAATGTGAACACTCCCTGGACAACATCACCGAAGCCGTTTTCATAATATCTCGCGTACTCGTGTCTTTTCGCGTTTATGACACACACGGGTATCACACATCCACGTACGACTGTCATTTTATTTAATATCAGGTCGATCTCTAATGTAGTTATATCGTCAGGGTCTGCCCGCGCAGGTCCAGCACGTGCCTACCCTGGTCCACGAGGGAAAAACTAAGGTGCGTCAACCGGGAATTGATGCATGAAAGATACACTGACGCCGTGGCAGTAATCGAGATCAAATCACCAGGGGAGAAACGAAATATATGAAACCCTGCGACGCAATACCTCATGAACCTGAAAGTCCGCTCGGTACCTGCCGCTGATGGCGTCACAGGTTAGATTAACCTGAATCGTTGAAGTGATCTTCACAATGTCCGTCGCGATATTGTAACTGGTAACGTCGGATCCATCACGCATAATTCGTTGTGCTGCGGAAATATTATTAATATCTTCAGGCCACCCCAAAACTGTTCTCAGCGACGACTGGGCGATGCCAACCGCGTACTGTGGAGATTCAATCGAGATGACAAAGCTGAGTGTGGGTTCGTGCACGCATATGTAGATTTTAGAATCGCGATTGGTCGACGAGGAAATTCTCTGTTAGAACCCATCGTTGATTGATTCAATCATGTACGCGCCCGAGGGAAGCTCAACCTCGTTCCAGGTCACGCCCGAGTCCGACGAGAACACGACCGAGCTAATTATGTCAAGGCCTCCGAACGACCGTGATAGTATATTAGGCCAATTGCAATAATTTTCCCGCGGTGATTGGCGTCGGAAAAACCACGCGAAATTCCTGGTTTTTTTTAACGAGATCGTGATCATCGAGGTGATACTCGGGTTTGTACTTGCAAAGACACGATACATTGTTGCATTGATTAGACGTAAACACGGAGTGTCTCCTCAAAATTCATCATCAATGTTGTATAAATTTTTTATGTCTTCTATGAGTTCATGCATCAACGCGCGAAACGTCCCCGGATCCGTAATGTACTAGGTGAGCACTCACTGACAAATCGACGTGGCCTCGTTGATGACTTCTGGTGCGCTATTGCCCGCGCAAACCGACCCTACGACGAGTGTTTCCATCCTGTCCACGAGTTCATTTACCTGTTGTTGGTCTACAGACACGCTTTTGGACTCTGTGTTTTTAAATCCTGCGCGTGAGGCGCTACTTCTGATCGACGGTTTTACTGTTTCGTGTTTGCGTCCGCGGGTTCCACGGGCAGCTCTGAAAGCTTTTTCACATCTCGGTGCTTGCTGGGAGAGATCCTTCTCCAGTGGGGAGTAATATTCTCCTTCCTCGGAAGGCATATCTTCCTTAACATGTTTTCGCGACCTAATAAGGTTTGTCGCGTGCATGAATTCACGTGGCTTGCGTGGAAATTCCACGTATATGTTGTGCCGGAGATCCTTTTACACAACCACGCTTGGGACTCCTTTGACTTTTTGGATGTTTTTACTGGATCCTCCAGATCTACTGAAAGAACTGGACGTTCCTACCACGATTGAGTACATTTTTGGGCGCAATGTTTCGATGGGCATGCCCGCGCACTTTTCTTTCAATATCCTCACGACTTTCTTGTTGACGTTTCTGAACAGCGGATGATCTTTCAGGTACTTGCTGGTGTCAAACTCGCTCGCAAGCGATGCTTCACCCATATCCGCGTAAGCGTCATCGACGGTGATGTGCATCAGCAACGAGTCCGTATCCTAGTACAGCATCTTAACATGACCACCGTACCGCGCTTTGATCTTGTCGTAATAAAACACGTACATGAGCAGTTTTGACAAATCCAGTGCTGACGCAGCAACGTAGATAGCCTTCGACAACTTTAGCCGGGATTATTTGCTGGTGTACGGCAATGAGTCCACCATCGAATATCTAACGTGACTCGAACGCCTGGTCGGCAATGAGTCTGCGAAGTATGTCTTCTTCACTGTCCCGAATAAGGTCGGTGTTCATCGGGATGTACGGAGCCATCCACGTACGTTGACGAAATCATAACACCCGGAGGACTTTAGACACACGCATTCCCAACCGCAGGCACAGCTGCGGGTTTCGCACGTGGACGACATAGCTGAGTTTCCGGCGCAGATTCGGAAGCAGTTTGGTATATTCAGTAAACTGACGCCCGAAATCGTCCACGATCGCACACTGGTACGGTGAAAACCAATCGCAAGATACCGGCAGCGCTTCTGGGGCCTGTGGATAATAATTCTGGACGTGGAGGAGCTCGTCCGGTCACTCCAAGTCGACTTCAAAGTCGTACTCGTGTATGTCTTTTTTTCAGTCCACGTGCCTGAGATCCGAAGTTTTCGTGGGATCGCTGCATGTAAACTCACCTACGGGCATCGGTTGAATCATCGCCCAACCATACAGGTCGGTTGTATAAAGATACATAATGTAACTGCTCGGAAGGGCGGGGTCATATCCGTCCACGCGTAGGTTTTTCGCGCCAGCGTAGTAATAACTTGCCATAGAAATCCCGCCTCGGATATCAATTTTTATGAAAGAATGTAGATTGATGTCCTTTAACAGTTCTAGCATGACGCGGGTTTTCAACAGCATTGCATCCTGGTTATGAAAAGTAGTGCGCGGGGTCGAGCTTGTACACGCGCATGGCGGTATCTCTGAACGTCTCAAAGACATCCGAGAGCAGCAGCACTTCGGTGCGCAGGTACAAATCATGGTAGTTACCAACGTTTCGACAACCAAACGCGGACCATACGTTGTTCGCGTTCGCGTTGTCGTCGGCGGGAACACTTTCGCGGGACAGCGATGAATAGAAGGCCTCAATCGGTGACAACCGAGTTTTAGAAAACTTTTTCCAGTCATTCATGTGCTCGTACAGCTAGATTCCTTTGCCAATGAGCAAACTAAATGTCAGCGCCACCGTATCGGCGAGTGATTGTAAAGCGGTTGTGGGAAGCTTTGCTTCCTACCGAAAGGTTGCTGACGAATTTGTACTTTGATTGCCCGGTAATCTTCAAAATCGCCAACGCGTTTGTGCAACTTAAACTCAGGGACTTGGGTCATTTGACGACCATGTTCGACTGCCTAAACCGGTAATAGTAGCCGTGATTTGGCGGCGGTTTTGTTCATCAGCGACTATGTGTGCAATTTAGGCTCTCCTGGTCCGTGAAGGAATGTTGATATGTAACTGTACTGCCGTTGTACGAAGCTGTTTTACGGTCTAACGCGCTCGTCCGGGGGAAGTCCTAACATTACAAGTGTATCTGCTTTTCTTACATCTTTCGGTAATCATATTCCGTGTCTCGCACAAATTGTTTGAACTGATGCACATTTTGCCTCACGACCAGTTGTTGTTCATCTGGGGGAAGCTGCCTCACAGCTCGCCGTGGTTCGTCCGGAGGAAGTCCCAATAGTGTAAATAAATCTGCTTTTCTTTACCTATTGGTATCCTTATCGCGCGGATTGCCTGAGCTGACTGACAGTAAAAATCGTTTCTCTTATCGCTTATTAGGCAATGAAGTTTCCTAACATTATTTTTACTTTATCAGGATCGGAAACTGAAATCGACTTGGTCCTGGATATTATTTCATTGACGTCTGTGTCTTTTCCAACGGCGACGACAGCATCCTTGGAATTTTCCTCAACAGCGTCAACTACGTTTTCCACATTTGTGCTGGTGAGGTTTTGCCAGTGTGCAGATAATACTCGCGAACAGATCCACATGGTCGGCATAGCTAATACACGACTTGACTCCGATACCGCATTTAAGGCATTGTCGAGCGGCTGTGCCAACACCAAACGCTATCGTGGTGGCATGTTCTGCCGCAAAGTTCACGGTTTCCAAGGCATACACATTTGCATTATTTACGTCCCTGTGCCATTGAACTTTCTGTACATTAATTGTAGTGGTCTTTGTTATCTTCACTGGCCATTTTGATGTCCTCACTATTAACACTATCCCCGCTATCTTCGTTGGTCATCTCACTATCTTCGTTGGTCATTTCACTGGACATGTCGGTGTCGGTGTCACTGGCCATTTCGGTTGTACAATATCATTCAATGACGTTTCACGCTTTTCATGAGATTCCGTGCCGACTTTTCGACGTGCAAATTCTAACGCAATTCCTAATTTGGTTAATTTTTCAATGTGCTATGGATACGTATTTTAAAGAAGCATACACCACCTTTTGGGCTTCTTTAATACACGGATATGATGCGTTAAGGCTAAACAGTCATTTGACCTTTTCTGTTACTGCTCAAACACGTCACTGTGCAGGCAATTTAATTACCGCCTCACCTATAGACGCACATTTTTTCACAATACTGACGGTTGGATTGAGAGGGACAATGAACAGAGAAAGGCACAGACAAGTGAACGGAGTTTTGGACAGATAATACAGTTGTCCAATGAATAATTGAACGGAAGCACGCGAGGAGTTTCTTATAATTGTATAGCATTCGTTCAGATAAGTGAGAGACCAACTAAAAGTGTATCAGACAGCAAACACTCGAATGGATGGAATATGGTGTGATTAATTATGCGCCCATTCGTTCGTTTCGAAATATGGGAAACTTGATATGATCAACAAATTTTTCTTTTACAAAGACGGTTTATGAACACATTATATCACAAACACATTTCCAAGGCTCTATCGGTGTAATATTTCCAGCTTTGCCAAGTTTTAGTCGCCTCTTTTATTTAAATTCCCATTCTTTCTCAACCTCGATCTCCTCTTCTCTACCCCTCTTCTCCACCCCACCCTCAGGGTATTTCACGTTAAAATTACCCTAGTTTTGCAGTATAGATGTAGTCGTTACCGGTGCCTTTTTATTTGTGAAAAGTGATCTTTATCAACTATTCAGTCCAATTAATCATAACATCAAAATACAATGGCGATATGCAAATATATTTGGTGAAAATACTTGCAGAGTAATAATCACATACGTAGCTTTTTTCGTGTACACTTTATTAGCATTCTCTCTCTTTCATCCCCTTTGTTTCTCAGATATTTTAAACAATGAATTCTTACTAATATAGTACTCATTACAAAACCTTAAATCAGTTACACAGTTGAAATACAGGCACAATATATCACTTTTAACAAAACAGAACTAAATTGAACTTGATTGCCAGCTCAGGTATAACAATAGACATAAGAGTCTCAGTCCCAATAGAAATTAATAATGGTGATGGTATAATTATAGAAAAGAGTAGGGTAAAGATATATTCTGATCGATATTTTAGACATGCATGACAATATGGGATGAAACGAAATATACACAATTATTATTAATTTATATGGAAACAGGAGGAATTATATATTTGTTCTTTAAATTTTCTTAATCTTACATGTACGTTAAACTTTGTGCTATTTAGCAACTCGCTAAATTTGTATGTATTAACATTTGTGAGATACGTCTTATTTATATATTGTTTTCTTATTTCAGCAAAATATTTATATTGACAAAAATGTTGAAAGTCATCACCGATATCTTGTGAGGCACATAATTCATATTTTCTTTCAGATATATACAAATTCTGCCACCTTCAGGGTTTAATTGGAAATATATGAGTCGTAGTCTAAAACTTTATTAAAATTATTATATACGTTTGTGGCAACACTACGAAACAATAACACAACGTTTCTAATATTGTTTTACCTAAATTATCAGTTCAAAAAGACATTTCTTACAAACTGAATCATGTCATGATATTTTAAAGTAGATATATATTCAGTGCAATGCCAATGTTACAATCACACGATGCGTGCTAATAATCAAGCAAAGAAGATTGGATTGAATCATTTCATGACCGTAAAGTTGTATAATTTTTCGGTTAAGTGTATGAAAGGACTCCTGAGAGACCCGCGTAGCTATTTTATCAAATATGTAAACATGATATTCTAAATATGTACGTTGTTTGTTTAACATCTCTTGTCAAATATCTCGCATTTGTACTGTAGTTCATTAAGGATCATTGCAGCTTAATTGATCCTTTGATAAAATAAGTTGAAACGTTATTCATTGCTTTTTGTAAGAATATGTGTACGGATACGGTAATTGATCCTGTTTGGTGAGCTCTCACGTAAGTTTAAATCATTTTCATATGCAAAGGCAAATACATTTCTGAATAAACTCTAGCCTCCTCGAAGGTCGGAAATTATGATTCGTTATTGTCTGTAATGGAAAATGTACTCATTGAATGCATACATCTTTTAAACATTTTGTAAGAAAAATATCGCAAATTAGGTTTTTATCTCCTTTCACGCAAACTTACAATATATATCGACACTTTTAATTCATTAGTCAACCCATCAAAGGTTTATTCATCTGTTGACTGGCGGAATTTGCCATACGAATTGTTATGGCAGTTTTTAGTATAGTTGAATTGTTCTCTCTTTCTTTCACTTGCAATGAAATGTATATACTGGGTTAATTATGAACATGGAAAACTGGGTATATACTTATTTTGAAAGTTATACAGATCAGTCAATGACACACACACACACACACACACACACACACATATATATATATATATATATATATATATATATGTGTGTGTGTGTGTGAGAGAGAGAGAGTGTGTGTGTGTGTGAGAGAGAGAGAGATAGAGAGAGAGAGAGAGAGAGAGAGAGAGAGTGTGTGTGAGCTGTAAGATGAAAGTGCAGATCGCAGGAAAAATTGAATTTAGAATCGGTTCTATTAAACGACATTGTTTTGGTTGTTGTATAGTAGACACATTTAGAAATATTTGTGAAATAAAAATAAAATGAAATCACCTTTCTTAGTTTGTATACCCCTCAAAGTTTTACTTTTACGTATTTCTGAATTTTGACCATACATCAATGAGAACCAATAATTACTACTTTATATAAGCTCCACATTATTAGGCAAGCAAATCAATTAGCCATTAATAATACATTTTGTAATGGTTATTATGGGGATGACAGGACCGTCTTCATTCTAATTTCCCCGACTCCCTCTGTTTTTTAGTGGCTGAACATTGTTAAGAACATACTTTAAATACACATGCGTGTATGTATATGTTTACAATACTGATGGAGAAAAAATAAGATCAGCAGAACAGTGCAATTGCTTGGACAAAGTGATTATAACAAAGCATGAAGCAGCCTGCTAAGTTTGAGCTGAATGAATTACTTTTGTCATAAGACTGTTATGGTTACACTTGCGCTGGATAAATATTGCACTAATAATTTGTGTTATTGATGTCCTAGTGTTTATTTTTATAACTTTTGAAAAGTACCTTCGTGTTGCAATGTTTCTCTGTTTGGACTTCCTTTCCCATCTCATTTATTATTTTAACCTACACTTGCAAACAGTGGCAGAGGGGACGGGGATGGTGGTGAGAGGGAAGGAATAATATTGCCATATCTACTTGAAGTATTACCTGTTCATATTTTACACATATTTCGACCACCACACTCTCTAAGCATACAATTATACATGCGTAAGTATATTCTGAAATTTTCTTCATGTAAGAAGCTACTGTGGTTTGGAGTTTCGATCCCGGTACGGCAGCATTAACTACGTTAATCGTTACCATTACACAACTGGCACAATTATGGACCTTTTGTGTTAATTTCATGCTCATTCTGAGTCGTTTACTATATTATTTACTCAACTTTATCGAATAGTCATGTGTTTAGTGCACTTCAGTAAAGTATATATCATTCATCTCTTTTGACAGGCGGCTTTCTACTGTACTCAGTACAGCTCTAATCCACTGTCATTAAATTCTCGGCAGGAATTCCGCAATTTGTTTTCAACAAGTTGACAACTCAACAAATCCACATCAATTTGACAAAAAATAGTTTCCAAGGAGTATTTACATGTATAACCCACACCTTCGCACTAGCAGACAGATATCAAGTTTAATGTGACTACATGAGCAGCAGACAAAGTTCATCCAATCGATTTTTGTGGAAAAAAATCCACGTTTCTGGTGGATACGGAAATACTTAAACCAGAATATTGGTTTATTTACTTATTTATTAGTTCAACACAATCGATCTTTTCACGTAAATTGGTTAAAATTATTCTAGAATGTTTGATCTAAACTTCTTAAATCTCCACCGACTATGAATACAATAGCGTATAACACGTACTTTAATAATATTTCTTAACATAATATAATTAGTCTTATTCTCTTTCAAATTTTGTTTAATAATTTAGAAATTTAAGTTAATTTTGTGATCCTGGGATGATTTTCTGAAGAGCAATAAAGAACAATTATCTTTAATTTTAACATTGAGTGCATTAACATCCCAGCTTAGTTCTTTCGCATTATGTCATGATTTCCCTTCATTACCACTTAATAAAATATATCGATTGGCAATGCATGCGTTGGGTGTTAAATATTGTCCAAAAGGGTATATATCTGGCTACAATTGCGTCTTTCAGCGTTCCACTACCATTTCGTCACGTGACTTTACGACGTCGGCATATGCATATGGCGTCATTGGGGTACCAAGTTGAAGTCTTATCGGTATGGTAGTATTTTAATAAAACTGTATATTTTTTCCCAGAGTTTAAGGCCGTGTAGAAGGTAATGTGAACCTAGTCATTGGCAAGATGACGTGGCTTTTTCTCACACATATAAGTATCATAGATAATAAACAGAAGCAGTATGTGCATTGGAAGTTCCAGTGCAGCAGTGCCTAGAATATATTTGTTTGCTTTCTTTTGATACATTTAAAAAAAAATTGTAAACAACGAATAAGACAATTTTAAAAGGAAACATACATACGCCAAGTCATATCAAATATCTGCCGCGAAAAGAAAATAGATGGTCAAGTGATGTACAAATTAGATGGATGGAAGCAAATTTGTTCGAAATACCAGTCGACAATGATACCGATTGCATTTTCAAATGGAGGTGGAGATTCTGTTATTAGAGAAATCAATTGCAGATGAAAATGATTTGTCTCTTTAACAAAATAAGTTTACAAATGATTACAATGGTATACAGTTAACTGTTATGTATATAGGAAAACAGAAATAAAGACACAAATATAAGCCTTAAATACAGTTAGCTTTAACAGTTACACATAATTGTCTTGTTTGAACAACATAGATGTCTTAAATCATACATTGAACTAAATATAAATTGGAGACTAAATGCAGCAATGATTTTCAACAAGAATTTTTTTCTCTATTGGTGAAGAGCGTTTTATTCGGTAAATATATTGAAACTTGCAGCAGGCGAACACCAGTTAAAATATGTACAAATGGAAACGAATTTGCCTAATGTCTGCAAAAGAAGCTACTGATGCAAAATTAGTATTAGACAGTCTGAAAAAGTCAAATGGACGAGACCAATTTACGACACATTTACTCTGTTAGCGCGAAGCTAGTTATTGATATATGAATTCTTTTACAGCCAGTTAAATAAAACAACAGTGGTGGAATGCGACTGTTATTGACTAATAGAGATTCATCATGTATCTATGTTGAGAACAGTTTGTTTTATCAATATGAAAGAAAAAATTAAGTTCTTTAACGGTAGTGACTTACAACAGGACAACATACTGGGTATCACAAAATTGATTAGAGAGTTCTTGGACTTTTCAACGACGAGTTAAATGGTGTTTTAATTAGAGAGATGAGCGAGTAAAGGTCACATCCCCTTTCACTGAAAACAGAAAAGACGAAAAGAACGCTTGGCTTGTAAAGCAATACAAGTGTAATCAAAACAAATATATATATATATATATATATATATATATATATATATATATATATATATATATATATATATATATATATAATGTGCAAAGATGTTTCATTTATTCGCAAGGAAATTTAGCAGGAAATATATTTGTTCAGATGATAGAATCATGAGATGTTTAACACCAAACTGAATAGAGCAGCAATGCCTATGTATACGATAAGCATTGCTTGGTTGACAACATAGTTGTTTGTTTATTTTGTTCTGTATCAGAGTATACACAACTTTTAGTTTCATTTTACCCGGAATAAAATGGTTATGTTAAAATACATTTGCCATTTCTGATTGCTCTTGATTTAAAATACAGGCAATGACGCGTATTCTCTCTTAAATGTTTGTTTACAGACTTGTACTTTTGTACAATCAAGCAAACTGATACTTCTAATGTATATACCTGAAAGCTAGTGTTGTCAGGTCAATTGTTGTTTAGTTCACATGTCATAATTTTCACAGTCATCAATCAGAAAGAAATTATAGGTTTCTTGATAGATATCAACCGGTAATTCCAGCCACTTATTTCATTTATCCCCATGATAAATCACTATCAACTTTTGATCCTTGAATACTCGCTTTCTATCGTAAAACATTTTTTGCAAAAAAAGTTGGACGTATGATAACGATTTAATCAAAAATGTTTTTGCATGTAGTCTCTATGTGATTTAGGGTAAACGTCGTCCTTCCTCGATTAGCCATTCCACTTATTAATATGTGATACAGTTCCTTTAGGTACATTTATTGTGTTAAAAGTCTACCAGAAAAGGTGAACGTTTAATAGTTCGTTTTTGCTCTGCACTAACAGTCTCATTTATGCCTACAACTTATTACATTCTAGATGATTGTTTTAAATATTTCCTGTGAATCAGACATAAAAAACATACATTTTCTCAGTATCTTCATTTTATTTGCTGATACCTTGCTGCACATTAGATAATTTATTACCAGTGCCATAGATATGTTATCATGCACACCCAATACCATGCAATCTGTTATCATATGTAGAACTTAAATCAAACCATATCCAATGGTTATCCGTTTAATAATTGTTAACAGTTACGTTCTAAATGTATGCATTCTTTTGTTCCTCGTCAAATATATAGTGCGTGGTTTCTGTATGATGTTGTTATAATTGAATTCCATGTAACTAAACCATATATCGCAAACATTCTATCATCCCTGAAGTTGTTGTCTTTTGCTGAATTGTACAACATTTTTAATATCACTTTCTCCACTTTTTAAACAATATCTATCACTCTTCAAGCTAATTCTGTGAAAGTCAGGTGTGAGATTTGATAACGTTGTATTGACTGCAATAATAATTCAATAATTATTTCCATAGAGTTATACAAAATGCAACAACATTTATGCATTTGTCATTAACTGATTGCGCAATTCATTCCGAATCAATCGTATGGTACTCGAATTTGCAATCCTGGTTACCACTTTCTATCACTTTTGGTGCGTTTTCAAGAGGTATGTTAAATCTGAAGTCCTGCGAAAGAGTACGGGGATACAGGGGCCATTTACTTGTTAGTATCTAACAGTACCCTGGTGTTTGAAACTTTTTCCATACTCTGGAGACTATATAGCTTCAGTACCAGTATTATGAGCATTACCAGCTCTTGATCGTATTTTGTACACTTATCATTCCTAATGCCGTGCTTAGTCGTGCTTCTTCTAACCGAATGGGGAATCAATAGAGCTTTGTATATAATGAAGATGTTGTAGTTATTGAATTAAAAAAGAGCATTGCTTCCAAAAGAAATGGTGATATCATTCATAATAATTCTGCCCTAATTGTTTACCACATTGATGTTTAGCATGTTATTTTACCTTTTCTTCAAACGAGACCAAGAATCTTCCTTATATAAACAATGTATTGGGATCAGCGTTGGAAATGCTATCTGTAAAGTGTGTTCGGATGTAATATTGATGGGTGTTTAAGTAGTACAATAATGTGTTGGATTGATGAAGTTTAATTCTTGTGGTATATTCTCCGTCTTGTGAGGATCTTGGCATTTGACGTAGGTGTCCATTTATTGTACACAAAAGGCAACGCCTTGGGTGAGATGTTCCGAAAAAAAACAAACCCAAACAAACATTCACCACACGTGCCTATGGCAGTATTACGTATACAATATGTGAGGATGCTTACTACTGCTGTCAAATGTAAAATGAATATTAACTAGTATTTTACTTTTTCATTCTAAAGATGAAAATCAATCATTAAATCTAGGTTGTCTAGCTTTTTGAAGTTGTACCCTTTATGGATCTTTATAATCATATTTACCAGAGTATTTGCCTAGGACTGTCGGAATTATGAGTAGATGCAAAACAAAAGTATCATCCAGATTGTTCCAATACTAAGGCACCCTATCTTGTTTTCCCACTCTTTCATTTAACTAAGCAAGTGTCTTAGCTACGTATTAATTTAACTCTGCTCTTTATTCTATAGTTCTTTAATGGTTTTGCATACTTAATTGTTTCCTTTTCTAATCCACTAGTTCAAATAGTCTTGAACAGACCTTTGTTTCCATCAAATGCTAGACGGTTATCAATTGCTTCTCCAATAATGATTAATCATGATGTAATATTTTGTGCTAAAAATGACAATAAAGGCTCCACCATTGGTGCATGCTATATAATTCGCTGAAAGGTGTGCCAAAAAAGACAAGTGCACTCAGTGCCCAGCGACGCTTATCTCAATAGTTCACTTGAAGATAAACATATTTTGATGCTGCTGCCATCACTTTGTATACTGACTAACTAATTGTTTTCTCTGTATCCCAATGCAAATGCTAAAATATCGCTTATTCCACACTAATGCAGTATCTACTGTAAGTAACTTGCAATCAGCAAAACGTTACGGGATATAGTTGAAGCCGTAATTAGCATCTATTAATTTTATATCTGGTAAATTCACATCTAAATTGATACCATCTGGATAATTCTGAATTAGTACTATGCAAAACTCGTAAAGCAGCATACATCCCGGCATAAGTTCGACTCTTTTTTCAGAGTCCGTTGGGATATTATCTATTTCCATTTTCGTTTCATCCATGATTACACCCAATGAAAGATTCATGATGCCCATTTCCGTGTTCATTTCCATTTTGAATGTCTCTATTGTTATGTATGATGTTTATATACTTAACTTTTTTCTATGATCGTATCGTAAGTTGTATGTTTTTATTTGAAAAAACACATACTCAAGTGTTTACATAGTATTTTGATAGGCATTTCGCAATTAGACTTTTGTGACATATGTCAGGTAGGCCAGTATTTGTTCTATTAGAATTATTCATATTGTGATGTGACATATGCCGTGCTGGCATGCGTATTTATATACAGATTTTGGTAAACGAATTCATTCCTCTTATATAATTTTGGTTCTAAAAGATCAGTTTATAAGGAATCTATTTTAGTTGTTTTGTTGAAATCAAATATAATTTGAGAGGAATTATTTATTTACAATATTCATTGGAAATACTAAAGTGCTCTCTGACTTTTGGTTAATACATGATTTTGGGATGTATGTGAAGTCATTCAGGTACATTATGGATTACATCTTTGTGGTACATCCCGACATTCAAGGCTATTGGAATTCATTCGAAACATTCTATTATTTTGGACTTTGTGATTAGGACATTTAGGAATTTTGGGAATTTAACTCGCAAATTGTAAGTGTCTTTTGAATTTTTACTTTAATTGTCTGTAAATAAATTGCTTGTTGATTGTACTTACATTGTTGATTTCACTTTCTTTCTGTTACATATTTTTAAGATCTAGAGTCATAACATAAATTGTGGGCAGTTCAGGGATGTAAATTTCTTTAAATTACAATTTAAATTGACTTTGTTTTGGAATTTTATTGTCACCTTTAGAAACCAGCAAGCATTCACAATGTCATCTAAGGAAGAGAACATTGTTTCAAGTCCTACCCAGGTAGGGTTAGAGTCTATGAAAAATTACGAGTTGCTCGAGCTTGCCAAACATTATGATCTTTCTGAAGCGAAATCGTCTCTGACAAAGCAAGAGATAAAGAATATGTTAATTCCATATTTGGTGGGAGAGGACATTTTGGATAATAGTGCTTTGGGTTTAATTCATAAGTCTGTATCTGGTTTTGATTGTAAATTAGGGAAATTACAACTAAAAAACCAGATGAAATTTGAATTAGGAAAGCTTCAGCTTCAGAAAGAGGATAGGGACATGGAAATACAGGTGAAGAGAGAAAGAGGAAAAAAATGAAGTTAAGGGAAATGTAGATGCAGAGAGAGAAAGAAATGATGGAAATGCAGATGCAGATGCAGAGAGAGAGAGAGAGAGAGAGAGAGAGAGAGAGAGAGAGAGAGAGAGAGAGAGAGAGAGAGAGAGAGAAATGCAATATAAGTTAAAAGAATTAGAACTGGCAAGAGGAACATACTCCCCCCCCCCCCTTTACAAACAAGTGCAGGTTTTGATGTTACCAGATATATTAGGTTAGGATCCCCTTTTCAGGAAAAAGAAGTAGATAAATACTTTCTTCACTTTGAGAAAATTGCTGAAAACTTGAAATAACCCAGAGAGCATTGGACTTTGTTATTACAAAGTGTACTTATTGGCAAAGCCCGTGAAGTATTCACTTCACTGTCAGTACAACAAAGTACTGATTATGATGTGGTTAGGGAGTACATCTTGAAGGGTTGAGTTGGTACCTGAGGCATATCGACAAAGGTTTAGGAATTGTAGAAAAGAAACTGGACAAACTCATGCTGAATTTGCAAGGGAAAAAGAACAACTATTTGATAGATGCTGCTCAACCAAGAAGGTTGATCAAGATTACGATAACCTCAGACAGCTAGTATTAACTGAAGAGTTCAAGAGGTGCATCCATGGTGATGTTAAGACCTATCTTGACGAGCAAAAAGTGGAAACTTTGGAAAATGCTGCTCGCATGACTGATGATAATTCCTTGACTCACGAAATTTCATTTGTCAATAAGTCTTCCTCTCAACAGTATTTGGAAAACAATCATCTGTATACAGAGGTACTGAATATTTTACAAGAATAAATGTTGTCGCAAGAATTGCGTACGCGTGATAAACTGATGCCCAGCTGATATTTGGATAAGATTGCATTGGGAAGGTTAGATTTTCTCATCGAGGTACCTAATGTGATTTCAGTTACAGTATAAAGTATCGCTCCTTACGTGTGCGTTCTACTTCGGTTATCCCCATGTTAGACTCAATCGATATCATCTCGAGGTACTCCACTGACTGTCCACATGGGTTGTAGTGGCTGGCTCGTTTTGAGCTGATTGACTTGCAAATGTGGCCCAGTGTGTTTCATTCGTTTTGTCAAAAATCAATGGTTCCGAATAGATACTGAGCGGTAAAGATTTTGAGTGTTTGGAGATAGATTACATTTTTGTTTCGACATCCTAACATCTGATTGATCATAAAGCTAACTCATCTCGACAAATTTCGGATATATGTTTGCAGATAAGGCAGCGCTTCTCTTTGCTTGTCTATAAATATATTTTTCTTACAGATGTCGACACAAAAGGGGTCAAATTAAAAACCATATGAAACAATCCAATTTCTTGTGTTGCGTCTTTAAGTCCAAGTTGTAGTCATCACTTAATACAAAGCATTATTTATCTCATGGGAAATCATACGTCATATCTAATTTTTAAATTACCCAAATCAATATCGATTTCGTGAAAATATCATTAGCGTGTACTCCGAGTATGATCGAACTGGTTTTCTAAATTTGATTCATTAAGCATTTGGTGGAGTCTCTTTAATTTCTAAATCAGATAATCATTATTTTCAACACAGTAACTATAGGGACCAGTATAATTATTTTCTGGTGATTTTAAAGCTTATTTTGCAAGAAAACATATGGGCAATTTTCTAAAAGCATAAATTAATTTTAGATGTTCAGTGTATACAAGGAAACACCTAATCGGGCTGTTTTCAATACTTAAATCTTCAGGTCATATTGTACTGTTCATTTGAACCATTGTTTTTTAACGAGGAATTCCTATTTCTTCATGAAAATGGGTGACACAATTTCTTGAGTGGTTTCCAAGAATTGTGTGTATGTCTCCAGAATACATCATTGTTATTACTTTAACTCCGAGATCAAACTCGATCGTGACAAGGCATATAATATAAAAGATTTTGAATATTTGTGACACAATTGTTTTTATTTGGCTTTCTAAAAATGTTGTGTGGATCTCAGAAATATACCACCGTCCTCTTTTGACACATGGTACATCAAAAACCTTGAGCTTCAGTTGTAACCATTACGTGCGCCGGAACATTTCAATATGCGAAACAAACCTCAGTTAACAGCACGCTTTTATCCTATTTTATATTTACAATTGGTATGATTTGGCACGTATAGAATATATTCAGAGCATATCATTCAATTTTCTTTGGTAATCCATTAAACAAGAAATAACCAGTATCAACAGCTACACGAAAAGTAACATTTCCATGTCGTAATCTCTAGCGGGTGATAATTTTCAGATAAGGGTCTGAAATTGCAGCTGAAATACCAGATTTTAGTTTATAGCATCAGTGTTATTTTCCAGTATTTTTGATTCATTTTGTGATATTACCCAAATATAGCTCTGTATACCTCATTGTTGCAGTGTGAATTTTTATGGAATCGATTAACAAATGTTGTCAACAGGCTGCATATGTTCCATGGGTACATCCAGTAAAAATTAAAGGAACGTTCTACATTTTGCGGTTATTACCTTACTCAATAGCCCTTTCACAATTTCCTGCTAGTACATATATATATATATATATATATATATATATATATATATATATATATATATATATATATATATATATATATATATATATATATATAGGCGGATACCAGCCGCCTTGTTTTAGTATTTGTCCATCGCACATATCTATTTCTTGGTACTTTTTTGATATGGTGTTGTGATTCACATTTCTTTCAAAAATTGATAGGCAGAAATATAATATATCATAAATTGCAGTTAAATCCCTTCAGTAATCTTGGACTGAAAAACATTATTTTAATAACAAAGGCACAACCATGGACGTTTGTCAGCTCTTGTCATTCCCTTACGTTAGTTACTGACCAAATTAAAAAAAAACGACACGGGCTTAGCAGCAGGAAAAAAAACTGTTTTCTTTCTATTCTTTTATAGAATCATAATCATTGGAGTCCTGGACGCTGCTACCTTATCATGTTACTTCATAAACAAACATGAACATATCGCCCGCACCCCTATCCGATTATACTTTTTTGTATTAAAATAGAGCAAAACTTCTTTAGTTACTGTCTATGTTTGATTCATAAATTTATTTGTCAAACTATCATTGATAAATCCCGTTATATATACAGAAACGCTTTTTTTTTTTTTTTTTTTTTAACCCTTTTTGGACTCTGTGATAGTTGTACTTCCAGACATTTGGCCGTCACAGGAACATTTGCCCCACCCAGACCCAATCCATTTGCTGGGAAAGTAACTTGCCTTCTCATGGACTTTTAATGGGCAGGCATTCTCACCCCCAACCACTCAATTTCACTGTATTGAATTTTGCTACCGGCCACCCGACCTCTAACTAACTAAAGACGCAGATAAAGTCAGTAAATGAATTAACTAGGTTTTCAAAGATTTATTAACAGTCTTTTATACTTTAATAAATATTGAACTGATAAAGTCTTCTTGCATATCACTCAATATGTTAGCACAGTACATTGATGATATTCAAATCACATAAAAAAATTTTAAAACAAAAGCAAACTCATGATTTGTTGTATAAGTAAATAAATGAAAAAGTGTTTGTTATAAAGACCAAACTTTGCTATTGTTTTGTAGCCAGCATTCATGTGTTTGCAAAGTGTTTTTTAATCTTTTCCTATAATTTGCTTAGTAGATCATTCACCCCTCGTTCTATTTAATTTCTTCACTGACTTGAATCAGGGAAAAATACATTTATGGGGAACAAATCCTCGCATGGAAAAACATCCTGGGCAAAACTGACCCCTCTCCCCTTCCCCTGGGACACATTAGAGATGGTAATCTTATCTTAATACATATACCCTGTTGTGATTTTGAAAGTTGAGATCTACCCCATGGATAAGTGTTTCTAATCATTGAATCATTGTTTTCTTAGATATAGGCAGACTTTACCATTACACAAGGATACCCACATCAAAAAGTCGCTTGCCTGTCAATTTGCGATTTGATAATAACGACAACAAAGGTCTGAAACCTTGGTTTTAAGTCATCGATTGCAACACTGCGAGTTGTATGCAGCTTCATTTTTAATAGGGTAGCATCTTCTTTCTCCTTTTTGTCTTCCTCAGAAATATTACAATTCAGTGAAAAAAGTATTATAGCTCTACCTTCTGAATGACTTCAAAAATATTTGAGAGATCAAGAGTACATCGCAGCTCCCTATGAACAACATCTTGAAGTTTGCTGTTTTTAGCAGAGATTATCAATTTGCGCTTAGAATTCCTACAGTCGTGAGTTTATAAAATATATTGCTTTATTAGCATTGTTGCAATTGAACTTCGCAAAGCTACTTTCGGCAATGAAAATATAGACAAATAAATGCAAAGGCTCCATTTCTGACAAGGTATGTATGCAGAAGTATTAAAATCCACAGATACAAAAGTGCTATTTACTTTTAGATTTACCTCTTTTGTAAGAAACACATTTACGCATAAATGCTTGTTATCACTCTGATGTTTACGCAAACTAGTAAAACATAAAAAAAAGATTGTATATTTTAAAAGAAGTTCTAATTAGTACTTTCTCATGAAACACATATCTATATTTTTTTTTTATAAGTGCTGTAGGTTTATACCAAAATGTCCCCTTTCTTAAAAGAGTAAACACACGGAACGATTCAGAAATACATTAGTTAGATTGTTCAGAGAAAGCATGTGTTGGTGGATAAAGTAGTAGTCTACTTAGTCATACTTGCATTACAAGAATGAATAGTTTATTTTGTTACTAGTATTCTGATTTGAATGTGAAGAAAAACTATAATTAATGAATTATGATAGGATTTTACATGAGATGGCATTTGGTATGATTTTATGAAACAGTTTAAATAATATGATATGCCACAAGCTGCCTGCAGGTATTATTTTACAAATATCGATATTGAGCGCAAGCGCAGCAAAACGGTGAAAGTGGCAGAATGAACATAAAATAACAAAATAAATTCTCCTTACACATCATAAATTAATGTCACAAAATTATATTATACTGAATTTAGCGGGTTTCAGACACGTGACAAAAGTGTTTCATTAGTTTAACATGAAAACAACAATATCGGTATAAAGCGATAATGCTGATTTATTTACAAGTTTGGATGGGATACATGGTTGGAAAAAGCTAGTTGTGCTGAAGAGTAACATTCAAGAGAGTGAAAGTTAATAATTTGTTGATTTTAAAACATCGAAGAAATATTCCCCCAATGTTTCAGAAAATATGCAGATTTACACATTGCAAATATTGATTTTAAGTAGTGTACACGTTGAGAGTTTCGATTCCGTATACGAGAACATTTCTATGCCACTAATATTTATCAAAACATATCCCTGGACCGTAGTATACGTTAGTGCTGTCATACACATTGATACGCAGTACCATATTAAACCAGACAGTCCTTTCTGTGTTGCAATTTTAAATCTCTTATCCATGCACGATAACAAATCTGAACCAATCAAATTTATAATAATAATAATAATAATAATAATAATAATAATAATAATAATAATAAATATATTGCAAATATAAAACAACACGACTAGGATCCCTATATCGTAGTATACTTTGGTTTTGTCTTACACATTGATAGCAGAACCACTCATATATTTTTAAAACACAAATATCCACAGGTACATGAACCATAGTATATATTGATATGCAAGGCTATGTAGAAAGTTAGCAAAGCTGAATTTTAATTTCGTCTTTTATCACAGCATAAATAATGGCTCAAATCTACATTGCATTTAATTAAACATTTTTTAGAGTGGTGATATGTACATTTCATGAACTTAACACAAAAGCATCAATGTCAGTTTCAATAAATAACTTGCATTTGTTTGCGAGATTGGATGGGATACATATGTGGTCAAATCGAGTTCTTATTGCAAAATAACAAACATGATATTACAAGTTAAAAATTTTTCCTGCTAGCTTAAAAAATATATCATATATAGAAAAAATGATAACTTACATATTACATTCAACGACGATAAAATCAAGATAACATTCCGCAACACCGATAGCAAGATGAGTAGTGGTAAAAGGCCGATTTTCCCCACCCACAGATAACTTTCTATGACTAGATTTGTCTCGCTAATACTAATCGCAGAAAACTTTTTCGACAAGCCTTGTCGCACAAATACTAGTCGCCACAAGTTTTCCATTTCTAGTTTTTCAGGGATGGCTCGATAGTTGTAAAAGGGGTGTTTTCGCTACCAATTCCTTGTCGTAGAAAACTTGCATCGGTCTGCTGACATACCACCACCCACAGTTAACTTTCCATGACTAGCATATATCCTGGTCGTACACAACTTTTATGAGTATTATCAGCCCGTCGTTATACCACCACCATTATAGGTTAAACTTCTATTAGAGAAATGCCAGTCCATTGATATGCGTAGGAGGCGACAGCCGTCGACGACGCCCAAATACGACGATTCTAGACGACTCTGGATCACTATTCGCAGCGCGACTGGGGTAGGAGGAACGGGTGGGCGGCGTTTATTGTGGACATGTTGGTGGGTTTTACACAGGCTGGCGTGGAGATCCTCAACGATAGCGTTCGGATGTACGTCTGGAAGATCATCGGCGCGCAGACGCAAACGCTAATCACGATAGTGGGTGCCGAAAAGGCCTTCGACACCCAAAGTAAATTTCTAGCAAACGTGGAAGCCAAAATCACCCACGAGGAAAACATCCCATTATCGATAAAAAAAGTACCATTATGTGCTGGAATATGCCAAATGCAAGCTAGATTACGTCAGAGGGGCGGTTTTCACATGATCCCCTCGGACATGGATCTCAAAGTGGCCACCTACAAAGGACACAACAACGAGCTGCTGATAGCAGACGACAACTTGGCGACAGGAACTGACACCAGCGTTAACTCTGAGTGCCCACTAGCGCCCCCCACCAATCAGCAGCCTCAGGCAACAACTCATTCGATTTTGGCAGAATAAATGAAACTGGGCATTCAACAAATCAATTTATTCGAGAGTTAGTTAAAACTGTATACAGGCTTCATCTTTACTTATATACATCGCATGATACTTCACAATCGGGGAATTATGCCATAAGGAGTTTAATCCCTAGTCCAACATATCCTTGTATCATATACACCCCGAGCGACATTAAACCTGAACAATCGTTATAGATAACAATTTCAAAGTTAAGTTCAAATATACAGACAATACCAGGTTGTTTTTGTCGTCTCGTTTGAAAGCGAACTAAAAGAAGGTGCTAGCGATGCAGTGGTAAACAATTTAAATATACTGATTGTGAAAAGGCTCACCGTATCCTGTTGGAACGATAATTATCTTTTTTTTCCTTTTTAAAGTTCAATGACTATAATATCTTCTTCAGTACAAATATTTATGGCTACCAGTATATGCAACAAGAATCTAGCGTGAACAGGCATTATCACTAATAATTTCAGAAGATTTTACAATCAGGGGCAGGCAATGGGTAAAATACTCGTACTGAAGCTGTATAGTTTTGGATTCATTGTACTACAGATTATAATACCATTATACCTTCAGGTATTACAGACCATTGCCCACTGTATCCATTTGCACTTTCTCGGGATATCAGAGTAAGCATAACACTTGAATAGGTCCCGAAAGTAATGGAAGTTGGAATTCAAGAATGCAAATTGGAAAATATTTGTTTAGAATATGATAAAGTTACTTCTGAATCAATTGCATAATTTCTGAATGACCAATACAGAAATGGAACTGTTTTATTTTATGAGGTACCCATTGGCATAGCACCCACTATAACAAATGTTTTACTTGATTCACCTAGCATTAGTTTAAAGGGTGTTTTATGTTTGATACTGAACGAAGAAACAGGGGAATGTTCTTCAAAAATGTTGTTCCATTCAGCAATAGAAAAAGTGCGGCGACTATACAAAGTCTATAGTCTATGGAGAGTACAAAATATTTCTTTGATGAAAAACAATAGAACATAGTAACTCTAAATTTAACAAGTTTTACACTGACAGTTATTGTATCTGGAATGGTCTCTATATTTGTGAATTCTTTCTGAATAAGTGTTTCTGTGAAATTTTCATGTATCAAACATTTGACCATCTGCTATAAAGACGTTCCAATAAGTCTTACTTTATTTACAATCCTGATTGCCCTTTAACTATATTGTCATTTCTTTTTTTCATGAACCGTTGAACGATCAAATTATTACTGAATGAAATGCATATCTCAATCATTTTTTAACTGAAGTATGGATTCAAATATGACCTTCAAAACGGGACAGGTTATTAATTAACACTCGTATGTAATTTGGACGTTTGTAATTCAAATTGTGTTCGTTATTTCCAAGATCTCTTTACATGTCTGTTCAGTAATTATGATTGCAATTATTTTTTGCGCATACATGGCATGCATTTGTCTTGTTAAAATGGTTTTCATCTTGGCCTGTGAACACCCTCAAAGTCGGGATCCTTTATAATTTTTCATATCCTACTTTTGCATTGTTGTTCAATGTATACTAAATATTTTAATGCAATATGTTCCTTTGTAAAATATTGGTGTATATAGAAACCTGACGAAATGTCTTTGGTTGTTTTTCTTGTCTATGATAATATATTGAGTTCTGCTTCACCGAAGGGGTTATCAGCAAGTCTTTGCCTTATACATCAAATTCGCTTTCTACATGTACAACAATACTTTCAAAAGGTTTGAGTTTTACAATCGAACCTTACTCAGAAAATATATCAATTGAATTATCTACATTGCGACAAAGTCTTTTGCGTTCTGGGTTGTTCTTTGTTTATGCAAAACTACAACATTTTTGCAGATACGTTTTTGTGCATGAAGTCTGTTTATTTGTGATTATACCAATCTTGAAAACATTCGTATTCCAAGGTAATTGTACATTCCATCATTGTAGTGATTAAAACCACCCTCATTGAAATGTGAACTTGGCTTTGTCCTTCTATTTCGGTCATTTTAGTTGTACTTGTGTAGGTTCTCTTAGCTGCATCTCCAGTACTTGCTGCACTGCTGTCTCAAGCTTCCAATATGTCATGTACATGTACAGATACATCGAATTCATGTTCATGTTTCCAAATGGTATATATGTTTACCTTACATATATTAAACTAATGAGTGTATATATCTATATTGTATTTTGACGATCCATCCACATGATCACTTGGTGTGTTTAATAAATATTCTACAGAACAACATAAACGCGTACCATCTAAATGTATTACATTCTGAATCTACTTAAACCCATCTATGTCTGAATTTCCACTGATGGTTTGATACCTATATATGCGTCATGATAAACATTCTTCCCTTTCCCATATTCATCTTGAACTTTCACTATTTCCTGCTCAAATGTGATATGCAAAATATCGAATAAACGTTCAATGACATTATACATTTAGCTTCTGTTCAGTTTGGTAATATCTCTGTTCATTGTGGTAATATCTATGTTCATTGTTGTAATATCTCTGTTCATTGTGATTATATATATATATATATATATATATATATATATATATATATATATATATATATATATATATATATATATTCATTGTAGTAATATCTCTGTTCAATGTGATAATATCTCTGTTCATTGTGGTAATATCTCTGTTCTCATTGTAGTAATATATCTGTACATTGTGGAATTATCTCTGTTCATTTTGGTAATATCTCTGTTCATTTTGGTAATATCTCTGTTCATTGTGTAATATCTCTGTTCATTGTGGTAATATCTCTTGTTCTATGGCAAACATTTGTGTACTCAAACGTTTCTCTTTCATGAGTAGGTCTTTTAAAAATATGTTGCTCAAGTATAATTAAGTTTTCACATAAGCAAATTATTGAATTTTTAAATTAATGTCTTGTTTTTTTGTTGTTGTTTTTTTTTAAAATATGGCTTAATATCATCAATGAAAAATCAAACAAAATCTTGGTTGTTACCTCCATACAATCTATACTCTTTCACATTTCCTTTAATTAATCTCAAACTCTTGTCGATATATGTATATTTCAATTTATCTAGCATTACATCTTATTCCTTTCTAATTAATCACGTACTAAAGGAGATTCTAATTTTTTTTCACTTTATTTTGGATGGAATATTGAAGTGTTTGTTTTGATTTCCTTAACTCGAAATATTACAAATATGTTTTTAGCTATTTGTTACGTGTATATATGTCATCTTTGGCATTTATTGTACATTTCAGCAAGGGACGATCTTCTCTCTCTCTCTCTCTCTCTCTCTCTCTCTCTCTCTCTCTCTCTCTCTCTCTCTCTCTCTCTCTCTCTCTCTCTCTGGTCCGTGCGTCGCTGGGGGACAGCCTTCTTTAACGTATTGGGTGCACCTGACCCAGTGAGTGACATAATTTGTTTCTTTTCTTACCGTGAATTTGGAGGATTCTTACGTCTAATTCCTCAAGCACCTCAAAAACACCTTTGAATTAAAACCCCATTGGATCCCCAACGTTCAAAGGCTACAACTTCCGTTAGTGTCCACCGTAGTTACAAATACGCTGTATTCTGAATCAATTTCAATTCATAGCATTGGCACTGATTTGATATCATTCTCTCCTTGACTCACGCCATTCAGTCCAATTACACTGTCATACTTGACGACTAATTGACGAGAGAGAGAGAGAGAGAGAGAGAGAGAGAGAGAGAGAGAGAGAGAGAGAGAGAGAGAGAGAAATCACCTTTGGCAAGAACCGAACGTGCAAACCGTTCGATCTGAAACGCTGTATGCCTAGACCAAGTGGCCTGTACAAAACACCAGAAATCTTTCTGCTCTACATTTGCTCAAATTCTATTCTGAATCAGCGGTCTTGGAAAGCTGATCCAGGTTTTTTCTTTCTTTTTTTTTTCTTTTTCAGTAAAGCTTTAATGCCAAAAAGGTATACTTTAAGACAGTGTTAAGTGCCTTCAATGTCTTAGCGTTTTAGGCAAATATGATTAAATACTTTGAATAATTTGTGAGAAGAAAATGGTAAAAGCGTGTTCTATTTATATCGACAGCCGTGATATTTGATGGCAAATATGCATTATTGTAAAATTTCAAGGGTCCAAATTATGAGATCTTCTTGACAAAGTTTGGTAGATTTTTGTTTTGCAGTTCTTTACGTTTAAAGTTCTTATTGTTTAAACACTTTCCATTTCTTATCAGAGCCCAAATGCAATGACGAAGCATGACAATTTGCAAAAGCATGAGAGATCTTGATGCCAGAACGGACCATATTAAACGTAGTCAAATTATGTTGAGTAATTTATTAGAATACGTTTGAAGTAAGGTTTTTCTATATTAGAAATGGTGGATATACTTGGTATCAAATCGATATAATTTAAACAGAGCTGAATGATCTTGCTGCAAGAAGGCTCATTATTAAATTTGGTCAAACTCTGTTTTGTAGTTATTATTATTTAGCGGAATAGCATTATGTTTTGAAACATCACAGAATTAGATGTAAGGATGTTTTGTAACAATATTTCTTCAAAAAGTAGTCCAACACTTCTTACAAGTTATAAGCAGCAAATTTTGTCCGACTAATAACTCACGACGGACACCGGGCTATGCCATACCATATGCTCACGTGGTAGTTGAGCTAAAGCTACAGGAAATTACGCACTTGGATTAATTAGAAGAAACAGCCAATGATGTAAGTTCATTCACTTTACATTTGTATTAATTCAGTGATCTCTCTCTCTCTCTCAGTTGTCCTAACTATTCGGTATACAAAACGCTTTACAGTGGTCATGTCTTATATTGAGTATTGAGTATTTTGGCGTTAGATTTATTTCAGATGTTCTGGTGTATGAACAATATCACCAACATTAAAATGGTGAAACGTGTCCTAGTGTCAATTTCTTTTTCAAAACACATCTTAATTCTGCTACACTCCGTCTCACATTTGTTCCAACATTTCTGATTGAAGACAGAAAATCAAAATAAACATCTCTATAAATTAAAGAATTATTTCTATTATCTTATACATACAGAAAGAATAATTTATCAATGGTGATGTGTATGATTGTATTGCACAATAAATCTACTGGTCTTGGTTTTTTTCCCCTCCCATTTAATATATTATTATCGGTCAGAAGTTTCAACAAGTGTAATCGACAAGACGAATCATGGATCATTTATAATCGTTGTGAAGTATGTAAGGGTAACGTTAAGCATTTCAAAGTGTTACAAAGGTATTAGCTATTCATTATCGATTTATGAATAAAAATGATGATTTGATCCGATTGCAATTTGTATCCATATTTAATCTAGGTGTTTAGATTTCTTGAATGTTTGCATGGTGCATGTCTCACAAAGATCATTTGCGTGTATTTAAACAATACTTCTTTTACCTCTGCATGTGATATTTACAAACCGTAAATAATTATAGAAAAAATTACATGAACAAAGAAAGAAATATGATTTAAGGATAAAGGTCTACACGAAACATCTCTACCTGAATTATATTTAGCAAGAACGTTTATATACTTAAAACAAAACAATACGTTCTTGACATACATACTTTAGATTATCTGCTCTGACTGTCACCTTGGGCCGAAAACGCATAACGATATCTGCAAACTGTCAGAGGGAAAAATTACAGACCTAGACACTACACTATGGATTGCGCTGGTGGTCACACGAATGGTAGTAGTGGTAATAGTAGTATTAATTGTAGTAATGATTGTTGTAGTAGTTGTATGTCTGGTGGTAGTAGTAGTAGTAGTAGCAATGTTATGTTGGAAGTTAAACTTTCAAAGATTAAAATCCATTCCATGCTTAAGTACTACCAAATAACTTTGAATTTTTACCTTTGATGACATGATTGGGTGATAAATTATTTGACCCCTAGGATCCCTTGTATCCCTAGCTAACGACGTTTTGGGTCAAAAGAGGCATTACAACAGTTATGATATATATTAAGCTACTTTAGAACTATATAAAATGGAAAATGCAATAAATATAAAACGCATCAATAGAGAAAAGGAAAAGATGTGCTTTTGACAATATTACCCTGCTCGCAGACTGTGAGAGGTAGGGGCCGGGTGGAGATACTGTGCTGCACTGAAAATAGGTACACTTACAGCCAACCTACGTTACATTGGGAAATCAAGTACTGAGCCTGAAAGCCGTATGATGAACATATAAAATATAACTTGCTGTTAGAAGGAACTTAAAGGCCTTCTATTTACGAAAACACGGTTTTCGAATGAGACTCTGTGACATGAACTGTTAAAATAAAGACAAAAGAAGCAAATATAAACAATTATTTTGCGTTCGCAAGAAACCTGACGAATTAAGCTACCTAAACGTGTCAGAAAGAAGTAATAGCAAATATATATATATGAGTCAATCCCATGAAGTACTGAACAGGAGGCTACTCAGGGTGACAGGTGAATGGTAGTATGGTCTTGTGAAAAGTAGAATTGGGATTTTAGACTGCGAGCCATCTAAGTAGCAATATTGCAAATTGTTTCAATTTGAAACAGATACCTACCAATAACCCACGCCCTAAAAAATCTGGCGTCTTGCAATGGCATTTTATTCACTTTCCTATATTTCCTCTTTTTTCATATTATTTGAAGAACGGATAGAAAGTTAAAAATAATACGATTTTTTTCAAGTATTCAAACATAGTATGTATGGATGTTCTTTAAATTCAACATCGTTCTGATTATTATCCTAAATGCTTGTACAATTGTAAGAACAAGGAATTCTAACGCCCAAAGGAAAACATAGATATAATTTGGTTTAATGTAAATTTTTGTATGAGTATCAATACAGATGTAAAATTCAAATTTAGCAAAGTAAGCCGTTTATTAAAGTATTCATTGTTATGCATTCTGTAACATTAAAGTGTCCTAGAGTATGAAGTGTGTAATTGTTACCAAAACACGTCAAATCTTTGCAATTATGATGAATAGTATGGGCACGTCAAAAGCAGAAAAACACAAAATATCGACTGTTCTTTCTGTACAATGTCAATGTCATGATTAAAATTAATTGCGATTCAGTGCAAATACCTATTGCAATTACTATGTGCTAAGGAGCTAAGGTTCTTTTTAGTATTGGTGCAACATTCATTAAAATAATACATTTATCACTTCAGAGATATCTTAGTATTATTTGTGTGCCAATACAAACTTATCCTTCGTCGCATAGTTGTTATAAAGAATCCCGACCAACTTGAGAACCAAGCAAATTGATTTTGAAAGATTACGTACTTTTTTTGAGTTCTGTGGCCGACATAAATGTATTAGGTTTAATCAAGCTGTTAAATATTTTCTCAGCAGGAGAGAACTCATTAAATGTTTGAAGTCTTTTCTTAGATTTCTTATCACTGCAATACAAAGTTAATAAAAATAGACGATATTAGACAGATGACCCTGATCCAACAAGTACGTTATAAACTCATTCCACTTCGAACTTACTTTTATTCAGTACATGTTTCCCTTAATCTACTCATTTCTTTTTACATTAAAGATCAATTAATTCAACATTAGTTCAGATCTTACAGATTGCATGCACAAGTAAAGCTAAGAATGTCTATAATTTATACTCTAGCGTTCGCTTATCGATCCAAAGTAACCTTAGCAAGTACAAGTAAAAGTGACCTTCAAATGACATTTTAGCAAAGTAGTACATATTATTAATAAAATTTGCAGTGTGTAAGTTTAGAGGATATTTCGATGCCTCAGTAAATGGTGTGGAGTACTTGATCTCTGATGCTGTTATATGAGATCTAAGCTTTAAAGCTTTCTAAAGTTTTGCATGCAGGTGAAATCCCAACCACACAAACCGAACCGCTGAAAGGAACGTTAATAGCTATCAAAGAGGCATTGTTATTGTTTTGTAATTTGGATCTGGATCCAATTGACTAATTTGTAGAAGTTTGCAGAAATTTCTGATGTGAATCAAATCTTGTGGCAGGATCAATGATCAGCTTCATGTCAAAATAGTCAATGAAAATTACCATTTGTTTGTATAGTCCATTTGAAACAGCAGAGAGAAATGTACTTAAATGAATCTTTACACATGCAGTTTTCACCTTATTAATTATGGCTAATTGTACTCATTATGTTGTTTAGCTTTTAACAACAAACTAACAATTAAGTATATAAAAAAGATGTTTGGTATATCTTATAATTGGAGACTATTAACCCACTATAAATAAATAAATAAATAAATAAATAAATAAATAAATAAATAAATAAATAAATAAATAAATAAATAAATAAATAAATATGAAGTACTCAATTAATCAATCATTAAATAAACGAACATGAGAGAGATTGATTGATTAATTGATATCTTTATTTCCTACGTACTACGAACAGTACAACCAATCATACAAAATACATAAATAGTAGGGGCACTTTGTATATTTTAGATTTTTGTCACTGGGACACATCAACCCTTATATGGCTTAGTTATTTGTAGGTATCGCATGCGCGGTTGGATTTACAAAATATAATTCTGCGCGTGTGCGATTTATGTGTAAGGGAGCTGTTATTAATTTGTATGCAAACAGTTACTCGACTTTTACTGTCTGTACGTGGTTGCACATCTGTGTGTGGAGAAGTTTGCGTGTTAGGCCTATAATCGGTGGAGATTCATTTTCTGACTACAAATACTACTACGAACACAATTATTTATCGTCGCCGATAGTGTAAGCGATTTTGTTAATATTATTTTTCTCCACAGCAGAAAATATTTTCTCCACAGCCAAGTTAGGCTGATATTATTAGCATAGCTGATATATTTTCTATCAACGGTGTCACAGCAGGATTATTGATCGCGGTATATTGCATAACCATATTTTGCCACAGCTATATTTTACACTGACTGGTGCTAAGTTTATGCGAATATTTTATATTATACATTTACCCTGGTATATATAAATGGCGGAAAATTCACATATCGATGCATATGGTATTAACAAAATTGATCACAAATCCGAGTTTGGAAGTAATCTACCAAACAAGTGGAGTGTGCCAATATTCGAGCAATAGCAAAGATCACCAAGAACAAATTAATTAAAGAAATGCTTTTAGCATTAATATAACAATGGCATAAAATTCACCGATCGCGATATGAAGTATTAAGAAGAATTATTCAACGAGCTAGGAGAAAAACATCTGGCTCTATGTGATAAATTTACCAAAGATATATTTCATCAAAGAATGGAATCCATGGATTATATGTATAAGTAGCACAAAACGTTTGATATTATTGAATACAAATATGTGAATTCAGATTTACTAGTTGGTATACAACTTTACAATGGAAAATTAGCGGTACTTTGGCCTCATCCGAATTAAAGGAAATAATAGATGAGTTGAGACCTTACCTATTTTGCCCGGATCGGAAAAACGAGCCTGTTTATTTAGCAGAGTATGATGTAAGATTAAAAATCACCTTCTTAGGGTGTATTAAAAAGTATCGTACAGTTGATGACTATAAAATCGACTACTCTCCTCTGGACTATGAAACGTTTACTTCTATACCACAGTATATAAAGGATAAAATAAGAGAAAGACGAAAGATCAAAGCAATTAAAGACTAATCTTTTCTTACATGTAAGAAGTTCAATAGCATTAGGTCGCAATCCATGCGGTAGAACATGCCGTTACGAATACTCTAAGTCACATTTGCTCGCGTTACGTAAAGGTCCGGGTGCTCGACCATGTATCAAATGTGGTGTCTGAGTTAAGTCTCGTAATCAGCTTTGCCGGCCATGCGGATCTGTTCGCGAGTATTATCGAGCACGCCGTCAAAGATCCTCCTGCGCAACAGCAGCGGAACCAATTGCGGAATTACCCAACGTTGATAAAAACGAATTAGAAATAAATGAAATAATAACCAGGATTGAGGCAATTCCCGTTTCCAACCTCGGTAACGAAAAAATTCTTAAAAAAATTATTGACGGAATTCTCAATTGAACAAAGATTTTCTCTTATATAACAGTACGCCGACTGTGATTCAACTAAAACAACTCGCGCAATAGCGTGGGATACGAATACCGAGCCGTATGCGAAAAGCTGACATACGTAAGTTATTAGGACTCGTAACTGAACCACTACCGCAACCGCAACCGCAACAGCAACAACCAGTTACAGCAACAGCAACGGTACAAAAACTGAGATAATTCGCTAACGAGCGTAACATATCAATACCGAGAGGTGCAAGAAAAGCTGACATACTTTTATTATTAGGTATTGTATCCGAACCGCGCCAGACCGTGAGACAGCTTCGTGAAACAGCAGCACAATTCAATATCGACATTCCTCCACGAGTCAAGCGTGAGGAAATTACAAATACAGTTGCGGATGAACAAATCCGTCGACGTGTAGCAGCTGCTATCGCCGCTGAGGCAGTCGAGCATGTTCGTGGAAAACACCGCCGTCTTACCGCAGCTGAGGCTGCCGCGTATGCTCGTGAACAAGAAGTACCCGAGTTTAAGTTAAGTTGGGTAAGAACAATCATGTGGATTACCGTGCGATTATTCCAAACACGTACGCGACAAGCAAAGACCTGATGAAACTTGTATCGAATATGCATCCGGATATCTTATCGACGTTACAACGCTCTGGCATCTCCGGAGTTAAAGCAGATATTGATGTCCATGCACATTTGACTATGTCGCTTTCGCGCAAGTCATCATACAAGGATGGATTTAAAGCCATAGAACGGTGCATACATGGTGGTCCACTTATAATCACGAATCGCAAAGACACCGAGGCTATCAATGAAGCAATCGATAAAGGTACTGAAAAGATTATCCACACGTTGAAAAAATTCACCACCACCGGTTCAGGATGGACTCTTAATAGATGTACGGAAGTTCAACTGCATATTCCTCAAACATGCCATTCTGCGGATTGAATTATATACTAGCGACAGACTAAGTTTCGCCGCGGTCAGTGATAAATGTAAAAAACAAAGACAAGCGATGTTTTGAATGGGCGACCACGTCAGCGTTACATCCCACGCCGCGCGTGACAATACAGATCAGCTGCGTAAACGCAAACAATACTTGGGTGAACTCTGTTTTGGTAACATTGAATTTCCGGTGCAGGTTACCAAGTCGATATTCAAAAAGTTTGAAGAACTTAACCCCAGTGTCACCATTAACGTGTTCACTTGGAACAACGGCTTTTATCCGCGTGAACTATCACCACATGTACAAAGCGGAAATATGGCATGTACGGACAATGACTGATCTGCAAAAATAGAAGGCATGAAAAGTTCATTAGGTATGGATAAATAATCTTTCCCGATTGCTTAACAGACACAGCAAGCACACGGGTATAATGTTCCATGTAGACGTTGCCTCCATTTATAATTACACCCAACAGGGGCCTGACGAGCTATGACTTTTATTGTGGTGGAATCAGTACAAAACCTCAGCGTACAAATATGCCAAAACCCGGCAAAAATATTTTGAAATTTTACTGCGTTGCAACGAAAGATGAAAGTTCCGGATGTGATTTATGCGGACTTTGAATGTTTGAATGTTCGACTGAACTATCCTGAGGTTAACACAAATACAATACAAGCTGCTAAACAAATCCCATGCGGGTCTGGTTACATTGTCGTCAGATGAGACGGAGCAGCGGAGCCACCAATATCGTACCGTGGCCATAACTCGGTTGAGGTGTTTCTTAAATCGCGCGAGGTTACCAGGAAATGGATCCGCGAACAGCTCGATTCGCCCGCAGACATGATTCTGACCGGTGATGATATTCACAAATTTAATGCGGCCACTCATTGATGGATCTGCGAAGGAGCCTTCGGTCTCACTGATGCGAAAATTCGTGATCACTGTCATATCACTGGCGCGTACCGAGGAGCCGCACACAATGCATGCAATCAACAGCTACGAATTTACCCAAATAAAATAAAAATCCCCGTGGTGTTTCATAACATGTGCGGGTATGATACCCACTTGATTATGCAGGAAATCGCAACAGTATCAAATGTGATAATAAGCGTCATTCCCAACAATATGGAAAAATACAAGCTGTCTTCGGTGGGTCAGTTGCAGTTCATTGATTCGCAGCAGTTTATGCCTCCATCATTGTAGAAACTAGTTAGCTACCTTGCGATGGAAAGCTTCAAAATCACCAGTCGATATAGTGCCATTGCGCAAAGTCCACTCACCGCTGGCAAGTTAAAGTTGATAACAAAAGGAGTGTACCCGTACCAGTACATAACCTACTGAGAAAAGTTTGCCGATGGAGGAATTTCATTCGTCGTTGTCTCGAATGTAAAAACCTCGGTGACTATCACGATTTGTATTTGCGCACCGATGTGTTGCTGATAGCGGATGTCTTTTAGGCGTTTCGTAATAACGCCATGTGTCAGTACAAGCTCGATGCCGCGCACTACTTTACGTCCCCGAGAATGGCCTGGGATGTATTGCTGCTGAAAACAAAGATCGAGTTGGAACTGCTCACCGATATTGATAGGCATCTGTTTATCGAGCGCGGAATCCTTGGCGAGATTTCAATGGCGAGTCATCGTCACGCTCGCGCGAATAACCCGCGTGTGGACAATTACAACCCCGATGTCCCAAACAGTTACATCATGTACCTTGACAACACCAATTATTATGAAAGGGCGACGATGCAGCCGCTGCCGGTTGACGGGTTTTCGTGGATAGATCCCGCAGATGTGGACGTGAAGACACATGTACACGATCAAGACAGCAACAGCGACCACAGATACTTTTCAAAGTCGACTTAGAGTACCCGGATGAGCTCCACCACGCTCACAACGACTACCCGCTGGCACCTGAAGCGTTGTCGGTGCCCTCGAATGGTTGTCAATGCGAGATCGTGGACGAATCCGGACGTAAGTTTATCGAATGCACCAAATTTGTTCCAAGTCTACGGGGGAAGAATAACTATGTACTCCACGTAAAAAGGCTACAGTTGAATCTGCTATTGTGAATCCGTGTAAGCAAAATTCATAGGGTGCTCGGATTTCGCCAACACGCTTGGATGGCTCCTTATATCCGGATGAATACGAAATCTGCAAAGAAAGGCCGAATTTTCAAACTAATGAACAATTCCGTGTTTTGGAAAACTATAACGAATATGCGGAAGCGAATTCGTGTTGACCTTGTTTGTGATACTGAACCGGAATAGCTTCGAAGGCTCATCGCTGGCCCGGCATTCGAATTCTAAAAGATCTTCAATGGTGGGTTTGTTGCCGTACATAGTAAAAAACCCAAACTGTAGCTGACAAAGCCTATCTTCGTTAGCACGTTCGTGCTTGATCTTTCAAAGCCGTTCATGTATGACTTTTACTATTACAAAATAACACCATTTTAACACGATCGTGTCAAGATGCTTTACACCGACATGGCCTCGCTGCTGATGCATATAACCACTGACCATGTGTACGCGGATATCGCATAAGTCACACTCGCAAACGAATTTGACAACAGTAATTATCCTGATGATCACCCGTTGTTTAGCGGCACCAACAAAAATGTCGTGGGGAAATTCAAAGACGAGTGAGCGGGTAAACCTATCATCGAATACGTGGAACTGCGTACCAAAATGTACTCGATTGTGGTCTGATCCGAACACAAAAAGAAAGCGAAAGGAGCTGCCGGGGTTATTGTGAAAAAGGATCTCACACAGGACTTATACGTGGAATGTCTTCGCGAGTGACGCGAATTCGCACATGCCGCCAACATGATCAGGTGTAAACAACATCACATGGGGGTGTATCGATGCACCAAGGTGAGTTTGCCACCGCCTGATACCATGCAATGGATGCTCCCCGACGGAATTACCACTTACGCGTACGGGCATCATGCGATTACAAATCCGCTTATGACTGATGGTCGAGTGTAAAACATATCTTGGTGGCAGTTCCGTATTCGCGGGAACGACTTGTAATTCCTCTCGCACAAATGCTCGACCGGGTGGCTTTGCCGATTGCTCATCCGCAGGCGCCAAATAATAACGTGTTGGTTGCCTTGGAAAGCCAATTCGGGCCGAGATAGTAAATACATCGACGGACCATATTGGATCAGTAGTACGACGTTCTCCACCTTCTTACTCCCCAGGTGCATACAGATACCGAACAAAATTGATTTTGAGTGATTCTAACGGTGGTTGATCTGAAACTGGTTTAACAATGGCCGAATCGCATAAGTGGTTTTTAATCCAATCGCGCGCGTGATTTCATTATTCAGCGCTGTGATAACTAATGGTAGTCGTGATACCCACTCGTGTGATTGCTCTGCGATTCGAGGCCGCTCTGTGGTCCGAGACCTCATCAAAAATTCCTGCGCGTACTGATGTCCGAATAATCGTTCCGCAAGTGAACTTGCATAATCGTTCCACAATAGTCTGGTCGCGATGTAAGCTAACATGTACAACAAGAACCCTCACACAATGCTTGGTCAACAATGCATCAACGGATCCGAGAAATTTCTTACCTGGATCCACTTGTAATAACTGTGGTCAAGCAAACAGTCCACGTGTATTAATACGTTCGAGTGCATCTGCGACACCAGCCGAATCTATGGACGTCAGCGGCTCCGCTTCCTTGTACATGCTAGTGATATCCATAATGGTTAACGCGTATTTGTATACGCGTCCGTATACCCGATCATGTGGACAAAAAGCAGATCAGCCTAGTGAAATCTTTCTTGGATCAGGTAGGCAAATTTGAATCAGCGCTTGTTTCGCTAACCATTTTCGAGCAACCAGATGAGTAACCGCTGCCACGCTCGCTAACTTTTCAACAGCAGCTTCACCGCGCCAATACCCGCGAGGGCTGTAGCATATTTTGGCTAAAGTTCGCTCGGAAACCATGTTTCTTTGATTGTTTGTTATATCAATATATTTTACCTCCAATACGTGGACTTTTCACACGGGAGGATGAACTGCCCAAAACAATATTGGTCTTCATACCTCCTTTGATGATCTATCTAGCGATTATTTCTCCGAGTGTAGGATTAATTGTGTTCAAATCATGGATACGATCTACATCGGCACGTTGATACACGCTGATATCGTTTGATGCTTTGTAAGCAAGATCGTGTCGGTAACATGCAGCATCGACGCGGTTGGTAGGCGATTCTCCATGTTTCGGTTGGTTGTTAGAATCAAGTCGTATATCCAGCCGTGCTTCATGCCCACAGTAATTGTATGCGGGAATATGCCCCGGGTAACTTTGCTAACGCTGCAGCGACATCACCGCCGACGACTTTTTTCGAAAAAAAACCTGTGCGTTTACGGCCTTGCCGTTAACTGACATATATGAACTTGAATGCGTTACATCGAACACATGTTCCCGCGATCACGGCTCGACCACTACGTGTTTGAACTCGAGTTGGATTCGCAGTACGAATTTTCATGCGGCATCAGACACAATATGAAGACATGATTGTATTATAGAACATCGCTGTTGACATGTTGAATATGATTTTGCGATAGCTGACGTGGGATCTGTTGTACCGTCGGCGGATGATCAACCGTGTTACAACATACTCAGGGATTTTGCGAGCGCGCTTGCGCCATCGTTGGGTGATTCCACGGTTGATTGCTTTTCCACAATCGATGAAGAGGCGTCTACAATTGACGATCTTGATTTAAGCCTGAATAATCTTGTCGTGTACGATGATGTAATGTTTGAACCCCAAATTAATCCCGCGCAAATATTTTTCGGAGGCCGACATAAAAACACAGATGTGATCTATTTAACACGTGCGTAAAGTAATGCGAGACAACTGTAACATGTTGATGATATTTCGCGGTATTGACGCGCATGGTCAAACATTCATTTGCCTTGGTGTGCAGGCGACCACACGTGGGTGAAATTTCGAAATATGTTCGCCGAGGCCACCTCAGACACGTTTAGTTTCTTCACTTTTGACTTGACTAGAGCCTCCGGCTCTACCGGAGATAAATATCGAGCCGGTTTGAACAAAGTAATTTAACAACCAAACCAAATATAAAATTGTTGAAAACCGAGAAATCTTCGCCGAAGAAAGCTCCGCTTTCCCCTAGTGATACCATATCAGATTATGAAAAGCGACGCAATCAAGCTGCCCGCGAACACCATGAACTGATTTGCGATGTTTTAGCCGCAAACGGGTGAAAGATATGTTACAATCGCAACAATACGCACGAGAAGATCTCACAGATGGCTTTAAACAAACATTTGCACCGTTTATTAAACCCACACGTGAAACTGCAGAAGAGATGAAAAAAGTCGCGACTGTAATAGAAACAGAAGACGAACCGGGTCCAATACTCCGGTCAGCCTAAACCATTAAAGGCTTACCAACGACGCTTGCAACACTAGAACAGACCACCGCAGAGAAACTTAAAACTATTCCGCAAAAACAACCACCGGGGTACCAGTCAGAGATGAAAACGAAGTTTCAGTTCTTTACTGAAGACGCTAGCCCATGGATCCATGAAAATCCTCTGAATGCCGCTCTTACGCCATCCATCAGCTGGAAACAATGGATGTTAATACAACCGACAAGGAGACATCCTCAACGACAAATGGCCTAGGTGGGGATATAAAGAGTTTACTGGAAGATAACGAATTATGCCTAATGATGATGAATTTTATTCTGGATCCGAGGACAAAGGTAATGAATTATGCAAACAGTTTATGAAAAAGTATTATAAATGAGAAATGGGTCTGTAGAACCCAGACCATCATACGAACCTGAACCTGGACCAGCATACAAACCTGGAGCCCCATCATCATAAGAACCTGAAACCCCACGCGCGAAAGATAAAGAAACACCGACACAAAAACAACAAAGACGTGTGTTTCCTCTTGAGAAACAGGCAGAAGCGGCAGGTCCATCCGAACCCAGGTGGACAGAACTAGAAATGCTTCGAGAACCAGCTAAGCAACTTTGCAGGCGGGTAGTAAAACCATTACCCCAAACACCTGTACCCGTATTCGAAGAATTACCTATACCTGCACAGGCACACAGACGAAGACCATGTGCACGGGCACAAATACAAAGACCTTCTCCGCCCACAACTTGCACCCCAATTTCGCACACAGGAAGAATATGAAGAATATAAGAGGCAGCAACAACCAAAGGAAGGTAGCGGCCTTCGTGGACTGTGTAACCCTCACGATCTTGCGGATCGGTTGGAAACACTCGTGGGATCAGTTCGCGCCATCAATAATGCTCCCAAAGTTGTTAATAACACCGCATTAATTTGTCAGCGGTCGCTCACCAATGACATCAAGGACCCGGGGACGTATCGCTTGTTGATGCATGAACTTGCTGAAGACATCGATGATTTATACGACGAATACACTGATGCTGAGATCTGAAACACTTTCGGTTGTACGCAAAATCAGTGCTGCGTTGCAACGTGTTGTTACAAATACAACCCTGAGCGTTACCTCGATGATCACGATCTCGTCAACGAAACCGAAATTCGATGCGACTTTTTCTACACCAATCACCACAAGTGTATCCCGCAACCTCGAGATTGCATTGGCTTTGTTGCGCGTTTATCGCAGTGGGCCTAATATTCGATCAAAGCCGTTTGTGTTTTCGTCAGACGGTGGCACCACCTATAATTTTGCTGGATTTAGCTCAATAAATGAAGAGATCCGACGAAGAATCACATTGGTGAGCGGTAAAAACTACAACATTTTCATACGCAAACACGAGCCCACATCAGTCAAATCTCCAACGTACGCGGTTGATATTGCACAGTCATCGCTGAGAACAGTTCTCGGTTGGCCCGAAGATATTAATAAAATTCTAGACTATAAACGAATTTTACGCGCAGGACCCGATGGTACTAGTTACATTTTCGCGCCAGACATTGTCAAGATCACTACCACGGCTCCGGTTAATTTGACCTGTGACGCTATCAGTGGCAGTTATGAAGCCTCAGCCTATACAACACAAGCATCAGAGGGCTATATATTATTTGGGTTTGCCCCGACCGAGGCCCCTTGTGATCTGATATCGATTACTCCAGCGACGCTAGTGTATCTTCCATCGTATAATGGCCGGTAGACGCATATTCGTTTCCTTTTGTGGACAGAATGGGCACGTGTTGGACTTGCGCGGTGAGACCTTGACGATTCAACTGTACATTAGAGATCGACCTGACATTTAAATATAATGACAGTCGTAAGTGGATGTGTGTTACCAGTACGCGTTGTAAAAAAACGCGTTTACATATTACGGAACTGGTCTAGGTCATGTTGTCCGGGGATTGTTCACAGGCGCACCCAAAGTGTTAGCTGTGTTGACCTCGCGCACTGCACCAAGTTGCAATGAGAGTCGTTGATAGCATCAAAAACGTTGCTGCGGATCGTTTAAAATTTTTAGATCGCAAGCGTTTCAATCGCTTCGAGATCGATTACGACGATTGGTTACTCGCGCACCCCCGCGGGTCGAACGAAAACCAATTACACTTCCATCGACAGAAACATTGCCAGCCCCGGTTAGTAAAATATAAGTGGTCGCATTGGTTGATTGTGAGACATGTATAGTTTTCTTTGCTGGGCCAATATACGCTCTATATTACGTACATAATGTATCCTCAATTGTTATAGAAGAATAAATAAATATAAATAAATAAATAATACAGCGTTTGCTTATACATACATATATATGTATATATATATATATATATATATATATATATATATATATATATATATATATGTGTGTGTGTGTGTGTGTGTATGTGTGTCTGTGTGTGCTCTTATCAGAGCACTATAATGTTCAAAGAGAACCAGTTTACGGTTTTCATATTCCACTGAATAAAAGGCAAAGGATTTGTCCCCTAAGGTTCACGAAATAATGTCAAGTAGATGGAGAGAAATAGGCATATATTTGTAAACCTTTTTTTTTTTTTTTGCTCCAATTCTGGCAGCCAGTTTTCTCTGCCTACGGTATTTTGTTTGAGCTTTGTAAAGTACTTGTTTTACACATGATCTATTCCAAGTTAGAGCCTTGGTTTCAGCAAGTGGAAGGATAATAAGGAACTGATTTCAGTTTCATGGTTTCCCTTATCCCAATAACTCCAATATTTGAGATTTGAGAGTAAGACACAATTTTCTTTAGAACCTGTTACAAACTCAATACTAAATTATGTATGCTTGAATTTTGGTTTCTTTTGGTTTGTTGCGGAGGAAAATAAGCTCCCATCCCTCAAAATACAGCTTGCACTAACATGTATGTATAGATTTTCAAAACAGGATCTTGCAATGATTAGCATTTATATCTTTTTTCTAGGGCCCCACAGTGTTTTAAACTTTTGCATATTTTTGTTGCATAGCTGTTATTGATCTGTTTTAGTTTCCATATCATGCCGATGTAAACGTTTGAAAACACCATTGAGTGATTTGTCAATATTATGTCCTGTTGCTAAGATCTATTGGAATTTAAGAAATAACTATATCATTGTACATGTTATTTGACACACAGGTTCGTGAAAATGTCTCTATCAAGTGCGTATGTGATTTATTTCTTTAATTCCTAACTATAGACTTGTAATGCAAATGTGTGCATATTCGAAAAAATGCTTTCATAGTGAAGGGCACGGTCCAATCTATTTTAATGTTGTATACTCACTTGAAAAAGAATAAATAAAACAATGAAAGTTTCAAAAAATGCACCTCATACAGAACTGAACTTTTGTGTTAGCATCCAATCACTTCTTTTGCGCAACGGCCAGAAAAGGCTGGCTCTGATGCATTGTCTTTTGTTTTTATCGAAGCTTTTGTTGCGGAGCAGTCGTATGTAATATTTAGGGTCTGCTCACCCTCATATATCTCGTAGAAACACCTTAGACATGAAATTTTTAGCCAGTAGTTTCAAAGGTAAAGTACCTTATGCATTTGGACGACACATAATCACAATGCAAATCACAAGGTCATACGTTTTATGATCCCCACCCCTACCGACCCTATCCCGAATCCCCCTCCCGATCCCTCACAATTAGATTTAATACTTCAAATATATCTGCATAAGTGACATTATATATGCTAGTAAAGGAAGTATAACTAAAAAAATCCTTGAAGATTCATAACTATAGATAAAGGCACTATTCAGGTTACAATATGTCAAAAGTTCTTGCCTTTGGCTTGGTCTTTCTGTATAGATATGGGTGGTTTTGGGTCTATCCATAATTCCTGTTGTATATCAAATGACTGTGGCTGCCGACTTTTTGACTATAGTGACTGTGCCGCTATTACTCATTTTCTGGCCTAAAATGATGATATAGAAGAAAAACAAAAAGAGTGTCTCAAACACACTGATGATGCAAGCATAAAGAATGTTATTTAAAATGTTTTCAACCAGGCTCAGTTTCATGACTATTTGTTTGGTGCATCTGTTTTATGTCTCTGGTCATATTAGTTCGAGGCCAGTTGTCATGCATTTGCCTTCCGTGGGAATTTAGCGAATTCCGTAGTAACTTTACGGACTTCACTATGATGAATGATTGTATGATGTTTCTGGAACTCGAGATAAATCAACTTCCACAATGTTAATTTCTCTGATCTGCAAACCATCCGGTTTGTATTACTAGTGGAAGTCTACAAAATTCATATCTGCAGGATCCTTTTGTACAATTTATATTCAAGTGGAGACGACTACCGAAACTATGTTCGGTCGTAGAGACGAGGAGGCGCACAATGTTGAGTGGTGTATAAGTGCACAATGTAAAGAAGTCAGTATCTGATTTAAGGCCTCTGGCAATAGAGCAGAATCAACTGAATATGCAAATCGAATAATGGTTGTATGGGTCAAACAAATAAATAAAGTCTATTATTTGGTTGGTATGTGCAAACAAAAAATGTGTGGCAAAAAGTTGTCCTCGTTGCTTAATTCGACCAGAACACGTGCAACTTCTGCAGTCGTTCTTTTCCTTTTTCAACTTGTCATAGTATTCCTTAACCTTTTTCATGATATGTTTTTCAAGAGAGGGTCAATCTGCTAATGGACTTCTAAAAATCAATTCCTTGTTGACATTTCAAAGAGAAAATCGAACTTACAATCTGTCGCGTTTGAACTGTGTTTAGCTTTTTGGAGCATTTCTTCAGACGTCAATATTTACTGTCTAAATTGGAAGCAAGAAAGTCACTGGTCCAAGACAACCCAAAACAAAGGACATGTACTGATTATGTCTGATTCCAGCCTTTTGTATACTGATCATAATTACGGCTTCAGTCATCAATATTTTAGTTATATTTTGTTATATGCAAACCGCGTTTATAATTATAATTTTCAATTATTCTACACTGACTTCTACAATTATAAAGAAAGTTATGACATCTCATTATACTTTTTTTTCTTGCACCTAAATTAGAGGTACCTTGTGTCCTTCGTCTAAATATCGCCTTGGGATCTAGTTCTCGGCTATTTGGGAAACAATATGGTATATGCAATGAGATTCAAAAAGATTCCAGAAAGGTCAAAAAATAATATGTGGAAATGTTTTAGTTCTCTATGCATGACCTGTACTTATGGCATAAAATGCAATAATGAAACTATTCACAACCGATATGAAATATCTGAACTATTTATAATATAATTATAAATATACTCAATTTTAGCGATATCATGGGCGGGGGGAAGGGGGCTTCGAGAGTAGTGCAGTTTATAATTAGCAAAATGGCATTAATTCATCAATAATACTTGGAAGATAGAAATTATATGCACCATTTATTGTGAATCTTATAAATAACAGGTGCAATAGGACCATCATTATTTAGAAGCTCAGTTTAAAAAAGAGTGGGTTGTCTTTATTTCCGTGAAATGTATCTGCGACATTTGTATCGTTTCTTTAAAGCCAAAGGTTTCTGTATTGACTCTTTTACATCTTCCGTAGATGATTCATGCACCATCATTATATGAGCAATAACATCTTTTCGTGCATTTATCTTCTAATTAATTTTTGTTGAGTTTGGACAGTTATAAAATATCGGTTCAATTGACGCAAAATAAATACTAATCAATCCAATTTAACACCATAAGATATCAGCCTCAATCCACGCGTAATCAATACAAACAAGTTCATTTTTATGCTCAATAATGCATCATAATATCACTATTACCATAACATTTTATTTTGAAGGAACATTTTCTCGTTTAAATTTTGTCGGCCCATTTTAAGTTGCCTAACATTTTCATCCGGGTGTAATATTTTATTTGTATTACTCCTAGGTTCCTTGACATTCTTATTGCTGGTAATTACCTACACTTGCTTAAGCAGTACTCCATCATTTAATAACAGATGCTTACCTTGACTTTTAGTTACAAATCCCATAGGCTATACATGACTGCCGGTATATTTGGTGGAGGAAGAACCACCGACCCACGGGAAGATACTGGCAACCTTTCGCACGTACACACGTTGGTCAAGCCGAGAATCGAACTCACTCGGACAGAGGTGAGATATTTGAGTGATCTGTAAAGACGATAGCCTTAGAGAAATCGGTACCCTGGGTCCCCTTAAAAGAAAATTCTACTGATGAAGAGTATTTATCAAAAACACTTAGGACCACGCTTTTTGACGCTCGTAGCTTTATGGTTTTTTTTGTGTGTTTTTTGTTTGTCTTTGTAAGCTGCAGGATGTATTGCTGCAATGCGTTCACAAGGGCTCCGTTTAAAATAACCTCATTCATAAATGTACTATAATGCAAAAGCACGTGTCACCTACAAGATTCAGATAACCGCCTATAAAATTATAAAATACCCACATATTGTGGAGAGCAACTTAAATGCACCAACGTCCAGGTGCAATTTAGCGGGAATCATATTCCATCATTAAAATGTTTTCTTCTTTTATTTCAAATTCTTAGCATGACGCTGTAAGATAAAAAAAGAGTGATATGATCTGTTGTAATTTGAATTATTGTTTAGTCACTTATTATTTGTTTACGGGTAAATAACGTAGTTAAGTTGAATCATATTTGCGGGGAAGATAGAATATCCTCCTCGTGAAAATTACATATATTTGTCAATACTAAAGCAGCAAGTCCTGTAGATCATTTTCCCACGGTGATTTTTTTTATGACAATTATTAATTTCCGTTACCTTCAGCTCTATAAAATGTATTTGTCACATATATTCATTTACCGAAAGAATTTCAAAAGTCGAAATTTATTGACCCCACGTTTGTCAACGTTCCGGATATTTTATTTTGAATTCAGATAATGAGGAAACCGATATCCTTAACAAATTGAAAATTTAGATAGTTAGAGCAGTGCTAATGGCATTACAACGCATGGGATCTGATTTGACATGTAAAATTAAACCGAAAGGATAATAGTTTTAGTTTTCTTTTATAGAACAAATGAATATACTCTTAACACAGGAGAAAAGAAAACATAAATGGCTTGAAATCTGTCTTTCAAGATAGACGAAAACCAAGATTCCTTTCGCATGCTTCCTGTCTTCTCACGTACCTACTCAATTTAGCCTCTATACGTACAGCGTGGCGACAAACCTATCGATTTCGAAAAATTGTATGCCATGACACACATCCCTTTATGTATATCCTTCATAATAGGAACGACTCATTGGAACAAAAACAGTAAATGCATGGTACTGTCTGCACACATACAATCACAAACCGATCAAAATCTTCACAATGACAAGGACTGTATCAACCCAACCAACTTTCTCCTTTTCTTAACAAGGTGTGGTTTGACGCGGATTAATTAATTGGGCATTTCAAGTTTAGCTTTTGTTTTTGTGATTCGCATGTGCCCTTCTTGTATTCAATTTCTGTTCACGCTATACCTGTATCAAGTTGCAATCTGATTTCCATGAGTTGAAATATTCGTCCTTCTCTTTCAATTACTTTTAACAGTATAAACGCAATACGTTTATTCAATGTGTAATCAAACTGAATTTAACGTTATCTTTCCGATGATAATATATAGATAAAAATGTCAAGGGTTCCCGTCTAACATTTTATCTGCACTCGTAATTTATGTTGAGTTTGTTTCAATCAAAATATATAACCCATAACCAAAAGCAGTTGTTCATTTTAACAAATCAACGAGAGTATTTGACGTTAGGAATCCTTAAATACTCGGGATTTTTTTCAGTATTATTAAAATGGATGAAGAATCGAAAAACGCGTTGATCATTACTCATACTTAAATTAGATACTTAAATTTTAACAACAAGAGACAACTATATCTAAACGGTAATAAAGTGTCATGAACAATGTTAAAATCATTTCCTCGATGAGACTTGCTTTAATTTTTAATTATCATCACAAGTTATCAGTTGAGGCTTGCGAGATATGTAGAAAATGTATACAAAAATAACCTACATATGATTCTCACTATTGTTTGAAACATATAACCGTTAAAAGATTTACTTTGTACAAAACGACAAAGTATTATTACTATCATAATATTACAGAGAGCTTAAAAAATTAGAATAAAAAGTTTCATTTTTGAAGTTATGAAATAGCCTTAAACACTCTGTCATAAAATTTAAAAAGGGTCGTTTTGCACTAAACAAGCATTCGTCTGCTATTCTCACCAGGTTTCTTTTTCTCAAGGGATTTACATTTTTAGAAAAGGCGGGCTTTTTCCAGGACCTAATGTACTTTAGACTTTAGACGGACTGTTATCATACTTACCTGCATGCCCTGATATAAAACCGTGGATATCAGTCTTCTCTCGCATAACAGGTAAACTCAGTTATAGGTATCCGATATTAGGAGCAAGATGACTATATACTGCAAGGTATGTAAAGGTTGTTTTTTTAAAAAGATTATACTAATCACCGAAAATTATGTAATAACATATTTGACATATTGTAAAAGCAAGTAAGACAAAAATAAATAAAAGACCTTATGGCGGTAAGATAACTTTTATCATATGCATGATACAGCCAAATAAATGGATCATACAAGCAAATGCCAGTTATGTTCAACCTATTGTAATTTCCAAACACATGGGCCCGACTATAAGAAGTTGACCTGTGTCGTCTTTGTCATCAACTTAACCTTGATTGCCGCCCTTACAGTGACTGTATACCACTGGAAGAGCCCAGTACTGCCATTTACATCATCGGGACAGGTTGTAGAGTCGCCAAGATTTTGCCTAAAATGCGAGGAAATATCAGTTCATCCACAAGACGACGAGGACCTTCTGAAAGATTTTGATAAAAAAGACAATGGTACCAAATGTTGTGCGAAGAACACATCACATTTGAAGCATTTTGTGCATCAGGTATGGCAATGTTTCTCTCCCTCTCTCGCTCTCTCTCTGAAACTTGTCCATCAAATAGACAATCACGGCATTACAATAGTCACTTTACGAACTTCTTTATGAGGATATATATATATATATATATATATATATATATATATATATATATATATATATATATATATATATATATAGATATAAGGTTCAAATTTTCAATGACTTGTTAAATAACGCAATACCCTGACTATTATAAAGCTATGAGCTTCACTTTACGTTAAAAAGCAAAGTCTTTTATGGTTGGCCTAGCACAAAATCTCAAACCGTCAAACTCAATGTATTTTATTGTAGTGTTAGGGCGACGTCTAAGTAAAGAGGTTACAAGAAACCATCATGTTCCAAAACTCTGAAATCTGACGTTTAATTGGCTAAAAGCAATCAAAATGTACAAGTGAAAGATTAAAATAACATAAACAGAGAAAACATATGCACTTGTTTTCTTCATCAAACATAAATGAAAAGATAAGTAAAATAGACATACATTGAACATTTTAAATGAGTAAGTTGCATTTGATACTTATGCCTAATTGAAGAGTGTGCGTGTGAAAAAAACAAGACTGTGTTTGGATTCTTGCCTATATTGCATTCATGATGTTAATCCAGAGATGATACATGTAAACAGTGCTTTTCCTTGTTGACTTTATGGCTTTTGTACATGAATGCATGCTCTGACTTGTCACGCAGTCGGATGTTACGGTAGGACGATTTGCACAATCGTTAGCGAGGAACTGAACTACTCATAAACCTGATCCAAAATCCAGACCAAAATATTATGCAGTGACCATACTAAGGAATACACAATACCTTGTAGCTGGAGTTACTATAGCTCTGTTAGTTTCTACGTATACTGTTGATGGGAACTTTAGAGCTAAGGTCAAGTGCATATGCATTTTCTGCTGAGTCGTACAATCGGGCGATCTATAACTCTAGTTCAATAGTAATTCTTCACCGAGTTTAAGAAAATGGAAATTAATTGTGTATTATTTAACCACGTTTTTACTTGTGAAACAGGACCAGACACCTACAATTTTTCGATTACCTTGATCGACGGTTATAAAAAAATAAAATCATTAATATATTACCTAAATTATATTGTTTAAAAATGCAAGAAATTAATATTTCGTTGTATTATTTCACAAAATATTCAACACTAAAGCATAGAAGTTCTCCTGGCATCATAGATATTTCTCGAAAAGGGTATTATTTCTAAGAAATCAAAATTTGATTTTTCCACTGCAAAATAACTGTCATAAACACTTAATATTTGTCTCTACCTTGCTCTCTCTCTCTCTCTCTCTCTCTCTCTCTCTCTCACACACACACACACACGGACACACACACTTAATTGTACATGAGAACATATACTATTTTGCATTTTGCAGTTTTTGGAAAAGAGGCACAGAATTTCTAAGGCTAAAGGTAAGGTTAATGATATGTATATGCAGATTAACTCTATGAGTTGAACCTAAAACGTCTGAATCTTTTGCAATTCTAGTCCTTATTATGTTCCATAATGATGTCTATATTATTATTATTACTATTATTATTATTATTATTATTATTATTACTTCTTGAGAAGTTTATTTGAGTTCTCGTCTTTTCTCTACCTAATCATTTTCCATCATTATTTGTGAAGTTATTAAAAGAAAATTAAAAATCCTATTATATTTCAGAGTTTTTAAACTAATGGGACAGAACATTTCTTTTTTCAAATTACAGGTGGATTTTTTTGGCCAAAATGTGAAGAATATAAAATTGGCGAGAAACCAGCCGGTAGAGTTGTGGGTGTGGAACATGACCGGACAGGTATATCTTGTTTTTACTTATAAAGAAACATATTTGTAATAAATGTGGCACAAATCGGAACATTCGCTACATATTCTTTTTGCACCTACGGTGACTCGGGCTATTATATTGTCTTGTTAAGCAAAGGGAGATAATTTACTTCCTTGGTTTTCGATGTATGCTTGCTAAAGACAGATTCATAAAGCTGATTTTGTAGGTCTTGTTTCTGTGAATTGTTATTATTTTGTGTACTGTGTTTGTTATTATCTCTCGTTGGAGTTTTGTAGAGTGTTTACTCTAATGAGGCACGTGCAATATAAGTATTTCAAGAGGTTTATCTCGAATTCCAAAAACAAAAATTTTAAGGGATAGTTTATTGGTTATATTTTTGTTTTAATCTTATACACAATGAAGAGCAATTATATTTTAATCATTCATGAAAGACGATCATCATTCTATGGTTGAGTTGATTCAAAAATAGCCAAAAATGAGTGATCTGTACGGTAACAAAATTTTGTATCTATGTGTTTCATATAGTTGAATACGTCAAAACGATTTTAAAACTGAAATAAATAAATTAAATAAGTTTATGACATTAGTATATTTATGAGACGAACATAAGGTAAATTAAATAATTGTGTGCATAAATTTCGAAAAAGAAATCACTTGTTTTATTTTGTGAACACAGACTTCGAACAGTTCTCGTGGCATACAGATATAACGCTCCAACTATAGATCTAAATTGCCCTCTCAGTATAGTTTCGACTTCAGCCATAGGCACGGACAAAATATTTCTTACATGGGACTCACTGTGCTCAGCAAAGCGTAAGATTATTATATGATTGGAAACAATACAGGAAACGTAAAGACAGTAATAGGTTAAAGGTTAAAAGATGAAACGTCACGAAAAAGGTGGAAATTATATCAAAATTTGATTCAATTACACGGAATAAGTTCTAGATTCAATTAAGCTGAATATATTCATGCAATGAATTTTTTTTATATTATATAGATTATCTTGAGGTGATAATAACAGACCAACCTGATAGTAACTTAAAACTGGAACTTTAACATTTATTGACTGACAGAGTTTACATTTATTACCTTTTTCTTTTTTAACTTTTAATTTATCAGAGGCGATTCCTAAATTTGCGAGTCCATTTAAAATTTAACTGTCTTTTTTTTTACGTAAATTCAATTTCTGTTTTTTGGCGAGTCGTTGTGAAGAAGTGTTATCAAACCGAATGGTAGATTGAAGTTGTAATATAAGACAGCTGAATAAGATTTTTAAAAAATATATTTATGTCGAATGCGAATTTAATACATGTTTCGTACTGTAGAGTTGTTATATTTTGATTTAATCGACTGCGTAGAATAAAAGAGCTACTGACTTCGATGTCATTGTCATCGAAAGATATTTGGGATTTCTCGGGTCTTTTTAAAACAAGGAATAATACGTCTTTGATGCTATGGGTAGGGTTATCCATGATTTTATTTTGTCGCATGCAATTTTGCACAACCACTATCTCAAACCACAGTTTACCAAACGCCAAACTAGAAGTAAATAAACATTACTTTGAGATTAACATGGTGTTACTGCGGCTAAAGTCAGAAAAAAATGATCATTTTTTAAAAGGACAGACAATTGTATTATAATATAGTTCGCTTAAACTGCAGCAATAAAGGACTATATTAAATAAGGGCCGTTTTCTGCCCCTCTCCAAATTTCATCGTATGATGTATATTACAAGTATGATGTGGTTTGATTTAATTTCTGGCATAAGCTTTGTGTTCACGTGCAAATTTAAATTCCTGGCCCCGTATTCTTGAAACGTTTTAAACAAAACTCAAACTCAAGGTCAAAATCAGAAAGCTTAGATGTATTATAACTTTGATTAAGATGAACATTGATCTATTAGCCTGAGTTTCTTGCTTAAGAAGTTTCGGAAATATGGGGACTACTCTTCTTTGCTTCTCTGTAGTCTGTATCTTATCAGAAAAAGCCATTATGATTTAGATTTAATGTGAAACATTACAAGGGTTCTAAGTTTAACCAATAAAATAAAATAAAACAAGTACTATTATCCCAATACATGTAGTTTTACCAACCCCATGTTGACATACTTGCCATGTGACAAAGTAATCTATAAATATTTGATTTGAGAACCGAAATACGTAATCTATATCACTTGAGAGATAAATACGGCACATTAAGGATCTACTTGTACTCTAGCACCTGCAAGAAGTGTTGGTTTCCAGGAAGAAGGTGCACTTGAGGTCTGATCATATCTAAACAGGTCTAAACCTCCATTCTAATATGCAAAACATAACCGACACACATTTCATGGTGCGGACGCTACTACAAACTTTTGAATAGTGTGGACGAAGCTTTCCAACCTGTCCAGGAAAACAAACTTAGTCTTCATTTACGACAGCATGGTTAAACCTTTAAAACTGAAACCCTTTCAAAATGAGATGTTAAATACCACATAAATCCTTTGCTTTATTACTACTGAGAGAGAGAGAGAGAGAGTCATTGAGTGGACATAAAGAATTGTGCTTCTATGATTAGAGGGGTATGAAATTCACTTATGATTATGTACTGTAATAAATATTGTAGCTTTTTTCAGGACTGGCGGAAGGCCGTAATACCGATATTTGTTAATAGATACATATTTTATCCAAACAGAGGTACATGCATTTTATTCATGCACCTACATGTAAATATTATGGCAGATAATGCGGGTTAAATTTAACGTTTGTCGAACATATATATTACCTATTAAATACAGGGCCGTCATGCCAATTAAAGGATTAGCATTGTAATAAGGATGGAGTTGTTTATGCTGTTGTTGCTTTAAACGGCGCTTTTAACACATTATTGGCTATATCATGCCCGGGAAATGGGAGCTAAATGTATTTTCCAAGGACGCACCGAGGGTGGTCTCGGCGATTATCGCGGGTTCGATATAGCCAATAATTTGCTAAAAGTACACTTTTAAATAACAGGAAAGGTTCTACAAACATGTCCATATTCGGTCATTACATCCAAATATATAACTGTTAAATATATAACACATTATCCAAAGTTTAAAGACTGAAATTTATCTCTCCCTCCTCCCACCCCCCAAAAATTTCCAGTGAATAGATGGTTCTCATTGCAGCAGTAGTGGTACTGCTACAGTGTAAACGTGTGTATTCTGGTTAGTGTACCCTCCTCACAACAGGATACTAATTAGGTGTGAATTGGAAGAACTCCACCGCTCCAGCAAATCAATATCACCCATTGCAAGGATTATAGGGCATAACATATGATTATCGACAAGTAGACATTAACTTAGTTTACGCTACATTACTGTAGTGGGAAGTTTTTCATGGAGCATAACAAGAACAATTTATATCTCTTTAATAAATTAGTATCTCAAATACGTTACTTGCAAAGGAAACACTCCAGTCATTTACAGTCAAGACACTTACTGATCCCCATATATAATCGTTAATAAGTCAAGTCCATCTGCAAACAGCACAGACACAGATCTGTGGTCACATAATGTGCCGGCAGATCTGGGTCTATGCACTTTGTTAGGAGTGATCAGTAGAACAAACAACATAGACCCTGATTTGCCGGCGCATTATGCTACGACAGATCAGGGTCTATGGTGTTTGCAGTTGGACTTGACTTATAAGCGAGTAAAACAATTATTTTGTCACAATATTATGACAGTGTTGCATGTTAATGTTACTGCGATTTAATTAATTACCCTATTTTAACATTACCATGTTCAAATATTGTATTCATTCATTTATTTATTTTTCAAAAAGAAAATCATCTTCTGGGTAAATATTCCTATGTTCCCAGAGGAGTATAGTTATGATTCATAATGTACAAGAAATTTTAAAGTACAAAATTTTATTGCACAATATCAATGTAATGAATCATGGAGAAAATAATTATACACTGGTCTACAATTTTTTTGAAGTCGTCTGCTTCAGAGATAAAATGTGCTATTTATTAGGGATTTGATGTGCTGAATTCAAATATGACAATTAAAACAACTGATTGGATACTGTTTCCAAGATATTTAAGTTTTTACATTTTACGTCTATGTATATTGTGTACATAGTAGAGTTTTAATCATAAATTGTAAACCTAGGTCTTTTCATGTGTTTATGGTTGCTTTACATGATAACATTTCACCTGTCCTGTGTATGTAACACTTTAAAAAAACAGCAAAAGGATTATATAAATAAAAAAAATATATTGAAACAAAAGTAAAAAAACTATTATGTGTATATAAGTACATAGTTTAGTCCTTATTCAGTGTCTCCTCGGCGCTTCTTGGCTTGTCTCTTGTATTCATTAAATGGAGCATCTCTTGTCACTGTCCAGCAATAGTCTGCAAGCATTAATGGGCTCCATTTGCCCTGATAGCGTTTCCCCATTGTTGCAATGTCCTGGTGAAATCGCTCGCCGTGCTCGTCGCTCACTGCTAAGCAGTTTGGTGGAAAAAACCCTGGTCCATTCAAAATATTGTGAGTCACTAAGACGATGATTGTTCCTCGTGTTTCTTTTAGGCAATTACATTTCCTTTCAGACTGTTTCTTTTGTTATTCGTTTTTCCATACTAGTTGTTGTACATTCTTCCTTAAAGAAATGATAAAAAAAATCTAAGTTTCTTACAGCAAACACCATTTCAATTTTCCGATGTCCTCACTACTAATAAGTCAAGCAGCTGATGAAAGTTCCTTTGAGGTCATAATTTACAGTGATTATCTAATGTAATTATCAACCTTAAAACATCATTACGGATAATTTAATTATGAACACCTGAACTAACTTGTGCATTTGTTTTGATAGTGCACATTTGTTTGAGTTCTTGGCATCGGAGATGTAATCACAATTATAATATATAGTTATTCGACTGTATCTATCTTCAGACCGTTTGCAGTATTTTCAGTTTTCATTTTAGTTTAAAAGTTTTCACTCAACCTAGAACCATTAAACACAAATAACGAGATATTTATGTGTTTCGGCTGTTAGCCACCATTGTCTTTAGTACACACATACATGAAGCATAGACCCTAAGCCTCACTATGGATACTCGAGATGATGCAGTATTCTGCTGAAACATAATGTGAATCTTCTCTGACACTGTTATTGATGTGTCCATCAATTTGTCATCAAATATTACATAATTAGACTAGGCCCTAAAGAAACTTTATCACTGTGACCAGCTACATTGGGAAGAAAATATAGAAGTACATTCTTAAACGGTTCACTCATTCAAGAAAATATTATTTCATAAAGCTTACATTACAATCAAACTTCTAGTTTCTGTGTTGTTTATTTGAGAATCATGCATGGTGCATGCAAACTAAGTCTCTCTTACCTAGTTTAGTTAGAATATAATTAATGTTCTTCATTGTTACATTTTTTAAATTAATTTCCTGTTTGTTTAGAAATGAAATTAGTCTAAACTTCGAGACTATTAGGTTTACCCATATCATGTTTTCAAATTGATGAATCTATCTAGAGTACTTAACATTTAGATCATTTTATCCTTTATAATTTATTATACGTTTTAGTTTGAACTTGACCTGGATCATATATGTATCTAAACATAAAATGTGAATGACTGATTTTCTCCTTTAACGTTTTTTCCTGTTATTATATAATTATACAAGAATGTGTCACACTGTGACTTTACAAATAAAAAAAATAAAAAAAGTAAAATTACTTTGTTTTGCATCTAATGGTTTCACGTTATGACACAATCTAATATGAACTTTGCAGTTAGAAATGAAACGTAAATGTATTTTCATTATTGAAGTCTTTGGTTAAATAGACAAGGATACCATTGTAATCATTGGACTTATCACATGCTTAATCTAGTGTCAGTTGGAGACAGTGGCCATTATCCTTAATATAACCCTGTTGTTTGAATCAGAACCATTACACAGATATGTGTGATTGACCATATCTTCCCCAACCAAGTGTTCAGTCAGTCTTAGATTAAATTGTAAGATTTTAATTAGTAAAGTCACTTTGAAGAATGATCACTGTTGGTCTTGAATGTAAGAGTAGGCCTTTGGAAAACTAAAGCATACATTAGCCCATACTGTTAGAACACAATGCAGGGAGTTCCACATCCTTAAATTTTACACAAATTTTATATGTTGGTGTATTTGAAGGAAAAATCACTTTATCATTCATCTATTATTATTAGTTATTCAAGCTTTTCACATTAGTAAAAACATATTCTTTTGACTATAAAGCAGGGAGAAGATACAGCATTATTCGTGTTTGTACAGTCAACCCATCACTTGACTGTGTGATCATTGCCCTATATGTGTAGGTATTGTAAATAAAATAATATTTGTGGTGGGTTTATTTTGACATTTTTCATTGGTAAGGAAGATCCACAACATTGAATCCACTTTGAAAAATAGTATTGTGCAACAAAACTAACATAAACAGTGTGATTCCACAAATTGTACCATTACAAAATTATTCGCTTGCAAACAAAACTCAAAATGTTATGTCCACGTATATTTTGAGATATCATGGTATATTTGTATTTAAAAATCTGTATTGGCTCTTATGGTCAAAAAGAAAGCATGTGTCTTGGTGTGATTATGGAAGTAGTACATGTATACAGGTTGAAAACTTAAATTCCATGTTTCAATAAACTTATGTGCAGGCGTTACGGTTTATGCTCCTATTTTGGATATTACACCGTGTATTGTGGGCATAATAGCTTCAAATAAGAACAACATAAACAATACACTGTAATTAATTCTAACTGCTAATAGTACCTAGATTACTTTATAGTACCTGCCTTTGCAAATTGATAAAAATTTTTAATCAAATACCACTATAACAAACAATTTATCTTTTGTTAGCTGCATCATCATCAATATCCTCATGCCAGGATACTTTCTGTCAATTTGATCCAATGTGTTCACTTGTTTTGGAGAAGACGTTATTTAAACGTTTTTATATTTTTAGTAATGGTGGCCATATTTGATGCCGGATCGACATATTTGTAAAATATTGAGCCAAGTTTGATTGAAATTGGTCCGACACTTAAAGTTGAAAATAAAAAGTACTGACAAACGACAGATGACGCACGACCGATGAAGCACCATACCATAAGTACACTTGGCCTAATGTCCAGGTGAACTAAAAATCAATGACGTGTGCTTCGAGAAACTGAGATATTCTAACAATTCTTTAAGAAAGAATATATATCAACCAGTGTGGAACAAAGGAAGGATAACAAAATAATATTGTTCGGAAAGTAAAGTTGTTGCACAAAAACTTTGAGAAATACAGAGTGATTAACATCTTAGCAATATTTTGAATGCACTAAGGTGTGGACGAACCACTCCCTTGACTGACTGTCATACAAAGTAATAAGATGCATATTAATAAATGAACTAATATATACATATCCTATACGATACTATAACTATTGCAGGGCGTGGGGGACAATATGTTTCATATATATATATATATATATATATATATATATATATATATATATATATATATATATATAACAATTTTGGTCGACAAACACATTAATTAAATAAAGAAAAAAGGATAAGTAAACATTTGACCCACTGAAGTAAATGGATCATTTCAAGTTTAATACACTCAAATATATGAGAGCAACATGCAATATTGCATCGTGTTCCTTGCATCACACTGCTATCATGCAGTGGCTTTACACTTTTAGTCTCATTCGTGGCAGACAAGGCTGAGGATGCTCCAATTGGAGATTGTGAAAGGATCTATTCTGTCTTGGTGGTGGGAGAGAGAGAGGGAGGTGTTCAGCCTTTAAATTTTAACTTAATGTTTATATTTGAAAGTTATATATTTGGATATAATGATTGCCTATGGTAATTAACACCTCTTTGAATGCAGAGTCTTTGGGTTGCTAGTTGGGAATAATGTCTTTACTTGTCAGAACCATTAATCGTTGTGTTTGACTATGAACCGTGTATATTAATCAATTGGACGCTGCTGTTATTTAGTTGGTTTTAATTTGAAGTATGTATAATTATGAGTGGCAGATAATTGAGATACTGATCTTGGTTGTGTAGGTGAACTTTTTGAATGTGGTATAAGGGCAAATAGATTACATGTCTGCTCGCGTCCATTTAAGCGTAAAGATCAAGTAAAGTGAGAGTGAAACACCTATGATACAATATTGATAACATCGTGAGGTAGATACTGTAGTATAATTTATTTTCTTGGGGCTCAATTTCCGTGTTTTTTTAAAAAAAAAAATACATTTTCGTGGGTACTTAAATTCGTGGTTTTTCATGTCAAAGTTTGCATATTACTAAGTCCTTAATTTAGTGGCTTAACCTCTACAGATAGCCAAAATAAAGAAGAAAAAAGAATAAAACTATGCCGACGCAAACGGCGGTCACTTGAATGTTTATAACAATACTTCCACATTTTTGAGCACAAATCAAAGACCTGACAAGTTCAATACTTACACCGTGTGTTTGTCCAAGTGAATAACATCAATGAAAGCCGACGCAGTCAACAAAACTAAAATAATACTACCGCCTATATGATCACAAATAAAACACATGTCAAGATCAATAACTTACACCGTGTTTTCGTGTGAGTGCTCAACATCAAAAGAAGCCGACGCAGGCAACAACACTAAGACAATCGGTTATTCAAGTACACCTGTATGGTCTATTACTTGAACCACTGTCCATAAAGGGAACAAACACGTGACCGGCTGCCCATTGCTCAATGCAATCAGCAGACAGTGGCAATATTTGATGTTTTTAGAGCCCATCAATGTGAGAAGATGCTAACTAAATTGAAAGAGAGTGGAATCACGCGTTCCTTTGTGCCTGCCATATGTACAGACCAACTTCAACCACTAGACTTGACAATAAATAAAGAGTACAACGAAGAATTAAAATCACACTTCCACAACTGGTATGCTAAACTGGTCATGGAGGCCATCACGAAAAGAAGGAAGATGTTACTGGTGACGGTCACTGATTGCAACGTCATTAATCAAGCCAATTCGGGCTGATTGGATAAATGCAGCTCACGCGACAATGAGTGAAAGATGGGACCTAATTATCAGTGGTTTGGAGAAAGGTGGACTTGTTTAATTCTGCAATTTGGGGATTATTTACCTGACAAGCATTTTTGTGTACCTTGAGACTTGATTGACATGATGTTGATACAGTAGCTTTGTCCGAAAATCAGTGAAGTGTGAGCTTTATAATCTGCTGTAATTATTGTATCTACATAGTGTTTCATTAATAATAGTACTTCAAGCAGTAGTTGTAGTATTTTACTGGCGTGTTGTTCATTTTGATTAAAAATGCATGGATAAAATGAAATGTGGTTTTAGGAGGATTTAAATTTTTCAACAACAGTTGTACTCAAATGAAGGAGCGATTTGAATAAGTATTAAATTTAATTTCATATACTAGTATATGTTATTATTCTTCCTTTCATTTTCAGCATTACTAGTGTTCGAAGACCTTATGCTTTTTTCATTTCTATCTATCCTTACTTATCTCACATATCGATTTAAGGCAGTGAGTGGAAATTACTGCTGTCGGATACCTTATTGACACGTGTGCATTGAAACAATATAAAATGCTTTATAATTCTTTTTCAAAGGGTTCAAATAACACACGTGTAAAAAGTAATATTTGACTACTAAATTACAGTATTGACGTTGATTTATGAAATACTAGTAGGTTCCTTAATCTCTAGGAACAACACACAGTAAGAAAATGAGCGGCGGGGGGGGGGGGGGGGTCACCAGCAAACGTGGCTAATTTTTCGTTGGGTATTTAAATTCGTGGTTCAGGGCAACAACGGAAACCACGAAAATTGTGAATATAATCTGTTGGTATTATTGGAATATACAATTACTCAAATTCGTACTATGACATATTTAAATTCTGACTACATTTGGAATATTAATTCACCTGGACTGGTACACTTTAAAACCTCTCACATTCCTCAAAGACTGTTATCTTACTTTTTACCTTGAAAAACATCAGACCTCTAAATAAATGACATTAATATCATAAACATATTTTACAAATGTGTGTCCAGAGATTTTCGTTCATAATGAATCTGTATTGTTGTAAATTTATATTTAGATTATAATTTCATAGAAACTTAAACATTGAAATTTGATTGAAACTTTCAATACAGTAGCAGGACCTGGACTATTTGAATAATACAGGAGGATATTTTGCACATTGTGTATACAACATATGTGTATAATTTGATACAGCAAGTATATATCACTCATTCATACAGTAATGGGTGACAAGTGAGTAGCCACCAGAGTAAGAAAAGTCAATGTGATTAAGCTAAATATGATTTCAAATGGTCACTGCATAAATAATAATTATTCTGCAAGCTTGATTTGATATGTGTGCACTCATCAACCTATTGAACGTAGTCTGAAATTGTAAATTTGTAGCGAGTGCTATTGTTATACTTTCTTATGATGTAAACAAAAACATGGCGTCTTATGGTAAGGAATTGACTGATTGTCAGAAACAGGTGATACTTCAATTAGTTGAGAAAGATTTAAGTGGTAGAAAAACTATTTGAAATGACTGGAATATCATGTTCTACAATTCAAAACCCCTTGAAAAGGTTTCACATTTGCCATTCAAGAATATTTCAGCTATGTTTTAGGGGGTGCATTACCTGCAACGGTGTTAGAAATGTGACCCCAGTGGGGGGAAAAATTAACTCTGACAAGTGTACATGAATTCTTTATTGAAACATTTCGGACATATATTGCAAAAGAGTTTCCAAATGGGGAACAGTCCTTCCTGAAGGGTACTTGTTTGGTCCATATTGTTGGGAGGACAAAACAGTAGAATCGGATCCCTAACCTGGCGATCACAGACCGTGAACCTCAATATTAGTAAGAATATATGGCAAACAATTAAATCCATGTTTTAAAAAAGTCTACATGAAATAAAATATAGATCTGATCACATTTATATTATTCTTGACATTTGAGACTCTCTCAATATCGTTGGACTGTATGACTCTATACCTAACCTATTACAAGCTATGATAAGAGCCAATAGATCATTTAGCAACTATTAGATTTGTAAGTACTATTTTCTTCATATTTTTGTCAGGACAGTCTTTAGAACCAGCAATGATATTAGATTACCTCCTATGACGTCTGTGAAAGTGGCTACTCTATTTAAGGTGGTTTGTTTTTGAAACCATGAAGGGAAGACTATTGTAAGGCAAACTGGGGGATGGTGTGTGTGTGTGTGTGTGTGTGTGTGTGTGTGTGTGTGTGTGTGTGTGTTCGACATAAATGGATAACAGTACTGAGAGGAATTGGGGAAGCTACTTTCATGAGCTCGACTATCGAGACTAATCATCGATAATTTTTTAAAGCAAGTAGACTGCTTTTGGCTACGCCAAATTAGCTCCCTGGCAGATGCCTGATTTGATTAAATGGAAAAACTGAAATGAAATTTGAAGCTGCTCTACGTGTTTAATATAGTACTTGCAAGTTAATATGTAATGATATATATTTCTATATCATCACCTCAATCACATACTATATTATCTCTCAAATGATTAGACTATAAATCATTATCTAATTCGCTATAATTATTTCTAATTCTATAATGCCGAATAGATAATTTCCCGTTACCAACTAAAAATAGGAAGGTACTTGTGTTGCCTTAGCCTCTATCATACTTCTGAAAATAGAATAGTTACTTCACCTATTATTTGAATATGAGAGTGAATTCCAAACATGAATAGAAGAGGGCAGGAATGATTCTATATTCATTTCGAGTCTGGCATTAATTCGAATAAAAATTATTCCTATTTCGAAGATACGACCTGTTTGTCTCACCAAACATTGGCAGTGGAAGTTCAGCACGATAAGGAGAGATACCGTATACAATTTTATGAAAGTAAGATAGTTTATGAAACTTCCGTCTATCTGCTAAGGTCGGTCAGCCAGTTTCATCATAAATCTTAAAACACCAAACACTTCTAGTAAGACCAGTCACAATTCTCCCTGCTTCTAATTGTGGTTTTCCTGATTTAAGAGAGTCATCAACCGAACAGCCATCTCAAACAATATTCTAGTTAGGGGTTGATGTATGTACAAGATATTCTTTCTAACGTTTTTGGACTCAATTTAAATTGAAGCAGGCAATTGAAAGTTGGGCCAAGACTTGTATAGATGTCACCAAAAGGAGAATTTGGTTGGTGAACTTTAGTTCAGGAAAAAACTGCGTCTAGTTTACGAGAGAATAACATTGTCTCAATTTTGTTTGGATTGAAGTCAACCAACCACTGCCTTGACCAATCGTCAACCGTTTGCAAATCTGTGTTCAGTACATCTTCAATTTCGCAAGTATCATTTGATGAATATGCTAGAGAACTACCATCAGCAAAGGGTCCCATCGCACTCAAGTGATCGTCGCCTATGTCGTTAATATACACAATAAACAAAAACGGAGCTAAAACAGATATATGTGGTACGCCAGCTGCAACATAATGGTACTGGATTCGGTAGTATTTACAAAAACTGTTTGGATTCTTTTAAATTGCTAGTCAGATAAACAATTAATAAGAGAGCTATCGATGCCATTGCACTTTAATTTATGCATTAGACATTTATGCCAAACATGATCAAAATGCGTTAGAGACACCGCACACATCTCATCATTGATATCAAGCGCAGTACATATACTATGGTACATACATATTATCCGAAGTACTGCAGATTGTTAGGAAGAACCCTGGATTGATATAACAAGAAAGAGGTATAAGCTTTTAGGTTTCGAAAACGCACAAACTGTATCAGTCCTAACAGTATTAACTTTTTTGTTGCCACGTCTATCTATGTGCTAAATATGTGCTCCTTTTGTTGCAGCTGTCATACATCTTCATAAATTTGGCATGTAAATGTTTTTAATAGTTTAAAATGTAACCACTATTGCTAAGTTCAAAAATAATGCTCTCTCTCTCTCTCTCTCTCTCTTGCTTCCATTCGTGCTTCCTCTAGTAACAGTATGTGGCCAGTTCTTGTTTTTTACCGTCTATTTAGCATTTGACCCTTTTTTGAAGCATCAATTATCCCCTGATTAGGATCAAGATAACTTTCGGGAGTTGGGACCGTATACGATATGGCGCAACAAACTTCTTTTGTGTAACCCACTAAAGATTATTGGTTTAATTCTCTCAACAGAATACGTTTTTATGTTGGATTTAAAAAAATGCAGTGGACATTTCATGGATAAAAGAAACAACTGTTGAGTAGAAACGAAGGGTAGTGTATTTTATTTTCTTAGTTTGATATTGACTTTAACGAAATCTTCAAAACCCCCTCTAAAAATATAATAACAAAATGGTACTGACAAGTGTATATGTTCTTTTATATTTAATAGGACGTTTAAATATCAACATACTCATGAATTTTGTCATCTTTTGTCATCGAAGTGGCATTGGGTATCACTTAGTAAAATTAATTCTGTTTAAACGCAAATGTAGTGATACCTTTTTGCGATATACAAATGTCAAACAGTACTCTTTTCATATATTTACCACAAAATCTCGTTGTGTAAGCAGCTCCTGAGTTGAAAATGTTCATATTTCTCTTCATGATTATTTCTACTCTTTCATTTATAAATTTAGTTAATTGAGATAAAATGAGACAGTTTCAATGTTCAAGCAAGTGTAAACTCCAAGCAGCTTGATATACACGATGCTCTCTCTCTCTCTCTCTCTCTCCCTCTCTCTCTCTCTCTCTCTCTCTCTCTCTCTCTCTCTCTCTCTCTATATATATATATATATATATATATATATATATATATGGGGACATTTATTTCATACATAATATAAATCAAGGACCAAGGTATATATCTCTGATTATGTCAGCCATTTATATCTTGCAATATAAAATAAAGAGATCAAAACTATAGTTCTCTCTGCAAAACAGAACCTTGCCACACTGAGTATGAACTCTCACTCAGAAAGAAGTGTTCTGACAGTAACGAGTTTGTAAAAGATATTGTGTAATTAAAATTATCATTAGTGGTCTTCATAAAGCTATGCTTTGCGATACAAAGTAGAAATAGATAGAGAGACAGAAATTATAGAATCCAGGTTGACAAAATATATGAATTCAGAAATATTGCATACCCTGATGCAAAAGCCTTTACAATCTTAGTAGTAGATTTTTAATTTTGGATTTGACCAAATTCTGAAACCTACATGTAATCATAAATGCTTTTTACCACTATGAAGGTTGCACAAACTCGTAAATGATCAAACATTGTCGATTTTCCAAGACGTTTGGATTGATATTTTTATTATGAGAGTCTCCTGTACAGTTTTTCATAAATACGAAAAATGAAGCTAAAGAATAGAAGCGTCTTTACGCTTTAGTACCAAAATGTACTCAAATACTGGTGCAAGATTGCAATAGATTTCCACTCTCACAAAAAAAAAACAAAAAAACAAGACGCATATAACTATTTAAAAAGACATTAGCTGGCGTGTTGTGGGAAAGCAAGTATGGATATGGATATAAAAATAGTATGTATATGGATACTTTATGATAAAACAATGGATAACTCATGTTGCTAAAAGCATTTTGATATGAATTTTAAAAAAATAGCTACATTTACTGCATTATATAAGCTGAGAAAAATGTTATTTACACATTTTCCCCAAACATAACAATAATTATGTTTTCATTCCATTGTTGCCGTTGCAGGCATCGATAACGATGAATGGCACGTTCTTCGATGGCTGAACACGAAAGAGGGCTCTTACCAAAATCCAGGAGTAACGTTCACGGATGGGCAACTTGAGATCACCACATCTGGCTATTACTGGTTCAACAGTCGCGTTACCTTCCGGGACACAAACTCTACAATAGTGAATGACCGTTTTGCGTTCTTCCACACAATCTTCCGGCGATCAGCAGAATATCCGTTACGAGATGACTGGAAACTGGTTGAAACCGGCAAAACGCGATGCAAACTCCGATTCGGATTTACCGATCGTAGTAGCTTAATTGGTGATATCGCCTACTTCAAGAAGGGTGAAAGAATAATAGTTCAAGTTTCTCACCCAGAAATGATATCGTTAACCTCGCACGACTCATTTCTTGAAGTACATTTATACTGAACTTGCACCTACATTGCATATTGTTTCAAATATTCCTATACTCAAGTTAAAAAAGTCCTCTGTATTAATATATTCCTTGCTTTTAGGCTCTTTGAGTTAAAAATTATGTGACGACATAAACACACTCCATGAAAATTTCCGTCAGTCATCTAATGAATCATCCTTCTTTAAGCAGTATGAAGCAGAATTGGGTAATATGATAAATTTAAAAACGTTAATATGTCAGTATGGATTACATAATAGCACAATGATCTGTTTTGGATCATCGAAGTAATAAGCAGTATATACAGTTACGTTACAAATTAGAACACAAATTAAAATGTTATCGAAGGCTGGCACTAAATATAGTTGTTAATTTTTCATATCGATCTATCTTTTAAATATAACTAAGACTTAGAATTATTTATAATAAATGTACTCTAAGTCCCTACGGCTTATTATGGCAACACAACTTAATTTTAAAAAGACTTTATTATCTCCAAAATAGTTTTGTCATGTGAAGTGTTCACACGTATCCCGAATTTCCTCGTGGTGATCATTCTACTTTCCAGAGAATGTATATAGAGGCACTTACACTCCTACCTGCTGTTTAAGAAAAGATCAAATGTCCGTTCTCTTATCGCAGTTTTAAAGAGAAAAAGTTATAGTAACAACTTGATCACCATAGATTGCCGACTCTTAGACAGTACTATGAAACTATGCTTTTGAAGACAACTCTTACTGATGAGTTTGAAAAAAATGATGTATTGTTTGAGTTAATAGCTATTAAAACTAATAATATTTTCTCCCCCAGGCCCTTAGAAAAAAAAAAAACCCTACACACCGGATTCAACGCATAATTCTGCCTATGTTGTTCTTCCTAACAACAATTGCGTTTGTTCAGTTGTTATCGTAGCGGAATCGTGAGCAGGGATGCTACAATCAGATTATCTTGGGTCGGGTGCCACGGTGTGTCCTTTGGCAGGGCACGTTATCCGTGTCATTTGCGAGATTATCGGAAGGTTGGTGGTAGGGTGCCCGCTTAGAATTATGCAGCTTCTGAATTCTATTCCCGGTCCGGTTCGCGAATTTTTCCCCTGTGCAATTTGGTGACAGCGATGGCATCACGCACAAAAAGAACTCCCATACTAATAAGGAATTTGACAATCGGTCTCATTGCTTAGGCCTATGTTGTATAAGGATAATGGATACACGATGACGGGTCTTCAACATCATGGTGAATATGACGCTGGAGAGAGTAGAGTGCATCTGTTTGGTTGGTTGAGGAGATCTGGTCGCCCGATTAAAGCTAGCGAGGTCACTGGTTGGAGCTCCCATTCTTCAGCCAATTCCCTGGTGACACTCGAATTGCCTCATCACAATATAGCATGCCTGTATTTTTCTGCGGTTAAATACAAACAAACTAACCAGCATCCTCTTTGTTACTAAAGGTAGTGAACTGACAAGGGTTACACGAAAAATGATATTTTCTAGATAATTAATTGCTCCTATATAATGTATATAAAGAAGAAATTAATTAAATGGTAAATTGCCATGGTGAAAACCTTTTCCACATGAATTATGGAAAAGATGCACAAATGTTATAACAGCTTGTTATAAACAATGGAAATTAAATTGTAATATAATCATGATTTAAACGAAACGTGCAATTATTGGTAAACAATTCTTCATGGAGTTGCCTATATACGTGAAAATCATATTCAAGTGTTGCATGGTTACTAATACATATTGTAAACTTAGGTCATGCAATGTACCATGTATATCAAAACCTATATTTAATAAAGTCACATTGCATGAGAGAGAGAGAGACAGACAGAGAGAGAGAGATAGAGAGACAGACACACAGACAGAGAGAGAGAGACAAAGACAGAGAGAGAGAGACAAAGACAGAGACAGAAAGAGATTGACATAGTAACAAAGAAATAACAAACAGATAACACATATTTATACAAACAGAAAAAAGTATAGTTACAATGTTGAACGAATTCTCGATGACGACAAGAACTCGAAGATATAAATCATAACAAAATATAATAATACAAAGTTTCGGAGTTTACACTTTGTACACACATTTCCCAATGATGTAGAAAAAAGCTAGTCTTGATATTACTTTCAAACAATTAATCATCTTCATCAAACAGCGGCTTAACAATATGAATATGATGTTTTTTTTGTGAAACACGGGCTGTTGTAGTAAATAAAACCACTTATAACATTGGTTGAGTCAGCGATTGTAATTTAAAGTAAAATATATACAAGAAAATACACTGGTAGTTAACAATCGGCTTGTTGATAAAAATGTATAAAGAATTAATTTTTTGTATAAAACAGATCATTACTGTGCCTTGATACCAAAGTGGATTGCTATGTTCACAAATCGGCAGTATTATCAGAGATACAGAAGGAAGAAATCAATGAGAGAGAGAGAGAGAGAGAGAGAGAGAGAGAGAGAGAGAGAGAGAGAGAGAGAGAGAGAGAGAGAGAGAGAGAGCCTATGGGTCGGTAAATACATTTCTTTAGCAAAATGGTCGGCAGCAATTTATGTTTCTTTACTAAGATGATATACTAGTTTGAATTTAAGATTTATCTATGATTTTGAAACAGTTTCTCTTGTCACATTTTTGTGTGATTATAATTGTATTATTCCAATTTACACGTGCTTTATTCCAAGCCAAGTGCACACATAAAGAGAGAATTACGACTTCCTTTTGTGGCATGTAATGGCCCTTTTAAAGAATCAAACCAAAGCACTCGAAAAAAAAAAAAAAAAAAGCAGAAAAAAACAGAAACAAAAAAATAACAACAAACAAACAAACAAAACAATAGCACACAATCCATAACCCGTTGTCGCAAAATATATTCAAACGCGGTATAGGACGGAATAAGCAAAATTGCATAGGACGTGAGCTTGATGTATTGCTGAGCAGTTTAACATTTTTTCGTGCTGATTATTGGGTGAATTTTAATTTCTCGCTAATTACATGCATGTTTTGGAATAATTATTGTGGATATATTACACTATTCTGTTTTCTTTGTTTCTATGTTTGCTTGTTTATATTTTGTTTGTGTGCTTGTTTTTTTATTTTATTTTGTGAATGCCTTGTTTATGTTTTTTTATCTTAACAAGTGCTTGTATATATTTATATTCAAAGTATTTTCGTTTTTTACCAGATGGTCCTTTTTTATTCATTGACATGAATCACCAATTAACTGATATCATTATTTCTTTAAATTCCCTGCTGCTGTAGTATTGATCTACACAGACCAGTTCTGTTTTTTTTTAATTATTCCACTAAAAAGAGTGCAAAATATTCCTGCATGAGAACAAAACAAGCAATACTGTTTTGAAAGTTTGTAGTCAATATTTAAATTAATCACTTTTGTTTTCATTTTCAATACACCCACAGATCCCTATACCATCCATGGTTTGGAAATTACATTTTGTTTCAATATTAAAGTAATTAAATATATTGCCTTAACTAACCAAGTAATATAACTTTTAGTATCACGAGGGTTAATATGTAAACTATATAGAGATGAAGATACTGGCACTGCCTTCATTCGTTGGTGTCCTTCCATACACACCTGTCTTATAATATGAAAAAGTGCGTCGCCTGCTTTTGACATTTTGATTTTTCCTTCACACACGAGTGTGAAACCAGCGGCGATTTACCACAGACAATCAATTCCTGAAGAAATCATATAATTATTTCACTGGCAGGTGACAGTTAGTCGTTCCCACGGCCTATTCACATTGTTTGACCGGTTTGCGTTTGACCTATAGCTTCTGAACACATGAAATGCATATAGATTGTGTACAAACCCTCAGAAAATATATGTATAACTATGTGACGCACTGATTATTCGTACTCTTCGAGGTTGGTTATAGAGGAAGTTTAAAGAAACACGCAAACACTAAACGTAAAATTAATTTCCAATTAATCATTTATATGAAGCATCACTTCATACTAGCTAAATTTGTAAGAATAGTGATTTTATTCTCGTAATTAATAGTGTATAAAATAAATAGTTTTAACTTAGACTCATAAAAACTTTTATCTTATTATATTGCCAGATTGATTACCTTTTGTCCTTGTCTATTTCTAGGTAATATATTTAAAAGTAGTCAATTTGGCATCAATATTTTAACCATATTTACCCCTTTCCCTAAAGATGAAAGAACTTGTTTCTTTTGCTGATATAAGCAAACAAATATTGATGAGCCGGTGTTTATTTGCATCTTTTCTTCATGTTTCGTAATTTCTTTTTTTTTTTTTTTTTTTGTTGGTCTTATTTGTTTTTAACTGCACATAACAAACCTGCTGAATTTAGTTTGTTACAGACGCAATCAAGTATATGTATCGGCGTAACGTTTATAATTTTTCTTTGTTCTTTTTTGCTTTGTTTTGCCAAGATACGTATTAAACTCAAGAAACAACCATTCACTCTGTCTTTGTTCATTGAACTTTAAACTGATAATAATAGTTTACTACAATAATAGATTGTTAGTAGTACCCAATGTATCAAATAATTTCCTCATGGTGTAGAATGTAATTTGAATACAAACCATTTTCTGAACGAGATTCTATGAACTAAAATAAATTATCACTGCAAACCAATTTACATCTAATTATACCAGAAGTACAAACAAAATTGTTTTCCGTGATAGGAGACAAAATGTTCTGAACGCAAATGAAAAACAAAAACCCATCAGTTTTTACGTCTGTTAATGTTCCAAAAAGTCTTCTTAATATACATAGAGAAAGCTTCACCCGCATGGTTGTTTTTACTGGTTAGTATTAGTAGTGTCATAATGGGATTTTCAGACCAAGCCTGCCAATCAGGGTTCCAGTCCGAAACCGCTTCTTTATTCCCCATTACTTGTCCCCGTTGAGGATTGTAACCCGCGTCCCCAAGCGAAGTTCCCAAGGGGTGCCCAAGTCAGATCAATACCGCCGCTGCAGTTAGTTGTATCATTGTTAGTTTTTATCTCTGCCATGTAGTATACTGTTTCTGCCTGCAGTATACTGCCCCTTGGATAAGACATGAAGACATGGAGGATTCTGCGTGTCTATAATTCTCAAAGAGTAAACCGAAATTTATTGTCTTATGCAAGAGATTGACCATAGCATGTGGGTACCATCCTATATCAACATCCCTGGAAACGAAAGGGCAGATAAAGAAGGTAAAATCAAATTAATCGATCAAGACATCGCCCATTTAACTTACAGTGTCCAGGAGTTCTACAGTATGATTAGGCAAAAAATAGATCATAAATGGCAGAGGGAATGGGAAGATACGCGAAAAGGGCGTAAACTCTATAACTTACAAAAACAGGTCTACGGAAAAGGTAACACCCCAAACCTGGCAAACCCATACGATACCAAAGTTATAAACAGGATTAAAACGGGAAAAAACATTATTAGCCAGTAGCTTTGGAAGATTTGTGCCAGGTTTAAAAGAAGCAGGAATAAATTCCCCACATTGTCCCATCCCTGAAACAGTATGCCACATTTTCAACGAATGCCCCAAATATACCCAAGAAAGGGAAAAATTCCCCGAAAATCAGAAGAAACTAAATACCCCAGATAGCTACCCGGAGTTCCTTAAAATAGGAAATAATAACATAAATGTGGTGTCCTCAAACATACTGGGATTCATTACCGACATTGGGAAGAGAGGGAAGATATAACCCTTGGTTAAAAAAGATAAATTCAACAAAAAAAAAAAAAAAAAAAAAAAACACAACAAATAAAATTAAAAATTAAAAATAAATGAAATTACTTTAATAGATAATTTAATCTAATAAATCAAATTAAAAAATCTTTTTTTTTTACTAATGCAAACCCGATCAGTCTAAGGCGGGAGAGAAGTTTTTTCCCGCACAAGGGAGGGGGGGGGAGATTGGTATGTCAGGATCGCTAGAAAGCTAGGGTGCCGTGGCGCGCCGCAAAGGCGAGCCAATCCCCGCCCTCTTATCTTAAGCGGGAGAGACTCCACTCCCATAATGGGACTGAGAGGCAAGCCAAAATAAAATGCAAAATATAAATTGGAAAATATGAATAACAAAAATTAAATTAAATTAAATTAATTTAATACATACTAACGCAAACCCAAATGCCTAAAGCGGGAGAGGAGGGGCCCTTCCCAGGTAGGACGGGATTGGCAGGCCGGGACCATTAGGGGACCAGGTGCGCCGCAAAGGCGATATTATCTCAGCCCCTTTGGGCTCTAAAATCTCCACTCCCATGGATATGACTTAGGGGCAAGCCAAACCTCAAACCTCAGCTTACTTCACTAAAAATAAAAATAAAGTTGATAATAAAGACACCAATTGCCACATACCGTTTTAACAATACCATAGCAAATAAAATTAGGATAGCTACCGATAAATGATTCAGACATAACAACTACATCATCCTAACTCTCAAACTAACCATACGTTCTCCAATCCCTAAATCACTAAATTCTAAAGCAACGTCACTAACAACAAAGCATGTTATCTCTCATTAACATGGATATCATCTATTTATATTGGTATATATCAAACCCTTTAGGTAGTACCAAGGAGTCTCATATAACTTAACTCGAACCTCAATTAAAATTAACATAGCATAAGGTGGTCATAAGCCCAGACCATCAGACCCAGCATTACAAAGTGGCATCGATTTGGAATCCAGAATTATTAGAGGCCCCACTTAACTGACCCCAACACAATTAAGAGTATAAGGTGGTCCAAAGTCCAGACCATCAGGGTCCCACCGCACAATGCGGTAACTGACTCCTCAAAATACGTACCCAAATATACGATTAAGCACAGGCACGAAGAGAAAACTATGGACATATACTAAAATTAGTCATTATAAGGTGGTAACATCCCAGACGATCAGGCCCCGCCACACAAGGTGGCAACAATTGAACTCAACAACAAAAACCCAATAATAGTAGGTGCTTGTGCTTACAAACATATAATCGTACTCCATGACTAAATAGGGCTTAGAGGGCAAATTTTTTCTTTCTTTCCTGACAACCCTAATTAATCAACGTAGGCAATCAGCCAATAGTACAGAGTATCGCATCAAAATGTACATTAGATAAGAAACAAGACGACAACATTCATCTTTTGGCAAATATATTAATTCTAAATTCAATCATGGACCTGTTGGAGCCATCCGGCGACGACGAGGCGCCTCCTCTTGGACCTTTTCCTTATTTGCCACGCCCGGACATTGGTCAACAAGCGTGCAGTGCACGCAGTAAACCGAATAATTAAGCATGTGCAGTGCACAAAACTAACCCTCCGGAATTGCGCCCAGTGCGCGCACCGGAGGTATATAGACGTACATGGCCGAATGGCCGAACACGTCTCAAATTCAATTAAACAAACAAGTTGTGCCATTCATCGTCGACTTGACTAAGAATTAGCGTAGTGGAGAATTTACAGGAAGCCCGGGATTGGATGGTGGGGGTCTAATCCCTGTTAGAAAAGGTAGAGAGCTATTGGCGTTACCCAACCACCCTACACTGTGTGCGTGGGGAAGTAACAGCCCTGAAAACAGCCAGGAGCCTTATCCATGAAGTGATGGAGGAGGAAGTGTTAAAAACAAAAGCAACCTCGGTAGTTTCACCCTGTCGAGTGGGTATTTTAAAGGAAGCTCTGGACTGGGTGAAGGGAGTGGAGTACCTCTTAGAATAGATAGAGACTTGCGCAGATTGGTGTTACCCACCCCTCAGCAGTGTGAGAATGGACTTACAAGAAAAGTAATAGCGGGGGAAGTAGTGAAGATTAAGGACACCTGGGCTAAGGAAAGAATGCTAAAGGAGAAGGAAAAAAGAGAGAAAGGGACTTCCAACGCCTGAATGAAAACTGGATGAAGGTTCAGGAAAAATTCAATAGATTGGGTCATCCAAATTGGACCCCTGATCTACCTAATAAGAAGAAGTTCAACCTCCTAGTCTCCCTGAAGAGATGGTGATCATGGAGAAATAACTAGAAGAAAGAAAGAAAAATAAAACCGACCCTTTTCAGGGCCACCCACATCTCTAAGAAAAGAAGAAAAAAAATTGCCAATGGTGTTTTTATGTTTTGTGTTTGTTTGTCTATGTGTATATTCTGTCCTCACCAACACATCTGTCCCATAAACACTTCTGTCCCCATAAACACTTCTGTCCCTATAAACACTTCTGTCCTCATAAACACTTGTCCCCAAAGTGCCCTCTCCATGTTAATTTCCCGTATGTCCCCCAAGTGCCATCTCCATGTTAATTTCCCATTGTCTCCCAAGTGCCATTTTTGTCCCTCAATACCCACATATTACTAACTTATATATATATATATATATATATATATATATATATATATATATATATATATATATATATGTGTGTGTGTGTGTGTGTGTGCTAAACTTACCAGTGTGCTGAGTTTGTTCACATACTATGCAGATGTGCGAATTCTACATGTTACTGTGCACGCAGATGCTCTATTGTAGACTGCCAGAGATTAAAAAGACAATAATTTTAATTCCCGAAATACTTTGTATCAAATGACAACTTTGGTTTTTGTACCAGGTCAGAGACTAGCAGCATTTATTCGAGTATAACTACTTTGCCCGTAATATAATTATTTTTATAAATATATATCAATTATAATAACATCTTGTCAAGCCACAAATGACGTCATGACGTTATTTAAGGCAAAATCGTAGTGACTGAGAATTATAAATGCATTTCACATGCATTTCGCTGCTGGAAATAAATTCAGATTTTTTTCAGGAGATAAACACTATCTATTTTATTTACTTTATTACATCTAATAACAATAGTATCAGTGCTGTGGTGCTATATACTCAGTATCTTACAAATGCTTACTTATAGATCACAAAAATGCAAAAACCATATAATGTTAGTATTTTAGTAATACTACCATTATAGTACTTTTAAAAATGTTTTAAGGCAATTCATTAAAACAAAAAACGATAGACAAGTGAGAATTAAATCTAGAAGAAAGTTTTTGGAACATATGGTAAAATAAGGAGAAATAAGTAGTATTACACACACATATATATATATATATATATATATTCACAAAAACAGACTAATTTACACATAACTAATATTAGAGCAGCAGCTAGTACATACTATTATATTACAAATATATTGCTCAATTTATAATGCTTTTATGTAAGAAATAAAAAGAAGTAATAATACAATAGCAACTGTGTCAGAATCTCCCCAGCTCTATACTGCAGTAATTAACTCCATTGACCAAATGCGCATTACAATCACATTCTATAACGCAGTTAATGTTTATCACCGAAAGAGACATCATTTGCTATGCTCAAAATAACATACATAATGAAATGCATATTTAATTATTTCAAATTTGTATTGAGAAATATACCTTGGTGCACAATAATGGTAAAATACTAAAGAGAAAAGATTTTAAGTTTGTACCTAATTAAATATTAAGCATACCGTTTTGATTGATAGCTTATTAAAAGCTTTATTCATCGTTTACACACATTTGGACAAAATTCTAGTTTTCTCTTTCGGCATCAACGTCCTACTCAGTGAAAGCTATGAAAGAATGTAATGTCTTTATCGGCAGAATGGAACACGAGTGGCAATACGTTACAGTCTATTTTTTTCGAGATTTTAGATATTGCAATTATTGCAGAAAAGGTTTAAGAAACAGACAATCACTGAACAAGCACGAGAATAGACGTCTAGCTACAATTTTATCCGGCAATAATCCGTGAACAATTAAACAATATTGAGTAAACTCAAACATAGACACAAGCAATAGCAGTGCAAAGATATATATATATATATATATATATATATATATATATATATATATATATATATATATATATATATATATATATAAAATTTACATACATTTTAGATGGTGATCCTGCCTTGTAACCGACCTGATTTGTAGCAGCATGCTGTACGAAAATGTCCAAACCGTACTTAACGTTGGCTAGTAAGTGACATTACTAGAATTTTGTCTCAAACGCATTTAAAAGGCACACAAAACTTGCAAAGTGTGTATTACACTTCATACCTTTGGCATACGGACTCTCCTTGTCCAGCAAATTCGTTAACACTGCAGGAATGTGCTAGATGTTTTTAAGTTACGCTTTGCTGTTGTACACTTGTTGTTATTTTGTTGTTGTTGTTGCTTGTTGCATGCTGTAGACTCTACAGCTCGACTGAATGTCTTGCTACGTAAGTACGCTTTATACAGTTGGTTGTTTTGACCATGTCTCTATTTTGTAACTAACGTAAACGATTCCAACAACCAAAAAAGACTTGGATATATATATATATATATATATATATATATATATATATATATATATATATATATAATAATAATAATAATAATAATAATAATAATAATAATAATTATGGACCAGATAATACTGTTTCCTTTTTTAACTCTTCTCTTTTCTCTTCTTTCTCTTCCTCCTCGATTTCTTTCATGTACTCCTCCATTTCTTCCACCCTTTAATGCTCAAGCTCATGTAGCATAATTAATGTTTAAATTTACTTGTCTTTTTTTTAACTTAGCAAACAAACTATCTATTTTGTTCTCGGTGTCTGTAAATCGTATGGTTGTAGTCTGAATGCCGTCTCTGTCATTTTTCTATCTGCTTTACTAAGCTTCCTTAATAATATTTTTCAACTTTTGTTGTTGCTATTTCTCTTTCTGACGTTCTTCTCCCTGCATAGTCACATCCATTTGTTTTCCATGCCCTAGCTCATTGAACAAATGTATCTTGTTAAAATGTCTGCTTTTAACGTGGATGTGATTTATTCTGTATATTAAGTGATGAGTGCTGATAATAGGTGCACTATTTGGGCATCCTACACAGTCACTAAATAATACGTTTACTACTAGTAAGAAAATTAGAAAAATCTAAATATTTAAGTATTTTAAATAATATTAAAATCAGGCAAAATTATACAGAATACTATTATAACTGTTGATCGATAAAAACCATTTTGTGAAATCTTTATTTTGACTTTTATAAATGCCATAAACATTTGCAAATGAATTCGAGACCAGAAATTATTGATATATTAAATGAAAATCGTGCGCAAATTCAATGTAAGAAAAATGAAACAAAATATTGGATTATCAAAAAGGGAATACAATTGTACTGTAATATGCGTGTATGGAAAAAAAATACTTGCAATCAAAACCTTAAAGAGAGAAAATAATTTTAAAAACTTGTTTATTAGCTAAATATTAAATTTGTCATTTTCCCCTAATAAATCAACGGTTTTCGGTCAGCAAGATTTTTCACTGAAATCTTTGGTCACCTGATAACATCAATGGCTTCTAGTCAACAGGAGTTTATATTAAAATCAGTTTCACCTAAAACAAATCAATGGTTTCTAGTCAACAAGACCTTGTTTAACTAAATATAGGACAAAGTCAATACCTTTTGCCTTATGGTTATTTAAAATAAGGTAATTTTAAAAAAAAAAGAATAAACGATTGAACAATCGATTTTTATGTTGTTACTGAGATGTGCTGGAAAGAAATTGCTATGATTTAAAATGGAAAAAAACCTTCACAAATAAACATATGTGAGCACTAACCTTATGAACATATGGGGAACCTGCAAACATGCAGGAGTGGATAGAAATGCATCGGTAGATAATTTGAATGTTTATTGTATATTATTTGTCCTTATTTCAGCGAAATCACCCTCTTTATATGCCCCAGCGTTTAAACTGGAGCTAGGAAAGAACTTTGCACAGTGGTTTTAGTCCTGTAAAGAAGTATGTGAAATAGACCGGACGTTCTGCCCTGCGTGTCGTCAGGGGCGACCAATGGAAGCAGGCGGCGCAATGAGTGTTTAGTGTACTGTACTCGAGACCGAACGAGTGCAGGTTTGAATCATACTATTTGATCGATCTAGGTTTGCTATTGTGGTGTATCCTTTTGCTGTGCTGTAAAAGACTAAACCAAATTAAATGAGCCCTATTGTTGGAATAAGATTTTGTTCAATAAAATCCTTCCCGTCTGCAAATTGAGTCTGGCAAATGTGTTTACTTTCTTTCGTACATGACCTGATATCAACAAAACAAGTAGGCGGTACCTACTTAAGGCTAACCCAAATCTTGTTAGCAAAACTGCTGAAACTCAGACATATACAGCTGACAATCCAAATGCCTTTTACATGAATATATACACGATCTGATTAGACTTTCGTGTCAGTGAAATAATTTGTGTGAGGTATTATTATTATTATTATTATTATTATTATTATTATTATTATTATCATCATTAATATTAATATTATTGTTTGTTTTGCTCTTGTTTTGATTTTTACTGCGCGCAATGTTTAACTTTTTTACAACTTTCTTGCGGAATAGGTTTAAGCAGATGTTTTCACAAAGCGGGTAAGGGTATGGGATTTATGGTTTGCTGTATATAATGATCGATAAACAAAACTTTAATAAAAAGACACCGCACTTTTGCACACAAATCTTGAAAACAAAATATTCCAAACATGTCTGGATTTTGTATTACGCCCTTTATGGAATAAGTAACAACATATACAAATGAGGTTCCTATTCCTATTTTAAGATGGTATCCTTGCTATCTTCACTTCATTAATTACTACAGCTTGGATACTGACGTTAGATAGCAGGGCCCATTAGAAGTCAGATTATTTAAGATTTGCACTCATCATCATCAACAGGAACAACATCAACATAGTCATCTTATTCTTCTTCTTTTTTCTTGCATTCATATTATAATACGCGTATTTAGATCATATCGTTCTCGTCGCAGAGTCTTAACCCTTGTTGTCGTTGTCGTCATTATCATACTCAATCTTATTATTATTAGTGCGTTGTTGCATCTCCTGCTCCTGTACCTACACTTATTGTTGAAGCATTCTGACGAGACAAGGTAATATTATATTTGACAAATTATAAATTATATAAGGTTTATGTACTGTATATATGTCATTGTCAAAAAACGATGAAACATTGATGTTGGATATCACATGTCAGATTTATCATAAGCTAAAACAAATATAAACAGCATTTTTAAGGATATATGTTTCTCTTTTCTTCTGTTGAATCTGAATCTAAACCACCGTCAAAACAATTAGAAACACGTCATATGGTTAGTTAGCGAAGTAGATATAGATAGACAGAGAATATTGTTGAATATATGCACATGAATATTTACACATTAATATACATTCCTTGCAGATTTTCTTAATTTCGTTATTTTTCTTTTTCTTTCTTTCTTTCGTTTTTTCATGTTTCTTTTGTCTTGTTTTGCTGATATAAAAAACATCGCTTTTAATAATTCAGACGATTCTATATCCATAATAGTAATGAAACGCAAGCTGTTTGACCTGAAGGTTTAACGGGTCGAAATAGACAATTGAAAAGAAACCAATATATGCTGTACAGCATCATTACCGGTGTCCTTTCTGACAATCGCAGAAAGGTTCAATGCAGCTTGCAAAATTCAGTTTGTTGACGGGGCAAGTACTGAATAGAGACGTTTTCGCGAATGTAATCGTATCGAAATTATTTTACTAGCACCACTAGAGACACCTGTTACTATCGATATAGCTTGACAATTATTCCGATTGGCTCACCTATAAGAGTTGTCGTGGTCGTGATTCCGCCACGCCATGGCCAACATTTGCTGCTACGGCAAGCCCGCAAATAGCATCAACAAGCACGCATACGCGTTTCTATTTCATGAACAACGCGGTTCTCTTAACGATTTCATCTCGCACGTGCAGTTCCGCTTCGATTGTTTTTTCACGTCGGTAACATTGAGGGTCCATTATATTTCTTATATCAATGTTGTCATAGTGGAGACTAATTCCTTGACAGGCTGACCTTGTTCAGGGTCAAGACGCGCATTCACTTCCAACCAAGCATTTTTCCTTACTTGTGCAATCGTCATACAATCAATGGCAATATCTTCCAGGGAAATATTTAGATCTCCAGCGATTGTGCGTTCCTGAGGTCTGGCAGTACGTTCATATAAAAACACACCGATTACATATTTTCTTTGCGTCTTCAAAAATCGCTTTCGCCTAAGAATTGTTACACGGACATGTGCGTCCTTGTTGAAAAACAGTCGATATCTTTTTCTTCTCGGTTGAGTCAATGTTAGTTGAACATATTCCTTGGAAAATGTAACCGTGGTTGATTCAGCGGTGAAGATTACTTCATTGGTATAGAAACAGCCTTTGACTGATTTTACGCTCGACGGTGGCACATCGTTTTGTCTGGCATTTTCCTATGATATTGCTATGATTCCAAGCTGGCCTCGATTGAGTTGTGGTACATTAGGATGGCCCAACGCTTGATTTCTTTTTTACCCTTGCGTAGATTATATGTGAGTGTGTATGAGGATCTGGTAACACCATTCTGAAGCAGATATTCATCAACAAGTGGAACAAAATTGCAATCGATGTTAGCATCCTTTGTTAGGTCATCCAACGTTCTGTGAGTAAGTTCCGCAACCGTATCGCCGCGGTCAGAATCCATCGCTTATATAAGCATAAATCTAATCTTAAACACAATCGCCAAAAACGTTTAATAACCCGAGTTGAAAGATGTTGAGTTCTTCGAACTGAATTCAATCTCCGACAACTAACGATACCGACATAGTATATGTACAATTTCTTGGAAGCTTGATGTCTGGAGGGGTCACGTATTAATAATTCACCCGACTGGTTAACATTTTTCAATATTGCACTTAAAACCGACCCACCAGAATAACTGGAAAAGATCAATAAATACGACCATGACTCGCGCAACCTTAAGATGTGAGGTCTATTAAAATCATTCACGTCAGCAATAAAGATAAGCCGACCACTTATTAGGCCTTCATTTTTTGTCTCTCTTTCACTGGTCCAAATGTCTGTGTAAGCTCCCATTGAAGCTACTACGCGCGGTGGTAGTGGCACGTCTGCGATCTGTTCATCCACGTATTGTTTCGCTGAAGCATTAGCAATATCAACGTAGTCTTTCATAAACGCAATAGATGTAACAGAGTCTCTGATTCCCCCGTCTTCAGTGATTTCAGCTAGGTTTTCTGCGACAGTGCCTCGCAGCCTTACATAAACACCTTGAATGTCCACGTTTGATGTTTTAAGTTTTCCAGTCTGATCTTCAAAAATCACAAGCTCACCTGGGTTACCACCAACAACAACACGGCTGGTAAACTCAGTCAAATTCGCTTTGGTGGCAAACCTGGTCAGATCCACATCAGCGCCGCGTCGGGCTAAATAACGTTAATAGTGATTTTGTATACTATTAAGCGTACTTTAATGTAAAATAATAAGTGTTAACGGGGTTGTGCTTCCAGCAAATGCATGCAACGCTTCAACAACAATATGACCGCATATTGGACCATCCAACCGAGTTTGCAACGGTAGCGTTGAATAAAATAGTGGTAGACGACTCTGTCGTCCAGGTCGGCCTCGGGTTAAATAATCAACAACCTCAAGTGGTGGTGCAAGCCCATACGAGTCAAAATGCAAAAGATGTCGAGGTGTTATCACGTGTGCGATCCAATGAGTGCCGGGTCCTGTTGACAAATCTAGGTTAACAATTCACGTTTTCCTTGTGCGAGAAATTATCCATGCAAGTTCATTTCCCACAAAACACCTCGAAAATGTTTGACTGACATTCTCATGGAGAGTAAATCGAAATTAGTTAACGGCCAGGTCCTCTGCGAGATGTACCGCGTAGTCGAAGACCTCTGCCTGAAGATATTCTGAGAGGTGTTCATAGCAATCGAAGGCCTTTTTCTTTTTTGTGGATCTGGAAGGTCCACCACCAACGGCTTTGTTCAGATCCAGTCCGGATGCAGTTCCTACAGCCCCTAATGCAGCCGCTTTTGCACCTGCCTAAGCCGCCGCCGCTAACAACCCTGGAACTGCTGCGAGGAATGGAAATATTCCACATTATTTTTATTTTTTTTAAAAATTTTTTTATTTTTTTTTAAAATTTGTGCCACCTCTGACTTGGATAACGTTTATGTCACCGAGGTGTTATTTCGTTTGGCCGCATTAAGCCGATGAAGTTGCGTTTGGGTCAACCACGCGGGGACAATTCCAGTTAACTTTTCAAGGAGAAAGCCTCAAAGCGATCCACAATCATTTCGTATTGCGCTTTTGACTTTTGCAAGCTGCTTTGGGCTAAGGCCAACCTTAACTTTGCTGTAGGACATTATTATTTACAAACGTAACAGGTTCAATCATGAATTTTCCACAGGTGCGTCAATGACCCTTCGACCACCTGCACCCTACAACAACAGACTCCTGTCAGCGAGGATCACAGCAAAGCATTTATCACCGACAGCAGAAGCCGCACCTGCATGTGTATGAAAGTATATGTCAACCACAGACCATCTAAACAACTCCAGGTGTTCCAACAATAAGCAATAAATCAGGTACAACGTACGAACGTTATACTGTGAAATGTGCGGACCTGAGTCAATGTTTTGATGCCGGGCCATATTCGACCACAGATTGTGACATGTACGTGTGACTTCATTGTCTACAAAGTTAAGTAACACTTCTTCCTAGGGTTCCTGATGACCTCTTAACCGCAAAGAGACGTCAGATATTTATAAATGGCCGAATATCATTTTACTACGCATTTGGTCATTGTCTAAATTGGCATCTTGAAATGCCACGAACACATGTTTTGGTGCGGTAAGATCAGGTTGGGTACTTATTTGCCATGTAAACAGTCCCTGAATATTAGTTAACGGGTGCGCGTCTGTGGTGTGCGCACAAAACGACAGCGTTAACGCGGTTCCAGATTGATCAAACGTGAATCTGTGGTCAGTGAAGGAGTTGGCACAGGCATCCACAATGTTAATGTTGACAACACAACTTTACCAGCAGCACCTCCTGTTGCATCGTTGGTTGTACCCTTACGGGTTAATGTAACTGTGTGTTTGGCCCCAAAAATAACTTTGTGTACATCTCTGCAAAACCAAGATATGTGACTAAGAGGAATTGCAAACGAAAACCTTAATGAGGCTCCATGAAGTTGTAGTCAACGCTGTGCAAATCCAGAGTTGAAATTCGGATTGACGTCAATGATCATGTTTTCTGCACCTACAGGGGCGGCGGGATTTGCACTGTCTACCGGCTGTCGTATTGTATGCATTTTATGATCTGCATGATCGGATGGGTCCTTATGTTATGTATATTGGATTTTTAATATGTGTCCATGAGGTAAGTTGTACTTTAGTGATCATTTTGTAAATAACATATTTACTGCATTTGAGTTCAAGGTTAGTCTTGTTTACATAGTATTTAGTACTTAGATTGGAACTTTCCATGTCTTGATGTGAGGAAAGTCCGGTACGCACAGTAATTTTCCGTCAGAGTTGCTCATATTCCAGAATATTCTGTCACGTGGCTTATGTTTATATATTGAAATTTTGGCGGATATTATTTTATTCTTATTTAAATGGTCAGTCTATGAAGAATCATTTTAATAATCAGACGTTTATTGTTGTGTTGTGAAAATTCAGAGCAAATTCAGCGGAAGGAATTATTTATTTAAAATATTCATTGGAATTACTAAAAGTACTCATTCTCATTTCGGAATAATACTTGACTTTGGGATTTTGTGATTAATTCAAGATTATTGGAACTATATTACATCAGGACATTCAAGACTACTGGCACATCAGGACATTTAAGACTACTGGCACATCAGGATATTCAAGGCTACTGGAATTTATTCGGAACATTCTATATTTAGGACGTGTGATTAGGACACTTAAGATTAATTTTTTCACTTTAATTATCTAGAAATAAATTGCATGTTGATTTTACTTACATTGTTGGTTTCAGTTTCTTTCTGTTACATTATTTTAAGACCTAGAGTCGTAACACTTATAAACAATCATAGACGGGCCAGCAGACCTCGCGAAATCGTCGTTGTATCTGGCAAGTCCGAGAATCTTCGTGGAAGCATCAACGTTGTCGAAAATTGCCTTTATTTCCTTTCCGTCGATGGAATAACGCGCGCTGTCCAACAACGCCTTGATGCTATTGTTAACAAATCCAACTATGGCATTGGCACTGTAATCAGCGTTGTTGTCACGCACAAGTTTTTCCTCTATTTCCAAGAAAGCCTCACAGGGAATTAAAAACATACACGTGTCCTGCACTTTTAATTCTTGTTTCAATGGATCGAGGTCCCTAGATGGATACGAATAATACCGAAAATCGCTTTTGCATTGATCCACCAACACATGCGCGTCCACGTCAAACGCGGAATTGGATGTATTTTTGAATTTATGACATGGTATTTACTTATACATTATTCGTTTCGTCTAATAACTTTTTTCCGCAACGGCGTCCCGTCTATAACTGCAATCCGCTTCCCGTTGTCAGATTTACAATCTCTGATTCAGCCATACGTTGTTGAACGACTTCATTGATTATTTTACCTATCAGGGTTGGCATTGTTTTCGTTGATGGCAAATTAATTGGTTTTTATTCTACCCGTGGTGCTGGAGTAATTAATCGTCGTATTCGATCTCAAATTGATTGAACCTCTTGCAATCCCAGACTTTTTAACCGATCCGCAGCAACAGTTTTGATGCGATGAACAACTCGCATTGCAACTTGTTTAGCAATTGGTTCAGAGAAGATCTACTATGTGTCCATCCTTGTGCACAAGAGTAAAATGAAATTGTACTAACCGGGCATTATGGCATGGAAGATACACTGGTGCCGTGGGAATAACTGATATCAAATCACCCGGTTCCACAGTTGGTGAGAAAAAAACAGTATATAACCTGGGAGGCTACACTTGAGGCAGCACAGCTTTCTTAAGTGCCACTGGTGGCGTCACAGGTTACATTAATTTGAATCGTTGAGGTAATTTTGACAATGTTAGGCGGGACATGATATCCAGACCCTCCAGGTCCTGCACGCAAAATTTGCTTATTTTCGGAATATCTTTAGGCCAACCGAGCACTGTTCTCAACGACGACTGTCTAATGTTGACCATATACTGCAAAGATTAAATTGAGGTGATGGAGTTGAATGTGGGTTCGTCTTCACGTATAAATATTTTAGAGTCTTTTCCGGTCAGCAACGAAATCCTTTGTCGGACCTCTTCATTTATTGATTGTATGTCGTACGCGCCTGTAGGAAGTTTTACTATGCACCAAGTTGAACTACCGTCTGATGAAAACACCAGCAAGTTATTCTCGTCAAGGCTACCAATGGGCCGTGATCCGATATTAGGCCAACTGTAACAAACTCGCAACGACGCCAAAGCAATTTCAAGTATGCGGGATTCCCTCGTGGTAATTGGTGTAGAAAAAGTCACGTGATTATCTGGTTTCGTTGATGAGAAAGTAATCATCGAGGTAACGCTCGATGCTGTATTGATTTCGTTTAAAACCAAAAGTGTTTCAGAATTCATCATCGGTGTGGTGTACACCATCGATGACTTCAACAAGTTCATTCATCAACGCGCGAAATGTCCCTGGGTCCATGCCATCATTGGTGAGCAGCCGCTGAGAAAAACATGCGGCATCATTAATGACATGGCACATAGTTGCCCGCGCAAACCGATTCCATGAGTGTTTCCAACCAATCCGCAAGGTCTTGAGGGTCACACAGTCAACCAAGACCGCTTTCTTTCTGTGGTTGATGATCTTCAAACCTTTCTGTTTGTTCTTTTATCCATTCGCTTTGTTCTTCTCTGGTCTGAAATAGGGGTGCAGGTTGTTCAGCTATTCATTTTTTTAGTTTTTCTTGTCGTCGTTGAAACTGGACTTTATTTTCATATTTTTCTTTCTGTTGTTTCCGTGTGGGAGCATGTATTTATGCCCGTGGAGGTATAGGTAAATCTTCGGATGCGGATGCGAATACTTGATACTCTATCTGCATCCTATATGCTTTTTGTTCTCTTAACCATTGGGCTTCTTCTTCTTCCTTTGTGGAATATTAGAGTTGTTCCGGTGTGGGTGCAGACATTCGTTGTAGCTCATATGCACGTTGTTTTGGATCATATACACGTTGTTGTCGTCATTGTTCCTCATATGCTTGTTCCACATATTCCTGTGTATGTACAGGTTTGTGTATGGCTGCACATCTGCTTGCTTTTCAGTAGTTGGCGGAGGTGCTCGCGACCTAGGAGCTTCTTTTACTGCGTGTAATCGCTGCAAAAACTCTGTCATCGCTTCATCAGCTTGGGTGACTTGTCTAGTTCGAGCCGCAGTACGTATTTGATTATAACAATCAAACAACTCGCCAGAGGCTTTTTAAACCTAGTAAGTTCCCTGAATTCCCACTTTACCCATACATTCTTTATACTCCCTGTTGGTTGTTTAGTCATGAAATTTACCCAGCCAGGGTGTATATAAAGACCGGAATATACAGGATTTTCAAAGGTCCACTGGCTACCATATTTATTAAAATATTGCTTTGCTGTTTGCATCATTAACTGGTACATGGATGGTGGTGGTGGTGGAATCCTTTGAAGTAATGTGATGGTTTTCTCTTCTGTGATCTTTCCTACCTCTCCGTAATCGCCTCTGGCAGGCGTTCAATAGACTCTGCGGTTGCCCTCGTGGCTTTCTTAATATCTTTGTTGCGTTTAGCTATCTTACGAACTGGGTCCGGTTATTCTTCTGTTCCCGATAGCGCTGCCATCTGTTCCATGGTTGCTCTTGTGGCTTTCTTAATATCCTCAGCACGCTCTGCTATCTCATGTGTGGGTTAATCAACAGCGCAAACATTTGTTCGAAACTTTCTGTGAGATCTTTCCATGCAGCTTGTCTCGATTGTAACACATCTCGGACACGTTCGCGGCCCGCTATAACATTACAAATCAGTACCTGGTGTTGATGGGCAGCTTTACTGGTTCGCTTTCCATACTCTGCTATGACATCACTGGCCGGTTGTGACATTTTGTAGGTTTATCGTGGTTGTTATATTACTTTATCCAAACCGCCTCGATACTTGCGTGGTCCACGAGTCAAGTCAATCGTGAGAAAACTGTACAGGTCCGAGGAAACCTATGCAAACATATGCCGAAGCTAATCCCATGTGTGGTCGCCAGTACACCAAGTCCAATGAATGTTTTAGAGACCATGCGCGTCCACGCTATGAAATATCATCAACATGTAACAGTTGTCACGGTTCACTTTATGCACGTGTGTTGTGTTACATAGATCACATATATGTTTTTGTGTCAACCTCGAGAAAATGTCTGCACAGGATTGATCTGGTGTTCAAGCATTACATTGTCGTACACGACAAGATTATTCGCATTCGAATAAAGGTCATCAATCGTAGGTGCTTCGTCGAATGTTGAAAAGAAATCAACCGTGGATGATTCACTTCTCAACGACGACTGAAGCACTACGGAAAAATCTTCGAGTACGGTTGATCGTACGCCGACGGCGCTATTACATACAACCGATCCCACGTCAACCATCGTAACATCATAATAAATAACATTTGAGGTTTCCCTAATCCAGCAGAACCTATGAATAATGCGCGAATCGAGTTTTGAAACATGTCACCGTGCTTGAGTCGTTTGGGCGCTGCCTGCTCGGAAAAGTCAATGACGGTAAAATCTTTGGAATTTGTCAATGCGTCGGATCTTTTTATTTTTATATTGTGTGCGATGTACATGAAAACTTGTACTGCAAATCCATCTCGAGTTCAAACTCGTAATGGACATTATCTAAAATATACTACAGTCCGCATGGTTATTGGAAAGGTGAAGCTGCCGTTGAAAATTTCGCAAACGCGACATAGGTCACTCATGATATTGCTCTAGCATGGTTGGCCAAACAAACCCTGTGGCAAATTTACTTACCTGCGCCAAGGAAAATTTCCCATGGTTGGTTTGGTGTCCAAACACCTAACGACGTTCATCAGACTGATCTTTTATTTCTTCCATATGATCAGGTACGTGAACGAAAAGGTCTTTGCAAAAATACAAGTACGCGTTAACCATTGTCGATATCACCAGCAGATACAAGGAAGCGTAGCTGTTAACGTCTAAAGATTCAGCATGTGGCGTATGGCCAGGGTTATTATAAGTGGATCCCGGTAAAGAATTTATCGGAGCTGTTTCTGCGTTGTTGGTGAAGCACCATATGCGGGTTCGTGCTGGACATGTTAATATACATCGTGATAAAGCTATTGTGGAAAAATGTAACCGTACACTTGCAGAACGATTGTTCGGATATCAGTACGTACAATAATTGTTAATGAGATATCGGATGCAGGGGACTAATGCGTGATCTCACGAATGGGTAACACAACTTCAATTGGTCATACATTCAATAAATAATAAAATTACACGCTGGACTGCATTGAAACCCGCTGATGCAATTCGGCGAAAAACTGTCACTGTTAGCAATAAAACGATTTCACAACCACCGCCGTTAGAACCACTCGGAAACAGTTTCGTTCGGTATTTGTATTCAACTGCGGAGTTAGGTGGACAACGTCGTGCTACTGACCCGGTACGGTCCGTCGATGTATGTACTATCTAGGATCGGATTAACTTTCCAGGGCAACCAACACGAATGAACAATCAGTAAAACCACCAAGCAGAGCATTTGTTCAGTAAACGTGTCGCATCCGCTCATGTACTGGTAGGGATACACTCCTTTGCGTATGAGTAAGGTACATGTTTCCTCATGGACAACACCGTATCGACAAGGTATTGTAAAACTATCATTACCAAGTTTGTTTACTTGCTTGTCTACTAATTAATTCAGAAACTGTAACAAATGGATGAACTACAGTTGTCCAAGTCTAAACGTCATATATTTTTCCATCGTGTTTGGAATGACGCTTATTGGCGCCTTTGATGCCGTAGCTACTGTCTGCGTTATTAAATGACCATCTATGATACCAATGTTGTATTGGGTATCACGCAAATTATGAAGTACGACAGGATTCTGGTTTTACTTGGGCAAATTCGCAGCTGTAAATGGTATGAGCTGTGTGCGGCTGCTCTGTACGCACCAGTGATGTGACAGTGATCGCGTACTTTGACATCAGTACCAACGGGATCATCGTATATACAGCAATTAGTGGCCGCAGAAAACTCATTTATGTCATCGCTGCTCATGATCATGTCTGCGGTTGAATCGAGCTGTTGTCCGATTCATTTCGCCGTAACCTCGAGCGATTTAAGAAACACTTCAACAGAGTCGTGCCCACAATACAACATTGGTATCGCAGTTTGCCAGTCGCATCTGACAACAGTGGAGCAAATCCCGCATGGAATTTATTCAGCTACTTGGACTGTGTTTGGCTGAACATCAGTGCTGGACGCTAACGCGTCTCCCATAGGAACATTCAAACATTCAAAGTCCGCATAGATGCTATACGGTACTTTCAATGTTTGTACCAGATTCTGTCATAATTGTACGCTGCGGCTTTTAATTGATTCCACCGGAGTAACAATCGTGGTCAGCGAGCAGATGTTGAATGGTAAATACATGTAATCTATGTCTGCATAGAAATGTTCCACCTTTATACTTACTATGGCGGTATACCATTCATGGAAAATGTTTGATCCATACATATTGGTATCGCGACTCTGTATCATGTAAAATAATACATCACTATTAAACTGCCTGCCTGCGTGTATTAATTGTCGGATTGCTTGCAGGCCTTTATTCCAAACAAATACATTAACGGCAATATCAGGGTTGAGTCGCTCAAACCTACTGATATCAGTAATTTGCATAGGAAATTCTAAGTTACCAAACTTAAGTTCATCCAGGTGTTGTCAGTATTTCTGAGGCTAATCTTGATTATCAATCGCGGGATACAACGTAGACAAGAGCACTCATTCAAAATATCGATTGTCATCATTTTTTATATTAATTATTACACGCCATGGAATACATGCTGGTGTTGGAAAATTATTCGACCCGCGAATATGATTAAACGCGGAAATATGCAGTTTAACTTCTGCGCATCTATATACTGTCCATCCTGTTCCTACGTCGGTGTATTTTTCCAACTTGTTGAGAATCATGTCAAAGCCTTTATCGATTTAATTTTTAATGGTCCCTGTGTGCTTACGGTTTAATATCACCAGGGGACCACCATGAAGCCACGATGTTGTGGTTTTTAGTCTATCCTTGTCATTGTTAAGTGGCATACTCAAATACACATGGAAAACAATATCTATCTTTACCGCCAAGGTACCTGTGCACTGTAATGTTGATACCATTCCTAGACGCATCTTTGAAAAAAGTCGCACCACGTCTTTGCTTGGCGCTTATTCCGTCGGGATAATTGCCCGATACTTTTGTTAATCACCACAACGTATTTGTAACTCAAACTCGGGTCCTTGGCATTTACTACCATGCAAGCAATATTATGTTGCCAGAATGTTATAAAAACACCAAAATATTCCGAAAGACATGACTATATCATATAGTGCGCACCTTGCCGCTCTTGTTCATCACCAACCACCTGTGTTATTTTCGGCCCGCTTGGCCCGTGTATGAATCTTAATATAATACTGCGCTGCTATTTTACGAAGTTGGTTCACGGTCAGCAGTGGTTCCTCTGAAGAAAGTCCTAACATTACAATTATTTCACCTTTTCTCATACCGATCAGTATTCGAGTTGTTTTAGTTTAATCCACGCTCTTGCGCTAGTTGTCTTAGTTGATTCACAGTTGGCATGCTTATATATAGAGAAAATCGTTAACAATCGCTTCAATTCTTGATATTATTTCATTTACTTCTGTATTGCTTTCAACAGCTTTCACGTCATTGGCTGCTTTCTCAATGGTGTTAACATCATCGGGTATTTCTACAACAATAGGTTCTATATTAGTTGCGTTGGCGAATCTTGGCCGGCGCGCACGATACTACTCGCGAACAGATCCTCATTGTCGGCGAAGCTGGTCATACAACTTAACGCCGATGCCGAATTTAAGATGTGGTCGAGCACTTAGACCAACTCGTAATGCGAGCAAGTGAGATTTACAGTATTTGTAATGGTATGTTCTGCTGCATAGTTCACTTTTTCCAAGGCATACACTTTTGCAGTGATTTCGTCCAAATGCCATTGAATGTTATATATATTTACAAATTGTATTCTTTAATATAAATACTCATCTGCGTTTTCATAGGCATAATCATCCATGTTTTCAACTGATGGTGTAAGTAATTTCAGGCGTATGTCATCCTATCATCATATTTAATGGGTTGTAAATATACTAGCAATGGATAATATTTAATTTTACGACCATTTGCTGTGAAAGACTATTCATCTGTGATAATAATTCAAACTCAATCACCAGGTTTGAACATAATTTTCTTCAATTCGATATTTGGCCAAATCACTGCATACTGATCACTACTCTCAAATACTATACCAACTCGTAAATGACCGCCTCTTGTACGATGACATCCGATAACATACAAAGTCTTGCAGTGTTTGTTGTATATTGGCCCCAACGTTTATGTGTATTTGCATGAGAATATTGCACAAAACTTAAAACATAGTAGATTCCGCTCAAGCTCTTTATTATTTAAAGTTATCACTTTCTTAAATAAACATGCCGTTGTTATATTAATACAAAAGGAATCTCTCTAATTGATCTATACTTGGTTTTCTTCAGTACTATCTTCGCTAATTGATGTTTCAAAATCATCATCATTAGAGTATTAATTCGTTTGATTATCTACATTATGTGGTCTAGTCAACTTCAGCGATTGAAATTTTTCGTGCACAATATCATATGTTTTTTTCAGGTTTTTTGTTGTAATATTCTCCAAGACAACGTCGCTGCGATTCCAAAATAATTCCTAAGTCAATTAATGTATCAAGATTCTCCGGATACGTATTTGAGCCTCTTTGACAAACCTGTATGATGACTTCAAACGAAACAACGATTTAATTGTATCCATAAATATTTTAAAGATACTATATGCTTCGATCGATGTACTTTGTGACATTATATATATATATATATATATATATATATATATATATATATATATATATATATATATATATATATATATATATACCGCAATAATTTTTAATATAATATTCCCGCACAAACTCTGTCACTGTCAGTGTAAAGTATAACTGCAGAAAAATATTTGTATACAGTATAATTGTAATCAATAATCCTAGTTTCTGTAGTACCACAGTCGATGTAAAATATAGGTACACAATACAAGCAAAATATTTTATACAGTATACTGGCGATCAATAACCCTATTTTCTGCAGTAGCATTTTTAGTCTCACAGAAAAGTGTAGTATTGCCAAAATCAATAGTATAGGCCTAACTGAAAACTTCACTTGTGTGTATTGTAACATTTCCAATAATAGTTGTTGGTTTGTTTACCACGCTAGCGTTGATGGAAATAATGATCGTAATAAACAATCGTTGACGTATACTTGTGCATTGTACTTGTCACGTCAAGTATTAGTAAAATATTTATTTTGTTTGCTACTGATTTGGGTCAAAACCTTCTACCCCACATGACTATTCTCATCCAGGAACGCATATTTGTAACTTTGGCGGATTATGACCGCGGGTTTGCGTGTGGATTCATGTAATATGAGCTCAAAGTTCATGTGGGGTAGAAAGTTTTGACCCAAATCAGTAATAAAAATTAAAATTCCCTATTCCACTACTACTACCCGAAATCATGTGAAAAGTGAATGAAAAAGAGCTAAAATGGGTATAATAATATTTTTTTGCAGACATAAATAAATAACGATTGCAAATTACTCATTAAAAGGTACCTTTAATAGCTAAAATTACTATGCATTAATTGGAACGGATAATTGTTGTAAGGGAGGTGAATCTTGTACATTAATTCTCTCAATTTCATTTTCGATTTTTCTCATTCTTTCTTGTAATACTTATGTTATTTTTACAACCACACTATCTTTATAGTAATTACGAATGAACTTGTACCTCTTGGACACAAGAGTACATGTATCCTTGATCGAAAGAGGAATCCTGGAAGAGGTCGATTTTACGATACTCTTCAATAGATATCGGACCACTAATTATGATTAGTCTACAATTTTTCCGAAGTCGTCTGCTTCAGAGATAAAATGTGCTATTTATTAGGGATTTTGATGTGCTGAATTCAAATATGACAATTAAAACAATTGATTTGCTACTGTTTCCAAGATATTTAAGTTTTTACATTTTACGTCTATGTATATTGTGTACATAGTAGAGTTTTAATCATAAATTGTAAACCTATGTCTTTTCGTGTGTTTATGGTTGCTTTACATGATAATATTTCACCTGTCCTGTTTATGTAACACTTTAAAAAACAGCAAAAGGGTTATATAAATAAAAAATATATTGAAACAAAAGTCAAAAAACTATTATGTATATATAAGTACATAGTTCAGTCCTTATTCAGTGTATACTCGGCGCTTCTTGGCTTGGCTCTTGTATTCATTAAATGGAGCATCTCTTGTCACTGTCCAGCATTAGTCTGCAAGCGTTGAAGGGCTCCATTTGCCCTGATAGCGTTTCTCCATTGTTGCAATGTCCTGGTGAAATAGCTCGCAGTGCTCGTCGCTGACTGCTCCGCAGTTCGGTGGAAGAAAATCTAGATGAGAGTGCAAAAAATGTATCTTTAGGGACATGTTGCAACCAAGGCTTTTGCATGCCTTGAGGAGGTTTTCCACCAACTCCCTGTAGTTGTCTGCCTTGTTGTTTCTGAGAAAATGTGTTGCCACTAACTGGAAGGCTTTCCATGCCGTATTTTCCTTGCCACCCAGTGCACGGTGAAATGCATCATCTCGAAGAAGTTCACAAATCTGAGGACCAACAAAGACACCTTCCTTTATCTTAGCTTCACTTAACCTTGGAAATTTTCCACGGAGGTACTTGAAAGCTGCTTGTGTTTTGTCCATGGCCTTGACAAAGTTCTTCATCAGACCCAGCTTGATGTGGGAGGGTGGTAACACAATCTTCCTTGATTCAACAAGTGGTTGATGCTGAACACTTTTAATCCCAGGCTCCAATGACTGTCGGAGTGGCCAATCTCTCTTGATGTTGTGGAAATCTCTCGCACGACTATCCCATTCGCAGAGAAAACAGCAGTACTTTCTGTATCCAATCTGCAGACCAAGCAAGAGAGCAAAAACCTTGAAATCGCCACAAAGCTGCCACTGATGTTGGTCGTGCACCTCAAAAGTTGTTTCATGTTTTCATAGATTTCCTTCATATGGACTGCATGACCAACTGGAATTGATGGCAAAACACTGCCATTATGCAGTAAAACAGCTTTAAGACTCGTCTTCGATGAATAAATGAACAGTCTCCACTCATCTGGATCATGAACGATGTTGAGGGCTGCCATCACACCATCGATGTTGTTGCAGGCTACAAGATCACCTTCCATGAAGAAGAATGGGACATGATCCTTTGGACGGTCACGGAATATGGAAACCCTAAAATCACCTGCCAGGAGATTCCACTGCTGTAGGCTGGAGCCCAACATCTCTGCCTTACTCTTGGGTAGTTCCAAATCCCTGACAAGGTCATTCAGTTCACTTTGTGTTATGAGGTGTGGTTCAGAGGAGGAGGGTGAGAGAAAATATGGGTCATGTGACATTAATGGTTTAGGAGTAGAAGTTTTATCCGCTTCCTCTTCCTCGTCTGACTCAAGTGAGAATCATTTTGGCACATCAGAAACCGGCAGTCCTTCTCCGTGGGGTACTGGGCGTATAGCTGACGGAATGTTCGGATAATGCACAGTCCACTTTTTCTTCTTTGACACACCTTTCCCAACTTGAGTCACCATACAGAAGTAACAATTGCTGATATGATCTGTTGGCTCTCTCCAAATCATTGGCACTGAAAAAGGCATAGATTTCCTTTTCCTGTTCAACCATTGGTGAAGATTTGTTACACAAGTGTTGCAGCATATGTGTGGGGCCCACCTCTTGTCCTGATCTCCAATTTTGCAGCCAAAATAAAGGTGATAGGCTTTCTTAACCATAGTGGTTATACTGCGCTTTTGTGATGCAAAAGTCACTTCACCACAAACATAGCAGAAGTTATCTGCATTGTTTACACAAGTACGAGGCATCTCTGCTCACTTTGACTAAACAGAAATGTGTCCCTTTGCAAACCAAACACTGACAAATAAGAGAGCACGACACTGTATGATTTGTAAAGCTAATATTGGGCAATTTCTTCAGCACAATGATGTAAGCTTAGTCATGATTGCATCATCCATGACTTACAGGAAAAGCATGATGCAATTCATATCATGTATGACGCAATACCATCTTCAGATTGGATCATTCATTGTTTTGCTTAAAAAGCAAGTACTGTCCAAACCCAGTCCTATATTTATTCATAGATCCAGTCAAAGATGTATTTTAGTTATTTCTAGTTTAAATTGAGAACCCTTCCCTTTATAACTCACTTATCCTCCGCCATTCCCAAGTCAAGAGTCGTATATACTGACCCAATATAATATCTTTAAAACTAGAGCCAATCAACAATTTTAAGCATCATTTTCGTTCTCAGTGACCCATAATTAGTAAAGTTTGACAACTTGTATTGCGGAAGCATTTTGGCTGTAGATCAGTGTTATTTTACAGCGAGAGAACATGTCTGCTGGTGGATGGAGTACTCAATATTTTGAGATGCACCCATTGATAAGGAAATGCATATAATATTTTGTTCATTATACAGTTTATAAACTACAATCTACGTACTATAGTTGACAATAAGATAGGTATTTTTATTTTGATAATCCTGTATTAAATTCCTACTGACAAAAATAGCATATGGACTGTCATTAGGGAGTCCTCCAGTTTAGCAGCACCAGGCTCCCAAAAATTGACGCGAAACACCAGTTTCCAGTTTTCAAGGCTGAAAAGAATTATTTCACACTAATGTCTTGAAGAATGTTAGGGTAGTATGCCAATTGAATGAAGAATTTATTTTTTAAGAAATATATTAAGAATAAATTCAGTGTTATTAGTTGATTTATGAGAAATTAAAAGAAAACTGATCATTTTAGAGTCATGTAGAGCCGACACAAGTAAAAATGCAAACAATTACGGAAAAATACCTCATGTAGCTATACGGTTGACTATATAGCCACTACTATCTATATAAATTTTTACATCGATGTAAGATTGAAATTTAAGTTCTAATAGAACCTCTATTTATCTTAATTTTTGATCATCAATATATATATCTGGGCAGTTATATTTTCGCCACCGGCATTGTGCAAATAAACAAACCTAATGTTTTGGAAAATGAATTGGCTCTAATAAAATTCCTTCGCAATAACTCTGAAATTATTATAAACAGAAAGCAGACTAAGGTTCAGCAACAGTTACTTTAAGTACAAAGAAAAATGATTACGCTTGGGAAAATAGAACGTCAATTTGCTAACGCAACTTATTACATGAAAATAGATAAAACGATTTATCAAACAGCAACTAAACAAATAACAAATAGTATACATCGATTGGCCAACGATAAACACGTTTTGAAGAATCAAGTTAAAAACCTGACAGCGGCAGAAAATCCGAGGCCAAGACATATTTACACTTTGCAGAATATACGTAAAATGCCACAAATTGTATTCAGTTCCATTTAAAACCAGGAAGGTCACTAGTATCAGACTCATTTTTAGTACCAATGGCCTCAAAACTTCCCTCTTATCTTCGATATACAGAGAACGTTTTTGAAAAAACCGAAGGCATAATACAATTCCTTCTAACAGCTTATGTGTTACACTAGATGTTAAAAGTATGTACACCGTGGACTGAAGGCGGTTTGGAACTGCTTTAAGTCGAACTCTAACCCTCGTGGGCCTGATTTATAATGTTTTTAAAAAACAAAGATTTTAAATTCAATGGTAACTGGTTTCTACAAATATCAGGAAGTGCAATGGGAAGAAAATTTGGCCCGAGCTATGCAAATATGTTCTTTCTGCTGAAAGGTAAAAAAAGATCCTTTTAAAATTGTCCCCTTCTTTCCTTGTTGTATCGGAGGTTTTGGGATGATATATTTCTCTTTTAAACTTATTATGGGAGAGAGTTTGATAACTTTTTGTCTAAGCGTTAAGCTAAAAGCTATAATTAATGACACTTCTGTTGACTTTCTAGATACCACCGTTTCTAAAGGGCCTAACTTTGGAAATACCAGAATTCTGGATATGACAGTATACCTTAAATCTACTGATTTATGTCAGTTCCTTCATAAATCTTCTTTTCGCCCTAAGCACATCTTTATGGGTGTCCAAAATTCACAAATAATTAGATTTGTTCGAATCTGTTCTACAAATGAAGGTTTTAAAATTGCAACCCACACATTTTAAAGAGCTTTGAGAACACGTATATATTCTAAACGATTCCTTTAAGACATTAAAAGCAATGCCTTAGAAAAGTTAGACGCAAAGAAACACGGATCAGCAATAGCAAAGCCAAGAAAGGCCTGTAGCTGCATCATCACTTTCGAAAGTCAGATGACCAATTCAATATTTTATATGAAAGAAAATATGTCATGCTGTTTGAAATTTTTTTAAAAAAGAAACCCATATACCTCATCACTTGTCAAAAATGTGGAAAAAAGTATGTAGGACAAACGAGTCTCACACTAAGAGACAGATTTACGAGACACGAATTTGATATCAATCAAAAGGCAAATAAATCAAGTTCGAGACATTTTAATATCCCAGATCATTTAATTAAAGATTGTTCTAATATTTCAATTGAAGTGCTAAATAATAAAGAGAAACTTGGAAGAAGAGAACATTATTGGATACAAAAATTTAAATCATTAACTCTTTTTGGCTTGAACTATAAAGAAAAACATGAGAAAACTAATTGTGTTTGTTCTTTCATATCATATGAAAGCAACACAAGTAGACAAATTGATTCGAGAGGGGTACGATAAAATTCAGGAACGATTCCTCTAAATAATGTTTTATGAACTGTTGACCGCTTATTGCAAAAAGAAGAACTTAGGTAATTTGATTGTCAGAAGCAAATTAAAGGGCATAGGTAAATATCCCCAAGCCAGAGTTACTTAAGGTCTCCGAACCTTAACTCTGACTCTAAAACCTAACTCTGCTTGTGCCAGGGTTGTGCGTTCTTTTACTCCATATGACCAAACCGCAACGACTGTTTTAATCCTAAACCTAAACCGGTATGTAACCCGAAACATACTTAGAGTAAGGCAAAAGTTTAAGTATATCTACAGTCTCCTAAGGCTTAGTGCTAAGATTTATTTATCACATATGCTTCTAATATACAATACGATCAACTATATTTACTATTACAGTTTGAAAACTCCACGCCACTCTCCAGGGGTTATGTGTCGTACAATGCAAAGAAGATTACAATAGTTTATATTAAAATAATTGTTTCCAATTCAATGCTTTACAATAACTCTAACCGTATGTCTAACCCCCGAATTCGTACTAAGAAGTGCTGGATGTTTATGTCATTAAATTGATATTACTTTATAACAAAGCTGTGTGATAATTATGTCCCTGATGTTTCCTTTCACTCTTCCATAATCGATGAACATGAAGATTCTCTCCCTTTCTAACACTGGATTTTTTCTAGTTAGTAGATTTATATAAGCAGACACCTTATTTCTTCTTTATATATTCTTTATATAATCAGACACCCTTTTTCTTCAAGAATCTCGAGACCATTCAGCTGCACCCTCCTGTTTTATAACATTTTATTTCACAATTCTAATATATATATTATGTCAATTGATATTGTATTTTGCTGTTTATTCAAATAATGAAACCCAAGTTATCTTCCATGATTTGTCTCATTTTTAACGTCTCATCTTCGTTTCGCAACCTAGAATCTAACCTTAAACCTAACCCTAACACTAACACTAACTATCCTTAAACATAACTTGAACCCTAACCTTAGCCCTAACCTAAAATGGTTGATGCCTAATCAAGATGCTTTATTGTATCGCACCTGTTGCAATGTAATTGTTTTTATGTTGACAATTTGATCGAGGAAAGTAATGCTTGCAGTTTTGTTACATGGAGAAAAAGATCAACGTATTGAGTACTAAAGTGAAAAAAACACAAAATACAGTTTTTTTATCACTATATTATTCAATTAAGACGCCATGATAAAAAATTCGTATACTTGGTACATTCAGACGGCATGCAAAATTTCTATTTTGTTGATTTCTTATTTACACATAAGACAACAGCATACCGCAACAGTCAATACGAACATAACAAGAATACTTTCCAAAATAGTAATAACGAGAGCTCCAACTGAATAATAATTCTGAGCTCTGCATTAGCTACTCTCTGTCAAAATACTCGCAATAGCTGAAAAGGAAGTAATATTATATCACATTTATGTACGAAAAGCTGAATGTAGTAGTTTGAGGCGATCTTTGGGTAATTGACCCAAGGATTTACATACTAAGTTGCAAAAGAAAGATATCTCATTTCATTGCTAAATAATATAAATACACGTGTATAGTCTTTTTGATTAGTTTCAGTATTCTGAGGTCCGATGGTGATTACTGAGAAAATGACGGATTGATTAACACAATTGTACTGTATATGGCGTTGCAAATAAAAAAGAAAAACATTTATTTACACAATTAACGGCATTATCTTTTAGAGTAACATGATATTTCTAATTTGGTTTACTTCTCTCTGAAAGAATCACAAAGTGAGCTACTTTAAAGTTCAATGCCCTTAGTGGACCATGTTAGCCATTTTATGATTCGTTGTAACTCAAAATGTATTAAACTATCTCATAGTTCATAATCCATAACCAGTAGGGAAAATGCATGGTAGGCATTATCTTTTCAAGAATCTCTTTATAATAAACGTTATTGCACGTATATTGCTTCTTTAGTTTTTCATGCATCATATTTTAAAATAAATTCATCAAATTTGTGAAATAGGCAAGATAACACACATGCTTTGGGTTGCATCACAACAATATCCCTGAGCAAATAAAGCAAGGATATTTGCAATACTACAAGAATACCATCTAAAAAATGAACTATTATCAAGAGAATGTAAGTATTTTTTATTTTTGGACGAGACGTAATTTTGATGGATTTTTTTCAGCCATGGAAAACTCTAGTCAGCTCTAAAATATTATTGCAACAAATATGAACGTAAGCTTTGTGCTCTCTCAGTTCTGATGTCTGATAATACTAATCTTGTTATTATTGCGGTATTGCTCTTGAATAGTTTTATACACCAAAAGAGCGACAGAAATGAATGATAAATCCAAAATACAAGGTACGTAGCAGGCTAAAGCTCTGTACGTAGTAGACTATGCCTACTATATATATATATATATATATATATATATATATATATATATATATATATATATGTGTGTGTGTGTGTGTGTGTGTGCGTGAGTGTGTGTCTGTGTGTATCACTGTTATTGTAGTGTTTGTGAGAGTGTTTCAAGATCTTGATAGGTTTAAAATATAACTGACCAGTTGACAATGATCCATTTATTACTGCTTAATAATAATTCATGCAGATCTTAATCAGTTCAGGTTATGTATAAATGTTTTATTATATTCGCAAGAGATTCATTTTTGCAGGAGAAGCATTTTAATATGCAGTCAAGTACCTGGCATTAAATATAGAAGTTTCCAAATGAAAATGAAAACTCCCGTCTTTCTAAACTAATATCATATTGAATATTTAGTTGTTTTTTCCCACAAGAATACATATTGTTTATATTTAAAATAGTTTAAACTGTTTACTTACTTATTATTGATATAGCTAAGCATATGCAGCAGCCAAAGAATCTATTTCGCAATAAAACATTGTTAGCCTTGAAAAAGCAATACATAGTAATACATTCCAAAACGACGACGAAGATTCCATCTATTCCTACTACTACCGGCATCACTTCTGGGCAGCTAGCAACACACACAAACCTTAGAAAAGAAAGGAGATTGCAATGCCTGTAGGAAATGTCAGCATGGCAACTGTTCATAATTATAGCTGAGAGAAACACACTGTAAGCTGCCAGTCAGCACAATGAGCAACAAAGTCAACACCTTTTATCACATAATATGATAATTGCACAAATGCCATGTTGTCGCGTAATAATTCAATTGTTTGAAGAAAATATTATTTTTTCTTATTATTTTCATTTTGTGCAGACTTCATGCCAGACAAAAGGTCATCCCATCACAACATACATATTAAACTGTATAATATGATATTGGTCTAAGCAAAGGGAAGATATAAAAAGATATTAATACCATAGGCATGTCTCCATTTTGACAGTTATTTTGTTAGATCACATAATTAACTGAACTTTGTGGAACGAACCTACCTAATTCTTAATTTTCATTGTACTTATGCATGTATAAAATTAATTTATCAGTCGTGTATGAACAATCAACACAATCTTAAAAGCATGAATGTTTCTCTAGTTTTGTTAAAATATATGTATGAACTCCAGAATTAACAATGGTTTTACTTTTAATAAATAAAGCAACTAGTGTAGATTATTCCATAGTTCTGAATACGTACTAGAAAATGAAAAACTGCTGGCTGCTTGATAGTATAAATCGTAATAATTGTTTACAAATGAACGTTTTTGTATTTTACATATTCATCAAATCATTGCAATTATACATGCTGGCAATCCGCTTATCCACTTGCTAATTTCTTGATGGTTCCAGACTTAGGTCTCTTTTCCGGCAAATGTCAGCACTGGGGACAAATACAACTGAAGAACAATTCTGTTTTTTTTGTTTATTTTTCTTATTTTTTTTGTTCATTCAGTAATGGCATAATACATCACTTGCTTGGTGTTTCCATCTGTGTAACCAGGGCTAACTTTTTGCGCTTCTATGACCAGTTACTACCGTCACATTACGTGAAGGAATTTGAAGTGAATCAATGATATGTAGGAGGCACGGAGAGTTTTGAGTATTTCCGTGATAAATGAGCCCTTGTACTGATTATGCTCATCATGTTTCCTAATGATTTTTATCTACGAAATGCGGTGTTACGACTCTATGGCATGAGACAAAAGTAACAGAAAGAAAGTGATACCAACAAATCAAGAAAAAATCAACCAGCAATTTGTTTCGAGACAATTAAAGTGATAAATTCAAAAGACACTTACAGTAACGTGAATTAAAATCCAAATAATCCTAAGTGTTCTAATCACAAGTCCTAAATAGAGAATGTTCCAAATGAATGACTTTATCCTTGGATGTGTTGATGTGCCAATATTCTTTAATATGCTGATGTGCCAAAATTCAGTACTCTAGAATATCTTTGAATAAGTTCACATAAATCCCAAAATCATCTGATATAATTAATGTAATCATTTCTCTTGACAGTTTGGAGAAAATAGTGAAAGATTAGGACTTAGGAGTATAAAGGTCAAGAAACAAGTATCAATACAAAAACTATCAGGTTGTGCGCTGCATGATATACACACAATTAATTGGTTTCAATGCACCTATGTTTGCATTACACCCTTAAGATAAGTGAAGATCACTGTGATCAATATTTCAGCTTTTACTGGCTTTGGTTAAGTTGTTGTGTTTATCTCATGACCACATTGGTTTTTATTCATGATATATGCATGGTTTGCTACCTAGACTCATGACACTTGACAAAGGGAAGCATACTAATAAATATTTCACCCATATTGCAAAATGAGATATATTTCACCATTATTTAATTCTTTTGTGACTTTGTGAGATTTGTGTTTAAAGTTAATTTCGTGTGTACTGTTCATTTTCGAGTTATGAAGCTTGATAACTGGATGCATATTTGTTGGTAGTACGCCTTGCATCCAAAGTTCACTGTGACCTACATCTTATGCTCAACTAACATAATACTTATTTGTGTTTAGCTCTAAGATATCATTATAATAGTACAGTGCTATTTAAAGTAGGAATACATATGTTTTTTAAATGGTAAACTTTCCATATTTATCACTAGACATTTATACTGTGATACGTTACTTTCAGTCGGTAAATTGTGTATTGTACACGTGAATGAGTGGGTATTAGAAGAGTGGACTGCGTTAATTTCAGCTGCAAGATAATTACTGATGCATGAACTATGCTTGTAACAGTGGTCATTCTAGTTGTCACTCCTGGAGTACTGACAGTATGTGATTTTCACCCGGTAAAATCTGGCTTCTAGGGTGGACAATAATGATAGTTTCTGAAACTGATTTTTATTAACATTGATTTTTTTTTAAAAACAAAAGTACCCTTTGGTCTTTTTTTATAAATTCAATATGGTTCCTCTGCTTTGATATCACAGAAATGAATGGTCTTTATTGTTGTATGTATTTCATGCCATGTCACAATGGCCAACATTTTGTACGTCACGATCACTTTGGCATTATTTTGACATATAACAAATGATGTGTGCAGCAGAATATTTAAAATGTTACTGAAATTACAGTATTTTCAACGGACGCGCAATGATTATTACAACTTCCGGTACGTAAAGTTCTGTCTTTTTCTGTCGGAATTTATTCGTAAAAGATGTAAATCATTAATAGAAAATACGCATGTAAGTTTGCATTATGTGGTAAAAACCGTTTGCGTCTCTTTTATATGGTCCAAAGTACCTACTTTGCAGCTCATTAATTATGTCAAACTTGAATGGCCCGCCAATGGTAAAGAATAACTAATCATGTGTAGAACATGTACTGTGTTTCTACTTCTCTTGCTTTTTCTAAAGTCTTTTGTGTAATTCAGAGACTGTAAATTGACATTTTGCTCATATGATGTCATAATTACGCGTTAGTCTAATAAAATCGTTTAATATACGTGTTCATGGTTATGGACAGAACTTTTGCATCATTACCGATGGCTAGTTTTGAATTCTGAGATGCAAATATAAAGTCAAAAGACCAATTGCTTTTTGCTTTTTTACAAATATTGAAATGTTTTCTTGTCATATGAATCGAAAGACCAGGTAACCTACATAACGTAAGCTTAAGGACGTGACTAAATTATTTCGTTTTCAGTAGACACGTATCAATATAGAAATTACATAAAAGTATAACAAATTTGCTTAATCAAGAACCAACACATGTCCAAATACGTAAGTCATTTAAAAAACAGATCACACTAAATAAGTTGGTTTATGATAGATTGTTTTCTTTTGGCTTTAGACTTGCATGATCCCACATTAAGGACACAAACTTATACCACAGCATTCACCCTTTTTGCATCCTTCATACAGCCCTGACTTAGATCCAATTTGTGTTTGTCTGAATCCTATAATTAAAAATTTTTTAAAGGGCAAACGATTTGAAAGCCACCTTGCGGTTGGAAGTTCAATCATCCAGTATATGAACAACATGCCAAAAAGTGAATACAAAATGGCATTTAATAATCGGATAATCAGACTGATAAATTGTGCAAAGGTGCATGGAGTTCTTTGAGGGGATGCACCGATGTACTGTTCACTAATGAAGAACTTTGAAATACAGCGCACTAATATTCAGAACTTTTTAAGTACCCCTCTTATTGTTATAAAATTACACGTATTTCACTCTTTTCTTCTTGTCTCTAACACCTTTCTGTCACACCTACCATGAATTTACAAATTTACACTTTTATATACTATTACACTATTTTCCAAGACGTTAGTTGCAGAAACGTTCACGCAAGCTATGAACTACCCTGTTAACAATTCCATCATCCATTGATTTGCAAATGTAGTATGCGTTGACCAATAAAATATGAATTGATTTTCTATACATTTTAACTATGTTTCCAATCAATATTATAAGTTTTGCTGCCTGAGCACCATTATGTAATATAAAATTAGTACAATAAAAAGGAAACATAAACTAAAATAAAATAATAAAGAAACATTAACTAATTCAATTTCCTCTTTCTAAATGCGTAAGACCACCATTTCTATTAAAACGGTAAACACCATATTGTCTGTGTGCCCTATATGTTATGACAGATATTACTATTGTATTTACCTTTTTCTTCGCCCTCGTCTCTCCACTCACTGGCTTCTAACTTCATGTTAGTATCGTCGATACTTTGATCTGATAGTTGTACAAAGTACTATTAGGATAACTGATCATAACGAGCATACGGGATTTACTATGGGTAAACGTTTGCCAGAGCACTCGGGTATGACATCAAATCTTAGGTCTACGCCCTCGGATTTAAAGTTTTCCCTCGTGTTCTGGCAAGTATTTGAACAAAAGAGCAATCAGATACGACCCCTGTTTAATTAGATCATGTTCATGGACCCCTATAATTTTAAGTAAACAATTTTGTTGTTAAATCATTATACAGATCTAGAAACACGCAATTTTATAATGTGAACATATTGTGTATGTTATGTTGATTTTTTTGTAAGACGAATACATTTACAGAATGTATATTTACTTGAATGCTCTTGAATTATGTCCTAAATCTGACATTTTAAACTTTCAGATTTTTATTTGATTTTTTTTTTTTTTTTTTTGGGGGGGGGGGTTAATACAATCTACTCAATTAAGCTAAAACACATTAAATATCTTAAATAGTAAAGGAAATGTTACACTTCATATAAAATAAATACAACACTAATAAACTGTATACTAAAACTTAGAATTTACCGTCAATGAACATAAACAGCGTTAGGGATAAGAAGTTGGGAGTTACGTTCTTTTTTATATGTTGAAAAACAGGACATCGTGGCTATCTAAGAAACTATAATTGAGAACTATGTCAGCACCTCGGGGTTATTTCCGGAGGGTTGTATTTTTAATGTATATACAAATAATATAACTTTGCATGGTGAGGGTGGGTTTGATGGGGATTATTTCTTACACATAAATATCTAACACAAATGCCTCTGGCTGATTTGGACAATAAATCATAATCTGTTTGGAGTCAAAACTGTAGTGAATGGATCAACGCATTACATACATAACTGGTATAGCGGACCTGGCAGTCACTGTGACGATATTCATTTCTTGAGAGAACAGCTTAAAAATATAAATTCTGAAAAGAACAGACATAGAGCTCAAACACATCTTATGAAGGATTTTAATTATAACAACATTGATTCGACTAATAGAACTTGGGAATACGCTTAGTACTTCAGAGAGCCAGTCAATAATTAATATTATGAATTACCATGAGTAAGAAAAATAGTTAACTTTCCAACTCGAGAAAGAAACATATTAGACTTCTTTCTGACCTCAATATCATCCCGATTCAAACACATTTATTCACCTGACCGGTTTAGTGACCATGATATTATAGCTTGTAATCTGTCCATAGAAGTATAACCCCAAAGCCAAAAAGTCGCCGAAAATTTGAATTATTTAGCAAAGGAGAGTCGGATGAAGTGCGATATATAATCAGGGTCTTGGCTAAATTAAAATATCTAAACAGTCTTGAAAACAATAGGGATATTGAGAAGAAAAAAAAAACTGGAAAATTAAACAATGTTTTCCAACTACTACAGTTGAATAAAAATGTTCCTTCAAACTTGAGATCAGTTGTATAAGTGTCCTGGATTACAAACAAAATTGGAAAATTAGTTCGCAGAAGAAGAACATTCACGACACACAAAACGTACCGGCAGTCACAGATTAAGAACAAAACAGAATAAATTAAGATCAGAAATTAAAGGCAAAGTTTTTAAAATGTACATGATATCTATGTCAACAACATGATTGGAAACCTAATTTCGGATTCGAAACCATCAACAACAATTACAAGATTCATAGGGCATTCATCCACTTAAGACATATACCAAATTAGCAGAAAAAGAAGCAAAACACAGAGCAACCAGTTATGCAGTGTTTGTACCTACTCCGGTGACATAGCTTTATTTAATTTATTTCCAAAAGTACCACAAAAAAGAGAATAATACAGTAGCAACATATTTTGAATTCAAAAGCTGCTTCATGGTTTAAACCCCTAAAAAGCTTGTGTTTATGATGGCATACATCCAAAATTACTTAAAGAACTGTCTTAAGAATTGGTACGAGTGCATACACACCTTTTTCGACAATCCTTGGACATTTGCTAAATCCCAAAGGTTTGATCTTTGGCAAATATACGCCCATTGTTCAAAAAAGGTGATCACACAATGTCTATTAAGTACCATCCAGTCTCACTCACCAGTGTTCTTTGTAAAGTTCTTTAGCATATTATATGTACAAGCATCAGGAAAAAATTAGATAGTTTTTATATATTATATCTAACAAAGGACATGCCCTCTGGAAATATCACGCTTCTGAAAATCAAAAAGTGAGCTGCGAGGTCTGTTACATTCAGTTATGACGAAACTTATGACTTATGATTTTCTGGAAACCTTTAAACAAAAATAGAGTGGAAAACAGATAAATAGTTTTTTTCTTTTACAAAGTTTAAAAAAAAAACAAAGCAAATATACCCTGCTACAATTTTATCAAATCAAAAAGAAGTAGTAGAAATCAGTATGAATATACCTGGTAGATACCTTATGCACAAACTGATAGTTACAAAATTAGTTGTAGTAGTGGTTTTTTTTTTTTTTTTCCCCAAGAACTATGAAAGATTGGAATTTTGTACCACAACTATTAATCCAAACAGCTGAATCTTCCGAAACAAAATCGATATCATGCCAAAATGTGTACGGTAACATTTTATTGTTCTATAATAAGTATTTTGTAAATTTTGACGCTGCTAGGTGAATTAATATCATTATGATGTAGCACACAACTAATCAAGATCAATATCAGTTATGATACTCCTCTTTTCTGTCGATATATTCCATACAAATATAAAGCTCTGTATTAAACCATCTCGATAGTAAGAGTTACTCCCCTGGAGCTGGAATGCAGTTGTTTACAATCTCTCTCTCTCTCTCTCACACACACACACGCACTGAGTAACCAACTTCTAGTTCCTGTGGTAGATACATCGTTCATACCTCCATCTAACTACGGTTGAGTTTGCATTTTAGCGTAAACTTCATTTGAGAAAACAATTCAAATCTTAAAACAACATATCTTTAAATTACATTGTATATGAGATTTTCCGAAAAGTTTATGCATATACATATCTGTCTTATACCTACTGTAGATTTTATAGCAAGAATGTCCTCTCGTTATTATATATATATATATATATATATACATATATATATATATATATATATATATATATATATATATATATATATATATATATAATCTTTCTTTCCAGTCCTTTGAATTGTACACAAAGTCATAATTCTTTCGTTGTTTCTTATCATATGATGACGATGAACTTGTTTTAATGGAAGTATAAACGGAGAGTACAGGTTTTTGATTCGAATGTCTACCCCAGTCTGTTCACAGCAACGACAACAACAATGACAAACAAAACAAAAGGAACATATCAATTGAATACTACTACTAATAATAATAATAATAATATTGATAATAATGGTAATGATAATAATAACACATTTTCAATAGGAGGAGGACAACATAGAACTAACAGATATAAAGTAACTTGTTTCATTTTAAACAATACTCTTATGTTACCTAGCTTAACAGGTATGATTGTATCGTTGCTTGCGTCCTCTACCTGGAAACTGTATTGACCGAGTCGGTGACTACCACTATAAAAACGCGAGTAAACTAATCTCATTCCCCAAACGGCGTTGGTTATAAGCTTGAACAGTTTGAATGGTGCGCTGAAATTCATTCCAGGGGCTGTTTCTCTCCCGTAGTTCAGGCACACTATCACACAGAGCAGCAGTTCTTACGTTGTTTTATCATTAATTCTGAATTTTCAGCAAGGATGATGGTAGTTCAGTGTGTGACTGCTGGTGTTTTGGTAGCGACTCTAACTGTGTTAGTGACTGTGTTGGCATTATTGTACACTATGCCCAAACCGCCCTCGATACCAACCTGCGAGAGATTGTGCCTTGAAAGTAAACCATTTTCTGCTCAAGCGGGAATAAGTTGCGGATGTTCATCTGATCGGCTCTCTGAATATTTAACAGAGGTATGTATTCTTGACATGTGTGGGAAAATTCAGTTATATATGGATTGCTAGATGAAACAACCAATTAAAGGGTGAATGCAGAGATGAACAAGTTCATGAATTCAGGCATGTGCTCATTCCTTTGATTACTTCATGTATCACGAATGAATACATACATACACATATAAATACATTACATACATACATACATACATACATACATACATACATACATACATACATACATACATACATACATACATACATACATACATACATACATACATACATACATACATACATACATACATACATACATACATACATACATACATGTATGCAAAACAGGGTGACATAGAGATAGATGAATAGGTAGGTAGTAGATGTTTACTTAGGAAGGATCTTATATTTGGAGGGATACAAACTAATTACAGACCATTTAACTACATACAATATATGTTAACAATCCATAATTTATTTATACAGGCAATAATCATCGAAAACGAACGTCTTGAGTCAGAAGACAGACTGAAAACTACTGCAGGTAAATCTTTACGTAGTGTTTTTAACTGGATGCGATTTGCAATCAGTATTCTGTATATTATCATGCAAATATAAAATAGTTTTTTATGTCTAAAATAAATCAACAGAGATGTTTACGTGTGTATTATGTCTGTATATTTATATTTCAGGACCATCTCCTCAGTTGATGGGTTTATTGAGGACTCTTCGCTGGAACATAAAGCCCTCTGCTCGCGTTACGGGAAAGAAACAGCCCCCTCCCCGGGCATGTAAGTTTAACAAAGTAGCATCCTTTATGCAAATGATAAAATATGAATGACATATTCAGTATTTATATCCTTTTATATTAAAGATGCTTTTACTGGAGACTAACCATGAATATACAGCATCACATTTGCTCTTTTGAAAATCCGATGTTCATTATTAAACTTGCAAATCAGTCCCCCTCCTCTCCTCTTTTTCTCTTTCTCTCTCTTTAACGTCGCTTTGTATACACAAGAGTCAACACTAGCTTAAAGCTTAGTATCTCTCTCATATGTAACATTATACATCTTATTATGACTTAGGTAGATAGATTTTTTCACACAGTGAATATTCATATGTTTACAAGCATTAATATATATTGTTATCAAACAAGGATTTGGTCTATCTAGATATTGGTACGGCATATGGTATTATTCTTGCCCATTCACCCGTTCTCCAGTCACACCTTAGTTAAACTTTGAGGACTGTGGTGAGGCATCCTTATTTCATGAACACGTTTCTAGTGTTTAATTGTTCTGTTCTAGATGATGGCGATACGATCCCGGTGAGGGAATGGCACCATAAAGATGATGGAGCATTCCTTAGATATGGCATGGAGTACAGACATGGGCGACTGGTGGTTCCAACGAAGGGAACGTATGTCATCCATTCTTTCCTTGATCTCTACGAAACATGCAAGAATGCAACTGCAACAGACGAGTCGGCACGTCGTAAACGATATACTGATTCAACGCGTCAAAAGCGAAACACTGGCCATGTTCAGCAACCGACTGGTATCAAGCACGCGATTTACCGCTTCAATATCTTAAAGGGAAAAGCAGAGGAACTGATCAGAACTGAACACCCGCGAGAAGTCTCCCAAAACGGATATTTCAATATTTACGATAGCTATTTATCGGCTGCCATTAAATTAGACCCAGGGGATGAAGTTTATGTCACAATTTCAGACTTAGAATTGTTGGCACATCCGAGCTCAAACTATTTTGGTGTGGCTATGATTTGAATGAATGAAATACATTAACCAATTTTCAAGTTTAATTGTCATTTTAGCCTGAGGTATATTCGAAAGGGTAAAGGTCAACAAAGGAGGAAGATGATTTAATAACGTTGTTAATGTATTTCATTCCTTCAAATCATACACTTTGATATAAATAAACAACAACAACAACAACAACAACAAAACTGCAAACAAACTTAATCATTGCTTATTTTGAATCATCATAACTTATTTGTTTTGGAAAGAAAAATGATTCGGTTGAAAAAGTCTTTGAACATGTGTTAGGGTGTCTATGCCCGCTCAGGTCGACAAGATATCTGAATAATTGTATGAACTAAAAAGTTCAATTAAATATTCAACATCTGCCTTTGACGTTGGACGTAGTGACTCGATTGGTAATCTACAGACACAGCTATCTACCTATATATTAACGTACCTACCGACCTAAAAATAAAAATCGTTGATCATAATTGTATGTTCCTTTACTGTATATGCATATACAATATATTTAAAAAAGAGTAGGTATCATATAAAACCTTAGTATATCTACGAAAGGGTATTTTTCTTTTTATATTTATAAATATTCTCAGATACCGTCTCGTCATTGGTCCACAAGCGTTATTTTAAAGTTAACACCAAGACAAGTTCATTAAACCGTGTTCCGAATTTCAATTGAAAAGGTTTTGTGAGACCAATTAAAAAAAAACGCTGTTCATACCGTGTGGAGCGCATAAGTAAATGTCCAACGAAATAAAGGAGATAATAATTTTTGCTTGAAATGATATATTTTGGGAGGAGTTTGATGCAGGCTGGGGATTAAACCTATATCAACAAGCGATCAGAATATAGATGAAAGTACAAGAGAATATATAATTTAAACATAGGATTGACGAGTATACGCCAGAATATTAAATTTCGTTTAATTTATAATACTAGCCTTGTGAGCCAGGGGAGGATTCATAAATATCATTTAAGGGAGCATAAACAAGTAGACGAGGTGTTTGTGTCCAAGCCTCCGGAATCTTGCATTTTAAGTGTTTCCAAGGCATACTTTTAGCTATCTGAAGTGTAAAGAAAACTGACTCTAGGAAACGTACTGCTTGTTTCGTGTTTTGTTTTTGGCCTTTGGGTGTGGGGGTTGGGTGGTAGGGGGCTGCTCCCTTCCCACACACACTTGCCCCTGTGACCATTGATTGAGAAGATGCATTAAAAAGAGAGTAATTGTTAGTTTTGCGTTGAATGTAAGTATTTGCAGTCGGTGAAGAGGGGTTCATCCTCATTTGTTCATTTCTGTAAAAAAGAAATAATGATGGGAATTGAATGCCTTTCTATCAATGGTGCATACATTGGATGCAGTTATTGAGTGTGTTTGTGTATTATTACAAACTCACGCATTAATGAATTGGCACCAGTAATTAAACTTTTGTGTGAAGGTTTCTAAAGTTTTAATACAACTATATGCTAGGGCAGAAATATGCATGAACTTGCGGAGAGAGAGAGAGAGAGAGAGAGAGATAGATGGGGGGGGGGGAGGAACTGAAGCTTTTACAAGGTTGTAATTTCTTAAATTGTATTTAATTGTTTGCATTGTATATATCATGAATTAAACTTTCTTGAATTACATGCACATGCATTTTAGGCAGCTATAACCTGTGCAATATAATTATAAGGCACATGAGAGTCTCGTTCAAAAGATTTAATATTTTATGATCATTGAATGACATAAGTGCATGAAAGTCATTGAGAAAATTATATTATATGTACATGTATTACATTTCTGTATATTTTACAAATTATTTCTAGCGATGTAGTAAAGATGTGTTTTTATATCAGTCGGGTTAATTAATGTCCATCATATAGACATGTAAATACAAGACACACATATTGCACATATTGTTTCCTCCATGAAATGTTGACTAAAAGTAATTTTATTTCAGAATAAAACTTTGAATACAATTGAAAGTCGTTTTCTATAGACTGTAAACTATGCAAGCGTTTTCCTTTTTCCTATTTTTGCATGTTTTATGCCAATATGTAAGGATGTTGAATCCAACATTCAAAACTCCGTCCGTTTCCATCCTCCCACTCTTATATATATATATATATATATATATATATATATATATATATATGTGTGTGTGTGTGTGTGTGTGTGTGTGTGTGTGTGTGTGCCAAAATATATGTATGTGGAATTCAATATGTAATTATCTCTTCGTCCATCTTTCCTCACGTGTATCTCTCTCTCTCTATCTATCGATCATTATCCCTATATCGTTTTAGGCCTATGAACGCAGGCCAGTCAATAATTCCTTCGTTGAATCCAGTTTTTCGGCCGAGAGAGAGAGAGAGAGAGGGGGGGGGAGGGAGAGGGAGCTGTTGCACAATAATAGTATTTTGCATTGTAATGTACAGCCCAGGGTTTTAAAGTCGTATCCCTATTATACACTAAGCAGACCTGTCTCACTCTTTTCCTACATAACTGTATATATCATATAATTGTTATTTGTTTAAAAAAATCAGATGCATAAAGTCTCCAATCTTTCCCCTTATGGTTTGGAGTCAGACTGAGCTTGTTTTGAAAAAGAACATTTACTGATGCAGAGGCGGGTCCAGGAATATCATTCCGGAGGAGGAGGGGTATATAAGTAGGCAAGGGCCATGTGATGTGTCGCGAGGTTCAGAAAATGTACACGTACAGGCGGTAAGTTTTTCATCCCGGCTCTTTTGTTTTGATCCATCTTGCAATCCGTTGAATTATCTATCTATCATATATATATATATATATATATATATATATATATATATATATATATATATATATATATATATATATATAGACACGAACATTGAAAAAGGCGCAAATACAAAAGCTTCCCAAGGTTTCGAGCTAAGCAAGCTCTTCGTCAGGGGAAGAACAACTTACAACCACAATACAAACACTGAACACAACAGCCAAGAGAAAGTTTTGACTCCTACATGCTTGCATGATAGGGGGAAATCTAAAAACAAGAGATACAAAGGAGAAGAAAGAAAGAAGACAAAATTGAAAAACGAGTTTAAAACGTGTAAACTACTTGTCTATTTTCTGCTGCCATTGTATGACAAAAATCAAAGAAGCGATTATCGTACTTATCGTACCTAGAACCAAATAATTGTAACATAAATGCCGTCTGGATACAAAGGACGGAAACCATGCGTGGCGAATAATCAACTCCATTTGCAAAATTTACAATAAAAAGTATTTTCTCGGTAAAGTTTTGCATGAGGGTACTAAAGGAAATATGTAAAGAAAATGGTATAGCGGGATAATGGACAAGAGTTAAAATACTACAACTACTACTACTACCAATAATAATAATAAAAGTAAAGAGTTACGGAATGTTTACTTGGGTAAATATCGCAAATATTGCGTACATCTGATACACTGATGCGTGGCTGTAGTTTTGAAAAGATTGCATTGGGAAATTTAGACTTTTTCATTTAGACCAAACTCCCATGAGTTTTCAAATATACTATCCAGCATCATTCCTTACGTGTGCATTCTATATCGGTCCACTCCAGTTTAGATTCAATTGGTAACTTCTCGAGGGGGTCGAGTTGTAGTCGTTGGCTAGTTACTCGTTGATTTATATATATATATATATATATATACATACATGCATACGACTTGGTACATTTGGCAAGAAAAAAGTATGACTAATGAAAACTGGTTTGAGGCCAAACACTGGGGGTGCACTATTGTCAGAAAATACCCTTGGCAGAAAATGTCTTTACCCAGTATTAACATTGTCATTTGTTTGACTAATCGAAATGTTATTCAAGTCAGGCTAATGGACACTTCAATTAAGAAATAATGAAAGACCTTGACGGAGCTGCGTAGGGCCAACAACGATCTATATGTCGCTGTAAATAATTTGAGCTTTCTAAACATCTGCTTCTAATGATATGGTTCTTTTGAGTGATTATGCCACTTGAATTTAAAATGCCAGAATACTGTTCATACCCAACCAATTCAATGAGATATTTGTTCTACACCTATTGAATAAAGGATATGGCGAATATTCGACATATGTGCCCTAAAACGTATGCTTAGAAATATATTCTTGCACATTCTGTGTTTGCCGGTTTCATAATATAATTTGTTAATCGATTTCATTTTGTTTGTCTACAGCCATAGTAATGTACGTTGCCCTTGTACTAGTGTGCGTTTTTATATTAATAATACAATTGTGCTGCGAGAGTAGATGGTACCTTGCCGTTTTCTGCGAATAATAAAATTATATATGTATTCCTTGCTTATTAAGGCGTGTTTTAACTAATATATGCCACCAGAGTTCAAGAACATTTAATTTCAACTACATTTGCATTTCCACCGACCATTTGATGGTTCATTTTAGTTGGTGGAGAAATAAATTATGTACACTTGACAATGATTCCCGTACGTATAAATAGTACATCTTGTGGGTTAGTTCCATAGCAATTGAATGTGCCCTGTATTTTAGGGGCACATACAATTAATTAACTTCCCATAGATTGTCATGTTATTATTTTGCAAAATTGCTACACTTTCCAAATAAGATATCAAAACACACTTGCATCCTATGCATGATCTATCCAAAAGCAAACTTTTAAAACGACGAAAATATGCGCGTCATGGCTTGTTGTTGCGGAACTTCCTCTGTATGTGATTTCTGTAAAAATCCGACCGATATTTCCCAGTTTGCATATGTTAGTACCTATGTGGAGACAGCGATAAAATGGAAATAATATTAGATTCAAGCCAACTATTGTGTATAGTTTACCCATATGAAAGGATTATTCTGGAAAACAATACGTTAATTTGTTCCTGTAATTATCTTCAGCCAGTCGACTTGAAACGATTTTTTAACGATATTTAATACTTCACCACACATGGGCTGGTTCCACGTGTCGGACAATAATCAGTTGTCTGTGAGTCAGCTAGAGCTTCTCAACTCTCATTTATTGAGATTATGTATAAGTTTAAGAGGGAAGAAAAGTCAAACATATGGGATAAAAAAACGGGCAAAAAAATATATAGTGTGTGTACGTGTATGTTGAAGTTACCCTCTGTAGACTATTTATAAATGGATCTCTGAATTACGAATACATTGGTCCATAGCTTAGTATTTGTTTGAGTTACCAGCAGTTTACCCTTGAATACAATATCATGATGTGACCACTGTGTATTTCTCTAACACGTTCACCGTGGTATGCAATTTCACCATGCGAGTGCTTTAAAGGGTGTGTTTTGAGTCAAAATAAAGATTTCGCCTTTGAATTCTCTCTACGTACTGAGTAAACATAAAATGTAAATGTTGCTCTTGTCATCGTTCTTCGGCGCAATTTTCTGAAATAATTGTACAATGTATATATTTGCAGTATAGTATCAACATTTATTTGAAGCTCTTAATAAACACAGCTACCTTCCAAATAATAGTCATCAAGTCTAGGTCAATACAATCTGATTAAAATCAGATCTCCACAGTCCTACCTGAAGATCTGAAGGGCACCAATAAGAGGTCATGTTCTGTTGATCTTGTTGTTCACCAATCAAATCACAGCTTTCATTTTTTTTTAAGTGACGCACGTCATTTGGAACATATCGTTACTTACGATAACTCTCCCTAACACTAATTTGCAACGCTTTATCTGACAGGTTACTTAAAATAAGCGGACTGCGAATTCCAAAGGTCACCAAAACATGTACTTTTATCGGTGTCTGTGAGATCTCAACGGTGAACTGTGTAGATCTGATTTTTACTCAGATTGCGGTCAATACAATCTCTTCTTACACAACAAGTTGGTTTTATAACAGTCGTTCATATCAGAGTCGTTCGTCAGGTAAATGGGGCAGATTTACTGTAAGATTTAAACATCGCAATATCATACAATCTTAAACCGACTGTAGCTAAATTGTAAGTCCACCTGGGAGATATGAAACTTGTAGCATATACATGGCTTATTATGTATATCGTGGCTTTTAAGACTGTAAACTAATTCTGTGTCAATATTTGCTTAGACTATACATTTCAATACTGAGCAAATAACAAAATCATGTATTTTATACATCATGCATTGCAATACTGAGCACATAACAAAGTCGTATAGACCATGCATTGCAATGCTGAGCAAATAAGAAAATCATATATTGCATAGATCATGTATTCCAATACTGAGCAAAAAAGAAAATCACATATTGTATATCTCATGCATTACAAGACTGAGAAAATAACAAAATCACATATTGTATCGATCATGCATTACAATACTGAGCCAAACAGACAATCACTTATTGTATTGATCATGCATTACAATACTGAGCAAAAAAGAAAGTCACGTATTAAATTGATTATGTATTGCAGTACTGAGTAAATAACAAAATCATATATTGTATAAACCATGCATTGCAATAAAGAGCAAAAAACAGTCATGTGTAGTATAGATCATGCATTATAGTGCTGAGCAAATAACAAAATTACATATTGTATAAATTATGCATTGCCGTACTGAGCAAATAAGAAACCATGCGTTGTACAGATCATCCGTTGCATTACTAAGCAAGTAACAAAATCAGGTAATTTATAGATCACGTATTGCATATAAATAGTTCAGATTGGTCATTAAGCAGACGTTTGCCTAGTTGAGTTTAAACATATTTCACCACCATACATTACTATATTTGCAAGCCACTATAAAACAAGTTTAAAAAAACATATACATTCCGCTCCATTTTAAAATATAAGTACAACTGAGCGGCAAGTATCAGAAACCTGAATGAAAAATGAAGCATTATCGTCGATATGGAGGAGAAAAGAAGAAGTAATAAAGAACAGCAAGACAGATAGTAACGGTAGGGAAATGTGGTAAAAAATGATCGGGTTCCGCTTTTAAAAAACATCTGAACTTTGAGATAAAAAGCTAGCTGACATTTTGCCTGCTGTACAATAAGATAAGATAGTACATTCAGCCTGTTTTAAAACAAGTTGGTTAATGTGGGCATATCAATGAGATACTAACATTAAATTGATTGTATAGAAATCATACAGAAAGGCACAGTTTTGAGCTCAGTATGTACTTAAGTTGAAAGGTATTTTCCTGTTTGTTTCTTCTTTTCTATGAAGACCAAGCCTGATAAGTTATGCTTGTATATTCCTCAGCACATATACTTGTGACGAAAGTTAATGTGACATTCTATATTTCCATACTGTTGCAATAATCTATAACTGACAACTGAGTAACACTTCCAGTATGTCCTTATAAAGCAAAGTAGGTAATTGATTGAGCTGCTTGCTTATTACTATTACCGATAAATACAATGTGGTTCGGTTTTGGTGTTTTACGGCACAGCAACACAACTATGCTATTTAGTGCCGATGCAATTGGACTAAAGTGCCTTGCCCAATGAGACACCGTGATAGCCGACCAGGGTAGATCCGATGGTATGATTCGCCCCCCCCCCCTTTTGGTCGCGAGATTGGCGCTCTTACACCGAGGCTTCTTTGCAAATATAGAACAAAATATGCTAAGATCTTTCTTTGTAAAACACACGTTTATACTTATCAGTCCAAAATGGCAGATTTATTCTACCATAGACCTTAATGGCTGGTATATAAAGTTAAGCTAGTAGGGTTTGTCAGGTATCAAAATGCGACTAAATAAGCTGATAAAATGAACGAATGGACGATGAAATATAGCAAGGTTGCATACATACATACTGAGTTGGCATATTGATGCTATATAATTTAGATCATGCAATATATCCAAGCACTGAATACAATATTTGTCATTATGCCTTAACAATATACAGGTAAACCTAAAATACTGAGTTGAGTATTGACGATATACAAATATTGATCTACATACATATCTAAGTGTGCGGTGTATATCATTGCTTCACAACTGTACATACTAAGGCAACCACAATATTTTGAGTTGGACTAGTGGTTATATCGAATGTTGGATTGATAAAAATGTAGCCTGGCACAAACATCTAGTATCGGTGTCACGTATATCACTGTATGCAATCATTGCCGTTGCTTTGACAGCGATAAAAAGCAAATGGAAACGTTTATGTTAGAGTATTAATGACACAGACATTTTGATCGACAACTACGTCAAAAATATATTCTGTGTGTCATTGCTTCACAGCAATATATGTAGTCACAAGTCTAGCTTGAATGTTTTCATTCCAGACACAAACGCCGTTATTAATTAGACACTGTGCCAGATTAGACTGGAACAGTGCCTAGAGTATGAAATTCTGCCAAAAATATCTTGTGTTACAGATACAATAAACATACTGATATGATTTTACTGTCATGGCTGGAAATATTGTGATTGTTTAAGAGGAAGAGATATCACCAGTAAGCTCTATGACCTTTTTGTATGTATGCATGTATGTATGTGTTAAAGTAAGTTAAAAATTGTCAGTGGTTTAAGGCTATGGACATAATTATTTCAAAAATGCGAATCAAGGTGTGTTTATGTTATCTTCAGCTCTGTACATTACATTAATATTATAGTCATACAGGAACAAGGCCACTGAGCCATTTGACTCTATGAATGTCGTAATTAACATTAAATAAAATAAGTTGACAAAGTTTGTATTAGTAATGTGAATTGTTGGTAAATGCAGAGTATATATCTCAGAACAGATCATGTTAGGAAAATAATATTTGCTTTGAAATAAAACATATCAATATTTAATTTTTGTGCTTTGAATAATAAAATAAAAGTTACATTGAGGTATATAATATCATTAACAAATTTTTATTATAAAAATAAAGCAAATCTTCATAGAAAATAGAGGAAATCTTCATAGAAAATAGAGGAAATCTTCATAGAAAATAGAGGAAATCTTCATAGAAAATAGAGGAAATCTTCATAGAAAATAGAGGAAATCTTCATAGAAAATAGAGGAAATCTTAGAAGTAATAGTAGAAGCAGTACCGACTCCCTATATCAGAATATGTTCCACCATTATCAACAACAGCGGCTATGTTTCCATGGTGAGAACTCAAAGTAATAATAATAATAATAATAATAATAATAATAATAATAATAATTAATAATTATAATAATAAGTAGTAGTAGTAGAATTCTGTCTTTAATGCTGGTTCGCCATATTATCTTATCCTTCCCAAAACTGATCAAAGAAATGTTCAGTTAGTTATATTTCCATTTGAATATAAGTATTTATAATGTGTCCACAGATATTGAACTTAATATGGATGAAGTGCACCTTGTTATAACTCTATTCCTCGATACATATTTTTTTCCTTTGGTAGATTACCCAAGCAGTGTGTGAAATTTGTGCTCACATACACAGCTCTGATGTTTTTAGGTATAATGCAAAGCGGGAATAAGTAGAAGAAACCATTTTTCGAGAATGCGGCCTATATCTTTAGAGGAATGATATAAATACGGTACACGTGTTCCTAACCAGGTTATATATATATATATATATATATATATATATATATATATATATATATATATATATATATATATATATGTAGCTAAGTGAAATATAAGGATTCACAATGCCTGTATAAGTTTTGTTAACCGGAGATTTTTGTACAGTCTTGTCCATATAATCTTAAGCAAACATGATTGCTTAATTTTGCAGGATTAGCCAAATAAGGATACCAGCTAATCATTATATTTGTCTACTGTGTATATAATAAAGAGAAAGTGAGTGAGAAACTGGAGGACACTTCCACTTCACTATAAACTATTTCATTATTTTCTTCTATTTAACATGTACTGTAAGCTATCACTGTCGAAATGATGTTGTCGTTGTTGTTGTTGCTGTTGGTTATAACGGCACTTTTAGAACACTATTGGCTATATGTAGAGGAAATGGCCGCTAATTACCTTTCGCATAGACACACTGAGGCAGCCGTCCCGGGCTAGCCTAAGCAGGTATTGAACGAACGACACATGGATTAGGAGTCCGACGCTCTAACAACTGAATTATCGCGGCCGCTGTTGTCGAAATGTATACCTAATATATAGACAATGTGATATTGTGAGCTAGGAGTGATAACGATATGAATTGCTTTTGTTTAAAACGATGAGTGCATATTTAAGCAAGACTAATCAATTTGTCATACAATTATATTTTCTCTCTCTCTCTCTCTCTTTCTCAATCTCTCTCTCTCTCTCTCTCACACACACACACACGCACACGCATAAAGAGAAAACTATAGAAATGGCCGTATGAATATGAATATTTAAAGGATGAAATACATATTCAAATAATTGTTTCATAAAACGTCACACTGATGCTCGCAATGTATGTATGTATGTATGTATGTATGTATGTATGTATGTATGTATGTATGTATGTATGTATGTATGTATGTATGTATGTATGAATGTTCGTTCAAATTGTACCCATACTATGTTATATTTATCTCAAGTGTATCTCAATGTTTAACTGAACCATACATATACGATCTGACTAAATATTATGCAGAACCATTATCTGTGTGTTATTTGAGCTGACTTTTTCACAGAATCATGTATAATCTGGGACAAATTCTTTGCATAAAGAATATTTTGCAGCAATACGTGTTTTGATCTATGCATTATTTAAGTTTAAGTTGTTATTCGACGAAAACTAATAAGCTTCACTGATACACTGCTATCCAAGAATCACAGTTGATTTTGCAGATTGGAGCGTATTATTCGAAACTTGCAGCTGGATTTTGTCATTTTTATAACACATTTCACCAAATGGTAATAAACAGGAAAAACGCAACTGCTTCAGTACGTGTGTGTGTAGTGGGGGAGGGGATATTCCTCACAGTCTTACATAGAATCAAATGAGCTTGTATTTCTTGTTTACTGATAAGTGGACACTTTAAACACAGCTTACCTTTACCCTAACATTTTTCGTTGAGTTAAAATTAATACATGCCTTTATCAAGAAAACGTAAGTAGTTAGGAAGTAGAATAGCATTATATCATCTAGAAGCCTGGTTTACACTATGTCACTGTCAGGAACTCATACTCGTTGCAGTGTTCTGTAAATTGGTTCTTGTCAAGATGAAACATATCAGGCATTAAGAAGAGGAGTGGCAACTTTTGTCATAAACAAATCTTCGCCCTGAATCGAAGCTTAGACAATCAAACTCTTCCTTATGATACTCTCACATACCTAAGCTTACTTCAGCTTGAATCGCATCCCAAGGTGTATCATACAAATAGGAAACAGTAGCAATTCAAGAGAAGACCTAGTACATTGCAATGAAACGGAGACACAACTCAATTTAAACCAGAAGTGACTACAATACTTCTTTGACTGGATCTATGAATAAATCTATGACTGGCTTTGGACAGTACTTGCTTTTTAGGCACAACAATGAATGATTCAATCTAAAGCATGTATTGCGTCATACATGATATGAATTGCATCATGTTATTCCTAGAAGTAATGGATGATGCAATCATAACTAAGCTTACATCACTCTGCTGAAAAATTGCCCTATATCAGCTCTACAAATCAGACAGTGTCGTGCTCTCTTATTTGTCAGTGTTTGATTTTGCAAAGGGACACATTCCTGTTTAGCCAAGGTGAGCAGAGATGCCTCGTACTGAGTGAACAATGCAGATAACTTCTGCTATGTATGTGGTGAAGTGACTTTTGCATCACAAAAGCGCAGTATAACCAATATGGTTAAGAAAGCCTTTATTTTGGCTGCAAAATTGGAGATCAGGACAAGATGTGGTCCCCACAAATATGCTGCAACACTTGTGCAACAAATCGTCGCCAGTGGTTGAACAGGAAAAGGAAATCTGTGCTTTTTGCAGTGCCAATGATTTGAAGAGAGCCAACAGATCATATCAGCAATTGTTACTTCTGCATGGTGCCTCCAGTTGGGAAAGGTGTGTCAAAGAAGAAAAAGTGGACTGGGCATTATCCAAACATTCCGTCAGCTATACGCCCAGTACCCCACGGAGAAGGACTGCCGGTTCCTGATACACCAGAATTATTCTCACTTGAGTCAGACGAGGAGGACGAAGAGGAGTAAGCTTCTAGTCCTGAACCATCAATGTCACATGACCCATATTTTCTCCCAGCCTTCTTCTCTGAACCACACCTCATAACACAAGGTGAACTGAATGACCTTGTCAGGGATTTGAAACTACCCAAAAGTAAGGCAGAGCTGTTGTGCTCCAGAATACAGCAGTGGAATCTCCTGGAAGGTGATGTTAGGGATACCATTTTCCGTGACCGTCAAAAGGATCTTGTCCCATTCTTCTTCATGGAAGGTGATCTTGTAGCCTACAACAACATCGATGGTGTGATGGCAGCCCTCAACATCGTTCATGATCCAGATGAGTGGAGACTGTTCATTGATTCATCGAAGACGAGTCTTAAAGCTGTTTTGCTGCATAATGACAGTGTTTTGCCATCAATTCCACTTGGTCATGCAGTAATTATGAAGGACACCTATGAAAACATGAAACAACTTTTGAGGTCCATAAACTATGAGCAACATCAGTGGCAGCTTTGTGTAGATTTCAAGGTTCTTGCTCTCTTGCTTGGTCTGCAGACTGGATACGCAAAGTGCTGCTGTTTTCTCTGCGAATGAGATAGTCGTGCGAGAGATTCCCACTACATCAATAGAGATTGGCCACTCCGACAGTCAATGGAGTCTGGAACGAAAATGTCCAGCATCCACCACTTATTGAATCAAGGAAGATTTTGTTACCATATTGCACATCAAGCTGGGTCTGATTAAGAACTTTGTCAATGTCATGGACAAAACACAAGCAGCTTTCAAGTACCCCCGTGGAAACTTTCCAAGGTTAAGTGAAGCTAAAATAAAGGAAGGTGTCTTTGTTGGTCCTCAGATTCGTAAACTTCTTCGAGATGATGCATTTCACGATGCACTGCGTGGCAAGGAAAAGACGGCATGGAAAGCCTTCCAGGAAACAACAAAGCAGGCAACTACAGGGAGTTGGTGGAAAACCTCCTCAAGGCATACAAAAGCCTTAGTTGCAGCATGTCACTAAAGATACATTTTTTGCACTCTCATCTAGATTTGTTTCCACAGAACTGCGGAGCAGTGAGCGACGAGCACGGCGAGCGATTTCACCATGACATTGCAACAATGGAGAAACGCTATCAGGGCAAACGGAGTCCATCAATGCTTGCAGACTATTGCTGGACAGTGACAAGAGATGTTTCATTTAATGAATACAAGAGACAAGCCAAGACGCGCCGAGTAGACACTGAATAAGGACTAAACTATGTACTTATATACACATAATAGTTTTTTGACTTTTGTTTCAATATATGTTTTATTTATATAACCCTTTTGCTGTTTTTAAAGTGTTACATAAACAGGACAGGTGATATATTATCATGTAAAGCAACTATAAACACATGAAAATTCCTCGGTTTACAATTTATGATTAAAGCTCTATTATGTACACAATATACATAGACGTTAAATGTAAAAACTTAAATATCTTGGAAACAGTAGCCAATCAGTTGTTTTAACTGTCATATTGAAATCAGCACATCAAAATCCCTAATAAATAGCACATTTTATCTCTGAAGCAGACGACTTCGAAAAAATTGTAGACCAGTGTTAGTTTAGTAGGAGTAGTAATAGCAAAGTTTTGTTGATAGATGTACGGACCATCCCATAAGCTCCTCTGGCGTATGCTGAAAAAAGAAGTACATGTAGTATTACATTAAGATGGCAGACGGTTCAACAGCATAATTTGATTTAAGACGATGAACACCATGTTTCATGTTTCTATGGTGAAAATCAGGAATTTGTGTAATAAGAGAATTATTTGATTCAAGTTTATGTGTATCCAATATCTTCAAACTTACTTACACTATGCAGAAAGAGCATAGGGTGTGAAATTAGTACCCAGTCGACAAAGAAAGTACGGTTGTAATATTAGTAATAACTAAACTACAGTCGTCTTTATTTGTTTTTGTGCAATCACACTTGATGAATATATACGGGTGGATAGCCATACTACAGAATGGGCATATTAATGCAAGCAGTGAGGATGTGAGGATACAAAAATGAAATTCATTAACCTGGATGCAATTTACAGATCATCTAGTAATGAAGGGGGGAACTATTTCTGAATGTGTTTGCCTAGATCTAGCAGAGTCTGTGCTGTTGTTCTAAAATTGTTTAAACGCAAAGATTGTCGACTGTATGAAAACCTTTTCTATTCTACATAAGCATAAGAAATTATCTGCAAAATATCATTTTGCGAATACAAAGGTTTTGTCATCAAATAGTTGTGCTAAGAAGCTTTACAGGTATAGGGTTCAGACACTTGTATTTAAGAAGAGACAAATGGGTATAAAGAAAAGAAAACAATACAGCATATATTTTACTAATACTTTATTTGTATCTGTTTATTTTCAGGATTTAATTAAGATTCTGTGATAGATACTGTATCCTCAACAACAAAGTCAATATGAGTCTTCTTCTGCTCAGACTCCAGCAAGTTGAAAACTAATTTTAATGCTTGAACGAAGTCATATACCATCTCAGCACTACTTACATTTGTAGAAATAAAGTTAATTAGTTAGTGTAATGAAACTTATTTCTCTGTACTTGTCCTTCCCTTAATATCGTTAAGCAGGTTAAGACGGTCATTTTTGGACATGCTTGTCCATTCAGACAAGTTGATGTTGAAATCAATTTGCGCAAAAGTAGATTTTACTTGTCCGAATAATTCGCTTCAGTAAACTCCAAGCGAAAGCATTTGCTCTACTGAACAAGCTGCATGTAAATTTTGGCTGTCTACTCAAGTTTTTATAGTCATGGACAATATGATAACTATCAATTTTATTTGCAATTTAGAAATGCGGCCATTTTTGCACATATAATGCATAAAAACACAAAAGCTAATCACATTTTGATAACATAAGAGCTCAAGTGTATATCCTTGTATTTTGTCCCTCCTCGTTGAGTCCAAAAGTTACTTGATGGTCTCTGATATGTCATTTTCAGCTTCACTTGCCTTGGCCTTGTTCTTACTTCTCAAGCAGTCTCCAGCAAGAGTAACAAAATATTTTTAAAATAAGTTTCACAACAAAGTATACATTGAATTTTTCTGTCATCAATAATCAATGTATTATTTGTAAAAACACATCATTTGAAATGTGGTCTTAGGTTCTTTTACATGTAAGTAGTTCAAGTATGTGTGTGAACACGCACATGGTACCTGTGTCTTTCATTTGAAAATCTGTGGCCAATAGTATGAAAAATAAACATTTGAAAATATGTGGCCAATAGTATGAAAAATAATCAAGTCATACTTACTTATCAAAACGCATCATATCAGGAGCTCTTAAAAAGCTTTCTTCCCTTTATGGCTATATTCTGACGAGAGCCTGTTGGTACCAAATTTGTTTCATCATTCTGCGGATAGTCTCGCAGATATTATAACCGCTAAGGGAACTCAAGTAGTAAATCTGAAGAAAAAATAAAAAATAAAAAAAATAAAAAAATAAAAAAATAATAATAATAATAATAATAATAATAATAATAATAATAATAATAATAATAATAATAATAATAATAATGTAGACTCACATTTTCCTAAAGACACGGATCTATTCATATGCAAATGAAATAACAAAAGCCATCTAATGTTTTATTCAATGTTTGTTCAATATATGTGTCCAGACACAACTGAGCGAAACATGTCAATATACGTTTGTGCTAACCTTACATGATTAGCTGCTTGTCTATGAGCTCACAAAGAGTGCAGTATGAATAGTCAGACGAGAACGTATCAACAACTCAGGGCAATCTCACCACAGCAATAATGGATTAACCCTACCATTGACTGCAGTAGATATGAACCATATCAAGCTCATACACAAAGCCTAGAGGAAGACAGCTACAATCAATCCGATGAGTTTAATTTCAGTAGCCAGTACTTTCATATCCCTAGCCAGGAGACAATATCTCGGTTTGACCATGAACTTAACGGTCTCGCAAAACAGTTATACATTGAGAAGCTCACTAATCTTTCAAATTGAAAGGAGGACTTAGTGTCCTGGTACAGGTCTGTTTTAGCCGACAGGGCTAGCAATCTCTCATCCTATCAAAATAAAAGGCTTTTCGTAAGAAAATCTACAAAACAGGGTACAAGTGCCAAAAAATACGCCAAAGATTGTATGCCTTATATTTATTTTTGAATGGAGATGATTCTGAAATAGAAGACATTTGTTGTAGATCAACAACCGTAAGAACGCCTGTGATTCGTATGTGTAAAGATAGTATTGATTCCACTTCAAGCGAACTTACATTAGCAGAATGTAAAGCTGACCTGCATAACATGGCCATAAGGGTTAATGACTTAAAGATCGAAATAAATGAAGCTACCAAACTTATTCAATTGAAAACGATAAAATTGATAAACTAGAAAATCAAAACACTACCTTGCAATCTACTTTAGAAAAACTTGTATCTGATGTTGAGACAAAATTCACGGTGCTTGAAGCTTTTAAAAAGTATGCATCTAGCAAAATTCATATTATTGGTGATTTTGACGAAGCCAGGTACATAGCACGACTCGATGCCATTGAAGCCAATGCCTCGAAATTGTCAAACAAAGTATTGCAAATATCAACTAAAATGAAAACGCATTTACCACATAGTGAGAAAGCAAGTGCACACACTGATTCTCCCAAGAGTGCAGTTATTGTAGTTAACAGCTCGCCCATACCAAAAACCGCTTCACAATTAAGCTTTCAAAATAACCAATTGAACGGAAGGCACATGTCGCCGTAACATATGCAGAAGCCCCTGCTAGACACTTGAGTCAACAACCTGTACCAGGCGGGTCTAGAGACTCGAACATACAACACCAAATTGAGAGTACTATTACATCAGCAAAACAATACGCACAAGAAAGAAAAGAGGCAGCTGGAGATCAATCAAAATTCACTCAAACGGATGAAATACAACCAAAACATGACCAGCAACAACAGTCGTATACAGATAGAAATTCAAAAACCAGTCATGTAACATACAGTCCTAACCACACATAGTACAATTCCAATATTATGAACAACGGTGGACCAATTTATTCTGGAAGAAATGATAATCGACAAGATAAACAAGGCCCAGACTTCGATACAAACGAAATAAGGACTCATGATACTGAAGAAGTCTTTATAGGAGTATTGCGCAGATAAACATACAGGTACTACCTGGGAAATATCGATAATCGAACTACAAGATCATGGATAATTTCATATTTGGAAGAAAGATGACTACATTCGATGGTGATTCGTATTTTCCAAAGTAGGAATGGACGAAACTTAATAGTGAGGGTAAATATTCCTGCAGAAGAAGCAAAATTAATAGAAAGCGAAAACTTTGTTTGGCCGAATGGTGTAGCATGTAAGCGCTGGCTCGCTAGAAACCAGTTGTGTGCTAAATACGACCAACAGAAAATACATAGAGGAAGTCACGAACGCGACGACAATGAATTCAGGGGAAATAATTTGGGATTTAACTTAAATCGTGGTAGAAGGAACAGATATATGGAACATGAGCATGATGATGACTATGATGATCGTGACTAAGACTGCGACCATGATGATTATGATTACGATCATAGGCATGACAGCTTTGACGCCAATGACTCGCGAAGAAATCACAGAGAGTGGTAATCCGCTTTGATTATTGTACATGTATTGTTTACCGTATATAAAATATGTTAGTTAAAATGTCACTCCTGCAATATTATTGGTGGATACGTCTGCTTGCTTTCTGGTGCATAACAACATTCTTAACATTCTTACTTGGAACGTTAGAGAAATAATCTGTTCTGCATTATGTGTCAGTTATTTACTTGATTGATTAGAATGTGATATCGCCGTTATATGTGAACACAAACTGACAAAACAAACCAGCAAATTTATAGATACACTTCATAGGGATTACATGTGTTGTACAAAAATTGATAATACTGAAAACCGCTTAATCTCGAAAGGTCGAAGAGGTGGATTATCAATTATGATTAAAAACAACTTGACCTACTCAGTAGAAGAACTACATTGCAGTAATGATCGAATTGTTGGCATTGAATTAAGGTCGATAAAAGATGTCACAGTCTTTATATTTGGTGTGTATCTACCCTCGGACGAAAATCTTAATTTGTATCAAGAATGTATTGATTTAATTGAATCCCTCTATGAGTATTACTTATGTTACGGTGAAGTAATAATTATGGGGAATTTAATGCCAGATACAGAGAATCACCATCATGGTGTGCGTGTTATAAATGTAACGTGTTCACGGCTTTTGTTGACAACAATGACTTGATACCATTGAACAAGTCAAATTTAAATAAAGGACTGAGATATACGTTGACTATATAATTGTTAACAGAAGAATGCTAGATAGGGTCGTTGATTGTGAGGTTTTTACAAATCACGATACGTGCATAGCCTCAGACCATCATGCTGTGTGCAGCACCCTTACGTTTGCAGCTGCAAAGTATTGTAACTCTCGTTTTCCTATATTACCATCTCCATCTTGGTCTAAATGCGGAGATGAGAAACTAATAGCTAGATATACTATTAAAGGCAGATTGCGAATTGACAACTAGAAAACATTCATAGTAAATTAATTTCTGTAATGAGGGATGTAGCTTTTCAGGTCGTACCGTCAAGAAAGTTTAATCCTCACACAAAGCCTTATTGGTCGCCTGAAGTTAAGAAAGCTCACAACAAAGCTCGATACTTTCGGAAAAAGTGGATAGAAAATGGAAGGCTACGAGGGCTTGTCCATGAATCTTACAAGCAATATAAAACTGCTAAAAGGGAATTTAGAAATACTCAAGAATATGCGATACAGGCTCATGAAGAAGCTATTTTTAAAGACTTAGATGAAGCAGCCGAATTAGACGTGAGGCTTTTTGGAAGTTGTACAACAGACAACGTAACAAGAGTAAATATTCAAAACGTTGTTTTGAATTAAAATATGACGGTGAATTAGCGACTGCTCCAGATGAAATATCTCGACTGTTTGCTAAATATTTTACTAAATTGTACACTCAGTCTAGAGAAATATTTGTAAATCATGAACTAACGGACGGGATCTGTATTTATGAACCTATCTTTAAAGTAAAATTTACCTATCAAGAAATAGCCTCTGTCATAAAACAGCTCAAACTTAGGAAAGCCCCTGGCATTTATGGTATTCAAAATGAGCATTTACGTTACGGGGGAAGAAGACTGACAGAATTCATTACAATGCTTTTAACGGGGTAATAGACCAGTGTTACATACCGTGTGATTGGAAAGTAGGGTTAATTGTGCCCATATTTAAAAGAGGAGGGAAATCTAAATCTGACCCTGACAATTACAGAGCTATTTCCCTGTTGCCTGTACTATATAGTCTATTTGAACAGGGGTTTCAAAAGGGACTGAGAAGTATAACAGCATCTTTCAATCTACACGAAGCTGTTTTTTTTCACTTTAGAACTAGGATCAAGAGTGTTTACTGCTTTCTTAGATATTCAAAAGGCATTTGACACTGTGAATCACGACGGACTTTTTCTAAAACTCAGAAATCTGGGCATTCAAGGAAAGATTTTACATGTATTAAAGGAATCGTACACCAATATTCAAAGAATTGTCCTGATGAACGAGTCAAAATCCGAACCTTTTCCAATAGAAAGGGGTATTCGACAGGGACGTGTTTTATCAACATTTTTATATCTTGTTTATATTAATAACCTTTTACGGGAATTACATCAGTCAAAGTTAGGGCTACTTGTTGGGTCGTGCTGTCTGGAAATCCAGCATTAGCTGATGATATAACTCTGCTCGCAAACACACCAATCCATTTGCAAAAAATGCTTGATATATCTAACAGACACTCACTAACATGGAACTTCAACTTCAACGTTAGTAAAAGCTGTGTATTAGTTTTTAATCAGAATAGAAAAAAACAACATGTGAGAAGTTTAACTGGAAAATAGGCAATCATACTATACCTATTTTAAGTGAAACCGAACATGTTGGAATTCCAGTGTGTTCCAATATGAAATGCTTGACTAAAATAGACAGGGCTTGTACTAAAGGCAGAAAATCATTTTATTCTCTTGTAGGGGTTGGCACAAATGAAGCTAGATCCAATTCTCTTACCAAAGTTAGCTTGTACCAAAAATTCGTAATACCATCAACCCTTTATGGCTGTGAAGTTTGGTCGAAATATCAGACTCAAAGACTTGAGAAAGCTCGATGTATTTCAGCATCATTGTACCAAAATTCTGCAAGGCTTTCCTCAAACCACGTGGTCAGGAATGAGCGAAAGTTTACTGGGGATAAAGAGAATTATATCAGAAATTGATTAAAGGAAACTGAACTTTCTTGGTAAATTATGCCATCTTCCAGAAAATGTAACAACTAAAAGAATACTTTTATTCAGACTATATCTATATCTTTCTAGAAAAGATGTTACAGAACAAAAAGGCTTTATTCCAGATATATGTAGCATTTTGCAGAAATGTAATATTTATGAATTTATTGAAATTTTTGTTAGAGACAAAATATTTGGAGGAAAAATACAATGAAACAAATTATAAAACATGCTACTCATAAATATAAAAACGAGCGCTTTACAAACTTGTGCCATACTGACATTTCCTACAAAAGATTCAAAAATGTTCATACTTCGATAAAACTCTCAATTTTATGGCAAACTCCAAAAACAACAAGGAAGTTACAGTTAATTACATCTCTTGGAAATGGTCTGATAACTGTTCCAAATAATACTATGCAAGTTTGTAAACACTGCAGTTATTCTTAAACAAATGTAATAATCCATGCATTTATTTTCTGTCAGAGCACTGTGCGACAACGAGACATATTTTGGACACATTTTATAAATAACTTTGACATTTGTCTTGGCGTGTTCCTTGATTATATATTATATGAAGAATTTATTCAACATCTCCTGGGTAGGGAATTTTCCAACGGTATCGGCTTAGATGAATCTGAAATACTGAGAAATTTTATAATGTCTGCCTCAGTGTTCTCTGCAACTGTAATTCATGGATTCTTCTCATAGTAATAAATTATCAAGATATGGAATCATGTGATCGGAGAAATCTTGATAATCATGTCTTCATGCATGCTATTTTTTTATTTTTTTTTATATATTACATATTAAATATTATTTTCTGTAAAATAATGATGATGTGTACAATAATTAAGTATTGGAGGATTACGCAAGAGTGCACCATACTTTTAATATGTATAGTGTCCTCATGTAAGAATCCTCATGGGGAAGACTCATAGATTCCTCTCATGTACACCTCTGTTAACTGTATATAACTAATTCAATTCAATTCAATATTTTTTTTTCCTTTGTTTGCATTCTTATCTCTGAAAAGAGGAAATAAAGATTGATAATGATACAAAATGTGTCACAATTTTATTTGTTATTACTCTCCTAAAAACCCCACTTTCAAAAGCCTCGTAATCATCGAAAATAGGATTAACAGCAAAATTTGCTTCATCTTCTTGAATGTCAGGCTCAATTGGTCTTTTTTTGATGCAATTATGGTGCGAATAAAGAACCTGGTTGGTGCTGGTACCACTGACAGAAACATAACCGTTCCATCCAATACAACATCCTTGTACCGTCCTTTTAGTTTTCATATTTCTGACAACTCCAGATTTATTTATATTCATATTCGTCGTATATTGGATGAGTAACAAAATAATTGCTGTTCATTTCCTCTTTTGTTAATAACAGCAGATTGTCAAGTGAAAAATCTCTTTTATTATCAATGATATGAACAAAATGTTTGTCAGGTATTGTTCTGTGAAATACTTCCCAAATAAAATCCTTTTGCAAGTACTTCACAGATTTTTTAGACCCTTCATTCTTCACATAAACGTTATAGTAGCCATCAAGCCACTGATATAATCCCACACATTTTTTGGTTATTTTGTTTCTGATAAAACCCTGCTGGTTCGCTTCGAATAAATCGTAAATATGATGTGCCTGATATAGATCCATATAATATTATAATGGTGATCTCTAAATGTAAATTTTTATTTAGGGAAATAATATAATATATAATGGCTTTCCAAGTGAGAAATACAAGGCCAGCATTTTCATGATACGATAAGACGTTTGTGTTTGACAATCCTGACATTTTAAAGTTTGGTGTGAATGTTTGTCATCTAACAAAAATAATATCTCCGGTTATCAGGCAGGAATAAACAAAACAACACAGTGGAATCAAGCTTATTGTGCAGTACCAAATAGTGTTTTCAAAAATAAATGTCAGTGGGGATAATGTTTCTGAGGACCTAGCTGATCCTTATATCACAGCAAAAATAAGGATAATTTTACGAGGAACACAAATTGAGAACGTCTTACAAAAAATCCAAGATGAAATTTGGAAACCCGTTGTTGATAACACAGAAGGAAGATCCGGTCGGAAGTTTGAATATGTTAATGAAATAATTTTTTATACCATGAAATACACACCGTTGCGAGGATCAAGTTATGTGGATTTGCCTGATAAAATAAAAACAGCAAGTGTTGTATTAACGTAAAAAACAATGATAACATGTGTTTCATGTAGACTGTTCTTTCTGCGAAATATCCCGCTGGTAAAAACTCAAACAGAACCTCGTGTTATGCAAGTTATGTTGAAAAGTTAAATTTTACTGGCATTAATTTTCCAGTAAAAGAAAAACAGATATCAAAATTTGAAAAGCAAAATAACATAACAATACATGTTTTTGGATTAGACGAAGATTATAAAATGTATCCGCGATTTATAAGCAAAAATGCCAATCAGAATACGATAAATTTATTATTTTATAAAACATCATTACTGCTGGATAAAAAATTTTAATGAGTTATTTGGAGGACAATATAATAAACATAAAGACAAAAATATTGTTGTTATACATGTCTTCATGGTTGTAAATCTCAAACTGTTTTGAACACTCATCTTGAATACTGCAGAGACATTCAGATGATATGTTTGCCAGATGATGACAAAAGATTCTGAAGTTTAAAACTTTTAATAACGTAATGAAGATTCCGTTTATATTTTATGCATATTCTGATGCTCTGCTGTTTCAAGTGGAAACCACGATAAATGATCCTGACATTTCATCAACAACCAAAGTCCAAACTCATTTGCCGTGTGGAGCTGCATATAAGGTTGTATGTTCCATTGATGATAAGCTCTCAAAGTCAATAAAAATTTATCGTGGAAATAATCCTGTCAAGTGGTTATTAAGAAGTTTGATAGGTGAAGTTGACAGAATAAAAAGTGTATTAAAGAGAAACGAAAACAATGTTGTAGCTAACTCAGTAAGAGAAACTAGATTTTAAATCAGCAGTTAACTGCTCAATCTGTAATAAACATATTGGAGATGATCGAGTCAAGGATCACTGTCATATCACAGGAAAATATAGAGGTGCTGCCCACGATAAATGTAATTTACATTTTAAACAACCAAAATTTACTCCTGTTGTTTTTCACAACCTACGAGGTTATGACAGTCATATCATCGTAGAAGCCTTTGGAGATCCTGACGCGATTGCTGCTACAAAGATAACAGCAAATGACAAAATAAAATGTATCCCAAATAACAATGAAAAATATATGGCGTTTTCATTAGGCAAATTGAGATTCATTGATTCATATCAATTTATGTTAGCGTCGTGGGATGAACTTGTGAAGGGCTGTAATAGATTTGATAATCTCACCAAGCATTTTGGAGATAGATCAGATTTATTGAAACAAAAAGAGCCTTATCACTAGGAGTATATGGACTCCTGGACAAGATTTGATGAAACGGAGTTACCAAGCAAAGAGGCATTTTACAGCAAATTAAACTTGGAAGAGATCAGCGATGATGAAAATGATTAGGCAAAAATGATCTGGAAAGAGTTTGACTGCAAGACACTTGGAGATTATCATGACCTGTATCTGACAACTGACGTTTTGTTACTCGCGGATATTTTTGAGGTGTTTAGACGGGTCTCTTTGATAAACTATAATTTAAATCCTGCCTGGTATTATTCTGCTCCAGGACTTTTTTTTTCTTGGGATGATGCTCTAACATTTAGCGAGATTGAATTGGAGCTTTTGACAGATCCTGATATGTTCTGTTTCTTAGAAAAAGGAATACGCGGCGGGATTTCTGTGATAACAAATAAAAATGCCAAAGCCAACAACAAATATGAAAGCGATTATAATCCCTCAGAAGAATCATCAAATATCATTTATCTTTATACCAATAATCTTTATGGTTATTCAATGTCTCAGCGATTGCATTACGGAAATATCACGTGGATAACTCCAGCAAAATGTCTTGATGAAATTGATTAAAAAAAATCCAGATGATGTTGGGTATTTTGCTGAGGTTGATTTGGATTATCCAGGAGAATTAGACGAAATCCACAATGATTATTTCGATAAAATGCACAAAAAAAAAAAAAAATAAAACGATAGCTGAAGAAAATAAAATTTTGGCATAGCAATTGTCATTTAATTTTAATCATCTTTTTCATGTCATCATCGTCTTCATCATTATTATCTAAAAAGGATATCAATTTTATCTGATTGAAACTGGTTTCGCAGTTTTCTTTTAGTTCCAATGAAAATTGTCAAACTTTAAATAATTCTCAAATTTTGTAGGAGGCAGAGATTAGCGTCTGTTTCAATTACAACAAATGTATGTATCATATTAGCCCCTGTCCATAATACATAAAAACCTAGTACACATTGTTTGAACAGAAGGCATGAAAGCAAATGGTGATATGTATTACATGTGCATTGTATTAAATTGCATAAATATGAATTATACCTTCAAGTGAGAGGATAAAACAGAAAGTAGCTTATCAATAATCAACTCATATTTTAACCTAATAGTTCCCTGAAAACCCTCATATGCGTAACATACTGAATGGAACTCATAATATTGATAAAATTATATCATCTTTATCCAAACAACGAACATTGATTGCTAATAATTACACTTATGAATTGCATGTGGAAGTCCTATATATTTCACTTTTCAGGATGTAACAAAGATTTTAAATATATCTTACTCACGATATGCCAACTCTTTTTTTGCAACAATACAAACTTTGATCCTTTCTTGAAAGACATTACTGAAGCAATTGATTTCTCCAACATTATACTTTTATAAAGAAATAACTAAATCCATATGAACATATGTTTGACACGCTTATTGCCCATGTACAGGAAATAATGTATGATTATTTTAACATTAACATTAACATTTTAACATTAAGTAATACTTACAAGAATGTGAATATATATATATATATATATATACAAGACTTAAATTAACTGATCTTTAACATGTGATTTGCTTCCTTTCGTAAAATTCCATCATTTCTGAAAGCATGCTAGTTTTATCTAGATCTGTTATGATACGTATGCATTGTTTAAATTCATCCAAATGTTCATTTTTCTGTCTTAAGATGCCTCCTTCAGCGCAACAGGCAGCATCGTCGGCATTTAAATTTGCAGACATATTCTCTATATTTGTATCTCATTATTGCATTTTATTCCCATCTAGTATTTCAGCTCTTGCTCGTTTTCTATGTTGCAAGTGAAATAATGCATGACATTTTTTATAGTCTGCCGGCAGATGTATTGAACAATTTAGTGTGGGCAAGAAAGCAAACAATTAGAAGAGCAAAGCAATTTGATAAAATAGTCATAATACCTACTACTGAAACTGACTTAAGAAGATCGGCTATTGTATCTAAATAAATTTTAAACGATCACCCAACACATATCTAGGGAAAATCCCTCCTGGCACTTAAATACTATCACACCGCAAATTTCATTGTTCCCCGTTTGGTTGCAGTCTGATATTGAAGTTGCAGTCAATTATGCATGTAAATACAGGAACAATGCAAGGAAAAAAGCTAAAGTAGAATACAACTGCCGCCATATCAATGATGATGCTGATTATGATGTCATCATTATCATGATTTTTGTTTCTGTTGCTTGTTAAGCTGTTGTTAATGCTGATTTATTTTGATAAAACTTTCACTTATTTTGCAATATGCCTTATAACTTACAAGTTGGCTTGAAATAAGACAGTGAACAAACGTCCATGACACTCCTAATACATTGTTTGATATTTGTCTCCAGCAGTTATGCGTTTGACGCCTGGAGATCGTTTTCGTCAAAAATAAAATTATATGTTGAAGGAACTGATAAGATATAAAAGAGAACAGCGTGGATTTGGCCTTAGTAATTTCTGCAGTTAGGTAAATGCGAATGTTATTATATTAAAGTTCAACTATATAAAAATGTCAAAACATAAAATGTAAATGAAAATATACTAAAATATATGATATGACAATGCACGTAAAATGTTATGCTGCTATGATAGCATGGCTGAGAATTAAAATAATTTAGAAATCGTTCAGTCTTTACTCATTGCACTCATTAGTTTTGTATTTTGGGTTATTTTTAATAATTTTGCTTCTCTCTGCTATGATATAGATGCATATGTCTTTCTACCGTGTGACAGTTTGTGTCTGTGTCTTTCTTTGAGTTAGTCCTTACTGTACACACGGAAGACCTTGTTTTGGTCACTAGGAAGAGAAACAATATCCCGCGCAGTATCTTCATCCTTTTCCAGAAAAGATTTGTACATCAAATCTGGAAAAAAGTATACTGTTATGTTGGCTGCTTAGCCACATTGCTTTTAAGAGTAAAGACCAATAAATAAAACAAAATTGCCAACTGTGCCCTCCACTCAACTGTTTCTGTATGGAAGATTCCATATCATAACTGCACATTTTAAAACAATGCCCTGTTCAACATACTTAGTGAACCAAGTGGAATTCGTTTTTCATTTCATTTCATTTCTCCCGTAACCTTGCTGGTCGTAGGGGCGCCACTGATGACTTTGCGACAATATCTCTCCATTTCACCCTGTTCTCCACTACTCTTTGGGACTTTGGAAAGTCCATGCCTGTCCACTCTTTGATATTGTCTTCCAATCTCTTCTTCTGTCTGCCTCGTTTTCTCTTTCCTCTCACTGTGCCCTGTAGGATTGTCTTTGACAGGCCAGTTGAGCGTTTCTTTACAGTGGTGAGTAGATCTTCATAAGGTCCAATTGCACCTTGGATTTCAGTGCGCACCTCCGCATTAGAGACGTGGTCGAAGTATGAGATTTTCAAGATCCTTCGATAACATCTCATCTCTAGGGCATGGATTCTTCTCTCTAATTCTGCTGTTAGGGTCCATGTATCACATCATATAGGAATATGGACATGACGAGGGAGCGCATAACCTTGATCTTGGACAAAAGCGTGATGTTGCTGTCTTTCCAAATATCCTTCAGCCTAGCCAGAGCAGTTGTTGTCTGCGTAATCCTGGAAAGAACCTCAGGTTTTGAACCTTCACCAGAGGCGATAGCACCCAGGTACTTGAAGCTTGATACTATGCCCAGCTTCTATCCATTCACTCTTATTTCCTTTTGGATGCCACTCGGGTTGTTTGTCATTAGCTTTGTCTTTTCAGCGTTGATCTCCATCCCATATCTTAGTGATGCTTGATTGAGACGGTTCACTAAGGTTTCCATTTCTTTTTCATCTCCTGCTTAGCGATCGATATCATCAGCGAAGCGCAGGTTCGTGATTGTTCTGCCTCCAACACTGACACTGCCCTCATGGTCTTCAAAGGCATCGGACATGATCCTTTCCAAGTAGATGTTGAAGAGAGTGGGTGAGATAAGGCACCCCTGTCTGACTCCGACTGTGGTTCTGAACCAGTCTCCTATGTTGCCATTGACGAGAACTGTACTAGTCGCTTTGTCATACAGGGTTTCTATAGTGCGGATTAGTTTTGCGTTTATGTTGTATATCCGCATGGTGGCCCACAAGGCTGCATGCCATACCTTGTCGAAAGCCTTCTTGAAGTCAATGAAGACATGATAGAGGTTCTGTTGATGCTGGAGATATTTTTCACAGAGGATTCTAAGATTGAAGATCTGTTCTGTAGGGCTATGTCCTGCTCTGAAACCTGCCTGTTCTTCCGCAATGATGTGCTCTGCTTGGGGTTTCAGTCTATTGAGGATGATCTTAAGCATACCCTTGCTTGGGTGACTGATTAGACTGATTGTTCGGTAGTTCTGGTACAGTTGTAAATTTCATTTTTTAGGAAGAGTCACGATCAGAGACTGGGTCCATGGGGTGAGCCATTCTCCTGTTTGCCAGATTTGTTCTGCTGGTATATTGTCTACCCCATCTGACTTCCCCTTCTTTAGCGCCTTTACTGCAGCCTCTACTTCGTCCCTGAGGATAGGGTGGTCAACTTATGTTGTGGTCAGTGGTACGTTTAGTACAGCTTGGTCTCCAGAAGACTCCTGGTTGTAAAGCTCCGAACAGTATTCCGTCCATCTGTTAAGAATGTCTTGGTTTTCTGTCAGACTCTTACCAGCCTTGTCATGAATCGTATTAGATCTCCCCTGTTTCTCTGTTGTCAGGTCTTTAACCAACTGGTATGCCCTTTTACTGTCATTCTGGTTCAGGCTTTTCTCGACTTCTTTGCATTGGTCCTCTAACCAGCTTTCTTTTCCTTTCTTTATGCTCTACTTAATCATGTTGTTAATCTCCCTGTATTTTTTTGCTCCTTCATGGTTTCATCGCTTACTCTTCAGTTTTCTCCTCACATCGCAGAGGTCGAGGATATCTGCTGTGACCCAAGGTTTCTTTATTCTACGATGCTTGCCAGACACCCAAGAAGGATGTTCTGGTTATTCAAGGAGACTGGAATGCTAAGGTAGGAGAAGACGCACAAGCAGACTGGCGTGAAGTCTGTGGTCCATACTGCAACAAGCAGACCAATGAGAGAGGTCTCAAGCTCCTGGACTTCGCCACATACAATAACCTAGTGCTAACGAACACCCTTGGCCCCCACAAACTATCCAGAAGATGGACTTGGCACAGCCCAGACGGAAAACATCACAACCAGATTGACTACATCTTGGTGAGAAAGCGCTTCCGGTCTAGCCTAAACATTGCCAGAACACGTAGCTTCCCAGGAGCTGATATAGGAAGCCACCATGACTTGCTGATGATGACTATTAAACTTCGTCTGAGGAAGACCAATAAGCCACGACAAGTTAGGATCAGGTTCGACCTTGAAAAACTTAAAGATCCAAGCGTGGCACAAGCATTTGAAGCATCAATAGTTGGCAAATTTGCACCACTCACATTTAGGGACATGAAGAAATAAACCTAGACTCCTTGATCATCACTTTCAACAAGGCAGTAATAGACACAGCCGGAGAGACCCAAGTGGAATAAAACTCCACAAACAAGCTTAGAAACATCAAACCTGTCATTCAGAGCGTCACCAGCACAAATCGCAGTTATGAGGTGGTATTGTGTCATTCGCGCATAGGACAAACATACCTGACCCATGCATACGTACTGAAGGGTAAACATCAACCAGAGTGCATACCTCGTCAGTGTCCACGGATAGTTGAACACATACATTATCGTGCAATGATCCTAATTTTAGCCTGAAAGACAGGAGTTTTAAGATGTGAACTAAATTAAAAAAGTTTTGGATGATGTGTCACCAGAGAAAATCATAGCCTTTTAAAAGACTAGAGTTTATATAACAATTAGGACCCAACATTTTCAAAATGGTTCTTCCTTTATCTTTCATTTTATGTACTTTCTAAAGCAATATAAATTTTTTACTTGTTACGTTCTATCTTGTAGAAGTTTACTTTTATTTGAAAGCGTTATCTTTCAAAGTTTTTTTTTATAGCAAATATGACCTTTACGTATTTATAACCTAACTTGTAATCGGCACGATATATACATGAATTGTGCTGGTGTACATACATACATACATACATACATACATACATACATACATACATACATACATACATACATACATACATACATACATACATACATACATACATACATACATACGGCAAATCTGAATAAACTGAAATAAACATCCTGATACATGGGCTTTCCCGATGGAGATACTAAAATCGGAAAGAGTAACTACACCCCTGAATGCAGTGTATTTCATGTTTAAGAATCGTGTCTTACACATTTTCTTAGAACTTTGGAATTGTTACGTATTATTATTATTATGTTTAATTTTTCCTCCGACACCTTATTTTTTAAGTTCTCACATAATTCAAATTCAAGAACAGTCAAAATTTCTGGCGCGATTTATATGGTTCAGGGGCAGATATAAACGGGTGGTCATGGGGTTGTGGCGCGGATTTGATAATTTCACCCATACCCCCACATCACTCCCCCCCCCAAAAAACAAAAAAAAATGAGCTTGAAACAACTGGAAAGTTTCCTAGACTAAGTTTTCTTTACAGCTAGATGCTCAAATGTATGCACTGAGAACTCTTAAAATGCAGGATTTTTCGAGGGCTTTGCTCTCTGGTTCCCAAGCGTGGCTCCGTCCCACAGACCTCTCTACAATTTGTTTAGCACCCCACCAATACAAAAAACAAACAAACAAAATATATTTATGGATCCATGAGCCCTGTAGGTTCACGTGTCACTACAGGGCTTCAGACCGTTATTAATTTGTCACATGTACCTATCGTAAAGCAGGACACCAAATAACACTGCATTATTTAGTTCCACGTTTAAAGCAAGGCTCCTGATATATCTTAAACTTTGAATTAAAAAATATGTTTTCTTTGCTAATTCTCTTTATACCTACTAGTATTACTATTTCGATGCAACAATATCATAGCCTACAGCTATAATTCAACACTTCCATATTAGGGGGGAGATTTAGAGAGAGGTGAGAATATATATATATATATATATATATATATATATATATATATATATATATATATATATATATATATATATATATACACACACACACATTTGCCCAGTAGAAACGTTAACAGATTGCAAGTAACAACCGCTCGAGGATCATTGATATCGCTATCTAGATGTGTACAATAGCTTGTTACCTGGCTCGTCAAATCGATCCAGACAGTTTCACGGTTGTCACTGTATAGTATATATAAATTCAAATAGTAATAACTTCAACATTTCCCACTAAATTTGCGAAACAATTTCGGTATATACTGAGAAATTATTCTACTTTCAATATACGTTTTGGGTCAAAATGGAGAATTGAATAATTCTATTACATTTGTGTGCTAATGAGCAGGTGGAGCTATCGCTGGCGATAGGCAAATTTGTTACTGCTGATACCCAGTCAGTTGAAAATTTGTAAACCAAGTATCCCAGCAAGTCAGGCAGCAATAACAAACTACAACACAAAGAACACACACTTTGAAATGGTTGTGTGGTGACATCAAATACTGTCAGAAAATAATCAAGCATTCAGTGGAGAAAAGGAAAAGAATATACATTATACGCTCTGTTGGTATGCTACGTTTGAATCCACATCAACATGAATCATATAACCACTTGTCCAACCTGCTTTAATATCAGGGAAAAAGAACGGCCCTGTAAACTATTTTGTATCGTACTTATTATCAACTGTATCCTGAAGGCCGCTCTTTCAGTGACTGTGTACTACTGGAAGTATCAAACTCTATCCTTAAAATCAGCAGGACATGCAGTAGAATCGCAAATCGTTTGTCTAAAATGCAAGGAAATATCAGTCCACCCAATAGATGATGAGAATCATCTAAAAGATTTTGAAAGAAAAGATAATGGAACAAACTGCTGTACGACGGAGACGTAACGAGTGAAGCATATTGTGCATCAAGTACTAAATTTGTCTATGTTTCCTTGCTAATTTATTCTCTCTCTCTCTCTGTCTCTGTCTGTCTGTCTATCTCTCTCTATCTCTCACACACACACACACGGACACGTTTCCCATGCATAATTCCATACATACATACATACATGCATTCATGCACATACAAAACTAAACTTTTTGTTTCCTTCTATAATACCCGATCTTCGAATTTACAGATATGTTTGTTAACATATTATTTGCAATATGTTCTTAAAAAGGAGCCTCAAGAGATCATAAACTATTTCCTGTATGGACCTGTGTCCTTTATACAGAGGTGAAAGCATTAATAATATGAACTAAAGGGTCCATTAAACATCGTCCTTTATAAGCAGGTATACGTTTATGAAAGTGTCCTACAAGGAAGGTTTGACTGCACGCACACATATCTATGTATACATACATACATATTATACACACACATACACACACACACACATATATATATATATATATATATATACACACTAGACTAGATTTAAAAATTACCACTCTCCGTTTTTTAGCTCTCCAAAGAATGGAGCAGTTTCGAGGATCTGATTGCAATCATTATGAATTAAATGAATGTTTACAGTAAGAGGACAGAAAACACTGTACACAAAACCTTAGTTAGCTAACGAATTTCAGTTTATAGTTATTTTGCGAATCGCAAATTTTAATTTGCTATTTTTTCACAGTTATGTTTAAAAGCTTTACTCTGGGAGAAACACTTCACAGTCGCATAGCATCGTAAAAGGCAAGCAACATTATAAAAGACATGCAGCATATCAAATAAAGGAACAAGAGATTAAGCACTGATGTAAGTTTTCTATATTGAAAATATGTATACAAAATTTACAATGTCAAAAGTAAGTTCAAGTTTTCAAATGATCGGCTAAAAATCGTGATCCTGTTGCATTCTAAAACTTATGTGCACTGCTTGGTTCTCGAGCGTCTCGCCCTGCTGAAGAAATATAAAAAAATGTTTCAAAAAGCAAAGTTTTTTGCAGTTGGCTAGGCATGAAACCGCAGTCAGTTTCAAATGTCCATAGCTTCAAGGCTACATCGTAATATACAGGCTAGAAAACGTATACAATGATAAACCAGTCAACATACTTAGACTGAATTCTGACAACTGAGTGGCTTCATATAACTAAATCGTAACATTTACAGTAAAAAAGAACAACAACAACAAAAATGATTTAAACAGAAAAATAACAGTATAAATTATTTCAGCTTTAAGACAGAAATGAAGAGATATAAAATCGATCGATTGATCGAGAGAGAGAGAGAGAGAGAGAGAGAGAGAGAGAGAGAGAGAGAGTCCAAAAGGAGAGAGGGGAGAGAGAAAAAAAAAGATAATTAGTTTCAAATTAGCATCCTGAATTTTAAAAGTATGCTTGATGGAAGAGCGTGTGAATAAACTAAGGCTGTACGAATTATTGCCCCTTACCTTTAATTGCCCGCCCATAAGAGTCTTTATTTCTGCCTATACATTGACACTGTAATTTAATAATATGCCTTAATACTGTTGTTCAGTACTTAAAAAAAAAAAAAAAAAAAAAAAAAAAGAAACTTAATACTGTTGTTCAGTGTTTAAAAAAAAAAAAAAAAAGAAATCACAAAGCACATTTAAGTATATTAATTAAAAATTCTTAAAATCCCTTCAAATTTCTCATAGGACCATTATTATTCGTCTAAATGTGTACCATTTCCAGGAAATCAAAGTAATTTCATTTTTCTATTCCTAGAAAGCTACTTTACCTACTGACACAATATCTTGTTCTCTCTATCTCTCTGTTTCTGTCTGTGTGTGTCTGGTTTAAAATACGACATAGAATGTCTTATATTTTGCAGTTTCTGGAAAGGAAACACAGACTGTCTATTGCTAAAGGTAAGACTCTTGATATTCAATAAAGTCAATATGGTAATTCTGATACAATTTGTTTTGTTATTATCCAATCCATGTTCTTTCATGTACCAGAACCATAATCCCCTAAATGATTGTTGTTGCTGTTGTTGTTATTATTATTATTATTATTATTATTATTATTATTATTATTATTATTATTATTTTATTATTATTATTATTACTAAAATTTACGAAATACATTGTACTTATAATAGTTTCCAGGCTAAGATATGTATCCACCAATTTCACGTAAGAGCTTTTATTTTCCACCTTCTTCAGGTCTTTCTACTTCTTTCTTGGTTTTAAGAGAATGTGCCTAAACATTTTTATTTGGTTGATATTACAGAGGGATTTATTTTTCCCAAATGTCCAGATTATACAAGTGAAGAGAAATCCGCTGGTAGAGTCGTAGGCGTAGACCATGAACGGACAGGTACAGTGTTTCATACCTATATAAATAACACTATATTTCTGACAAAGTGGCAAAAATCCGTTTAGAATCTGCGCTTGATAAAAATTAATGTTGCTTTTCTGGTACACACTGGCATAAACACATATGTTTGCTGCAAATATATCAGAAGTCCCGTATGTGCTTATTTCCCATGTACGTGTTTTTAAATATGAGCTTATTAACCAGATATTAGAATGTATTTGCATCTTTATCCTAGGATGGATCTATTAAATTACCGCTGCAAAATTACACTATATGTCCTTTTCTAAACAAGCGGAGATAAATAGGGCTATTCAAGAAGACTTTGACTGCAATGCTCGCAGAATGCGGTTTTAGGTGTGAATAGAAAAAACATGTCTGGACATATTTTGCATTCCAAGAATGTATAATCGATTTTGTTTACAGGATTATAGTTTGGATGTAAGTAATTATTGAAAATATCCCTTCGCCTACATTTAAAAAAAATTACTATTTATTTCTACACATATCGATTTATTCCACTACATTTCCTTTAAAATATTAACAGAATGAAATTCAAGGAATTTTGCTAGAGGATTCCAGATGACTGACATTAAGAGATTTACGATGAATTAGATTATCTTCAAATGTCTATTGGCATGCAATGTAAGGCTAAACACAAATAAGGGCTCTTACCAAAATCCCGGAGTAAGGTTTACTGATGGGCAACTTGAATTCACCGTATCTCGGTATCACTTTTTCAGTAATCGCGTTACTTTTCAGAACACAAACAGTATATTCGCGCAAGAGAGTTTTGCGTTTCTCCACGCTATTTTCCGGCGGTCATCTGAATATCCGTTACGAAAAGACAGGAAATTGGTAGAGGCTAAAAAAACGCGATGCATATTCGGCTCTGGATTTACAGATCGCAGTAGTTTTATTAGCGATATCGCGTATTTCAAAAAGGGTGAGACAGTGATTGTTAAAGTTTCTCACCCAGATATAGTATCAGAGACCCCATACGACTTATTTATTGAAGTACGTCTATACTGACTGTAGAGTGCGATATCGCTAAGGTATACCCTTCCTATACTTAATTCGAAATGTACAATTTTGCCTGAGCCATTTAGGCTAAATAGTCTTTGCTAAAAATATTTTGAATTTTTTTATATATTTCAAATGACAACATAAACGTACATAATTGCCAACTTTAGATGCTTTGTATTATGAGTATGGAAAATTTAGCTAAGTCATATTAATTGAATTTCTTTATACTAAGTGTAAGGAGCAAAAAAAAAAACAGATTGTTCTATACTTAATAATACAATATTAAAAATAGTCTGTATTAATTTCAATGATTAATGCACAGTTTTGATTTGCAACTACAATAGCAGTTTGTTTTTTTACTGAACGTATTGAATGGCTACTGGAGAATGTCTCAAATTAATAATAAATACATGTATTGTTTTGAAAAAGACAATACAACTTAAAATTGTATATGTAGCTTCTACTTTAGCAGCTTGCATATTAGGTTTATATATATATATATATATATATATATATATATATATATATATATATATATACACACACACACACACATATATATATATATATATATGTGTATATTCAATCTGCGTATTCTACGTTATTTTGTTTAGGCTTCTTCTTTTTCAAGTGAGAAATTATTCTTTATGACAGGTTTACATTGTGTGATAGTTATATAATTATAGTTGGTGCCTCCTCTTGTGCTTTGAATTGTGTTAATAAGTATTGTGACAAAGTCGACTCCCAATTAGTTGGGAAAACTTGTGATCTAATTTTAATGCTTATTTTTTTAATTCAAGGAATATGATCGGTGAAAAGAACCATCGAGGTCACATTCAGCCCACCTATGCATTTTCTAAAACCTCCGGAATCGCTTCATGAGTTAGTTAATTACAGCGCTATCTGAGCCCAGAGTAGGAATGTTTCTATCTGAAATATCGAGATGCTTGGAAATATTTTCTAATATAAATTTCGATGTAGCATTTCACTCTAAAATTAAAACAGTTAATGTATGGAAGAGTAGTGATGTTAGTGCATTTGAGATATAGTCTTTTGTGCTGTTGTACACACTATGTATGTATGTATGTATATATATATATATATATATATATATATATATATATATATATATATATGTATGTATGTATGCATGGATGCCTGCATGCATGCATGTATGTATCAGTGTATGTATGTCCGTACGTATGCACGCACGCACGTACGTACGTACGTACGTACGTACGTATGTATGTATGTATGTATGTATGTATGTATGTATGTATGTATGTATGTATGTATGTATGTATGTATGTATAGGGTGTAACGGCATGTCGGCACAATTCCGGCTATATAGTGCAGATTAAATGTTACGTTATAAAATTGTAATGGTAAATGCTTCACAACAAACAAACAAAAATAATTTAGAAAGATAGACGCTTGCAAACAAACTTACACATGTAGTCCTGAAAGGTAAATAATAAAAGATAAAGATGTTACACACCAAATCTGTGATGGGTAGCAATTATTCGATGTGATCATAGACGTTTGTATATATTTTTAGTGCTGTCGACTTTAATGATTTGTATTCTTATGATGGGCATATTCAATATTGTTTTGTGTTTTATGCTGTTTCGGCTGAAACATACGAGATATAATATAGCCAGTGTTGTGTTCTTTTCTCCCTTGGACATGTTTTTGACTTCTGAAAACATTAGGACACCAATATTTTGCTTAAGTATTCGGATTATCATCACAGTTGCGAATATGCAGACATATAATTCAGAAGTGAGGATTTTTTTAGGATATAAATACATTGCGGAACTTACTAATTTATTATTTCTTTTTATCTCTTGCACCTATATCTTAATTTTTTTTTCTTGTGCTTGCAAATATTGCAAGCTCGTGGACAAAGTATGGATAAATACGATAAACTTTATAGGTATTAGCACAATTTTCATTGATTCTTTTATAACACGGACAAATAGCAATTTTTTTATTTAAATGTGCGGGGTCATTTTGATATCATGATGAAAGTGACTCGAATATCCAGTGTTTGTGTGTCTGTGTGTGTTTGTGTTTTTCTGATCTCCGTTGTTATTACCGCTGAAGACAGTATTTTGTTCCAGTTTATTTTTGTATTCTTTTAATCAAAATCACACACAGGTTTAAATAATTCTGCCCAAATTGTGCCAAATACATAATTTGTCATTGTCGCGGGTGATCAGTTCCGAATTTCATCCATTTCTTTTACGCAATACCAGTTATATACATACACACGTATATATATATATATATATATATATATATATATATATATATATATATATATATATATATAATGCATGTTTAATCAAGAATTGAACTTTATGATGCAAATCGATTACACACGGCATGGACGGCCGTTGCGACGAGAAGGCCGCTCATGCATTGTGTGTTATCTATTTTCAACTTTCATGACTCCATGTATACTGTAAAATATGAAGTTAAATTTTTATAACTGCAAATAGTGGAATAAAAATTACTAATATCAGGAAAACAAAATAACAGAATTATATCTTAACCATTGTTCATAAATATTGTAAAGGCACACACGAAAGGCTCATGAATATATAAGTAGTTCCTTTCTTTTGTTATGAACTAATATCTTCTTGTTTTCTGCGTCACCAGATGCGATTTATAAAAAAAACAAATGATGTGAAATCACTCATTTTACAATGTACTACCCAATACATATATATATATATATATATATATATATATATATATATATATATATATATATATATATATATAGTTTTACCTAGAAGCATCTGCTGCCTATTATTATTATTATTATTATTATTATTATTATTATTATTATTGATGACAGGTAGAAAAATACAATTTATATTTGAGTTCAATTCGGATAAATCTCATTTTAAAGTTGCTAGTTGAATAAGTATTCCATAAAAATAAACTTTTTGATCACATTATTGTAATGACAATATGGTCTTTATTAAAACTTTCATGTGTTTTAACATGTTTATGGTAGCCAGATAGTTGTTGATGTAACTCAACAGGGATTAGTAGGAATATATTTATTATTATTTAGCTAAGAGTCAGCCCAATTGATTTACTTCATTGTTCATTGTCATCTGTTAACACATATGTTACATTTCTGCAGCAAATATGGTTATTTATTTATAATTAAACTTAAGTACACAATGTTCTTGTTATAGAGACTAATTATGTTGGAAAATCAATTGGATGTGTCATAAAGAGCAATATAGAGTTTAATGGCATACATCAGTTGATTTAAGAAACACGTACTGAGGTTTTGTATAATTTTTAATGTAGTCATATTTCGTTCACACAAACTTAAGTATTTTACTATCAACATTTGATATCTCGACTGTTGCTTACAAGGGTCTTAATTTTTGCCCCCCCCCCCCCCACACACATACTGTTATTATCTACTTATTATATGAAACTGATCGTCCTATAAACACATTTCTGATTCAAAAAAACAAGACTTGCAAACAAAAAAAGAAAAAAAATGTCTGATGAGGAATGTTGAAATATGTGTAAATGCACGCATTCACCCGCAGATGCAAAAACGTTTCTTGATTGCACAAACTAATGAACTTCATCCATACTCTATACTGTACATATAAATATTATTCAGAAATCAGAAAGAAATAATTATATTTAAAATACATATTTTAAATCAATCAGAAATGCTATATTAATTTCGTAGCATTAGATTAAGTTAAAAATGTTATACTCGAAGATTTTCCAATGAGAGCGATTAAAGCGATTAAAGCAAAAGTATGATTGAACAATTATTTTTTTAAAAACTGGTCAGACTTGTGCCATTATTTAACCTAAAATTTTGTATACACAATGCACAGATTATATATAACTTTTTAAAAACTTTTTATTTATCCAGTTATAAATTTATATCCAGCTCTTTTTCATATTATATATTCATTTTGTTTAGTATCATTTAGGAGAGATGAAAATAATTTCATTATTTTGTTAATCAGCTTTTTTCACAACTCCTTGTGTGAAAAAGTACATTTTCTCAATTGCACTTTATTGACCACATGTTTAAGTACCCCTCAATGTAGTGCACGATATAATAGACACGTGTCTGGGATTTACATAAGGAGAATATCCCCCTTTCTCTGTTATTGTTTTTTTATATTTTATTTTAAATGCTTGTTTGTTTTTAGATTTTTTTTTTCTTTTTGTCACGTTTTGGGGTGTTCTTGCAAATATACATTCTTGAAATATTATATGGAAAATATAGAGTTTTCATCTTTAAAGTTTTACCTTTTTCATTAATTACAAATTATAGCTTTTGTTGTCTTTATGAGATTTGTGTTCTTACATTGGCATTTTAATCAGATGTAAAATTTCAATTATTTATCTTTAATTGGTATTGATACAGAAGTCTTGTGTGCAGAGAAGTTAATTAGTAAAAAAGATCGCTATAGCTAGTCAGAGTGGACCTCTGCTTGTGGACGTAAGTGCCAGAAAGATATTCTTCATTATTTATGTTTGTGACAAAGTGTTAGAAGAGACACCTTGAACCTTGTTTATAAGACATGATTACCGACACATACACACTTATATCCGCTATAATTAAGTAACATAATTGTGTGTTTCACTGTGTTAAGAGGTTTGGAAATAACTTTGCAACTTTCATTTGTACCAATGATACCGCTTATTCATGACATTGTTGGGAATACATCGATAATCTCAATTTTATGATAATTAAACGTGCAAGTATAGTCTCACATGCCTGAAATGAAGGTTTTTGTTTTTGGGTGCGACTACAGTAGATACTTCTTATGCTAGGGATGATAGCCTGCTTACTGTTGATGCTTTAGTGAATATTCTTCCAGAGGAGAATGACTTCATTTTGCTTTTGTGCGATTTCTTATCTTCTTCTCAATACGTTTTGCTGGTAGTACCACCTTCACCTCATTCTCCATCATTGCCAACCTATGATAATTGTTAAACGAAATATAAGGAAGAGTTAGAAACCTTTTTACAACGCCAAAAAGAAGAACATACATATTGTTTCAACAAGAAGATGACAAGAGAAAACAACAAGAAGAGTAAATGAAAATTTTGAAGAGTGAACATAAGAAAGCGAGTGAAAACAAAACTGTAAGTGTGTTACAGCGCATTTTGGCAGGATTAATACACTTGAGAGAAATGGGACAAATTTCCTTGGAGAAACCTAAGAGAAAAAGACCTACACCTACACCTTAACCCTCCACTACCAAGATATCAGCAGCAGCGGCAACCACTACAGCTACTACTATTGCAGCAGGAGTTGGACTTGGGCAAGGAAAAGGTGTAAAATAGTTCCAGCTAATGTTATCAAGTCCATATTTGCTTCAAAACCCAACGGTCTTTTTCAGGGCCACCCAGATTCTCTTAGAACCAGAGATACTATACAGTCATTGTCAGTATATGTGTTTTATATTTGTGTATGCCTATGTCTTCTACAAGAAACTAAAACTTACATCTTTTACCCCTCTTCTGTGATAGTATATAAGCATGTGGGTGATGGATAGTAAATGTGTGGTGTCGGATAGTAGACAAGTTGGCATTGAACAGTAGATAACTGGGTATTTGTCACTACAAACAGCGTGTTGAATAGAAAACGTGGGTGCTGGATACTACATAACTGGGTGCTGGATAGTAGATACATTGGTATTGGTCACTCCTAACGGCGTGTTGGATAGTAAATGTGGGGTGTTAGATAACTGGGTGCTGGATAGTAGATAACTGGGTGTCGGATAGTAGATAATTGGTAGTAAATGTGGGGTTTTGGATAGTAGATATCTGGGTATTGGTCATACCAACTCCCAGTTGATGGTATAGTGCGGGCGTCGATTAGTAGATCACTGGGTGTTGGTTGCTCAAAACGGCGTGTTAAAACTGAACAAGACAATAGGTTAATAGGTGTATCAGATCTTTCTCTGTACATACTACTCATAGCACACATCATATTTATGATCACATTGGTCATTTATCGTAGTATACATTCATATTCAAAGACATAATTGACCTTTCTCTTAGTAACACTTCAGAGCAAGAATTAATACTTATCATATCACACTTTATTTTAGCGAGCACATTTCATTTGACTTGCTTTGAACGTGATTTCTCTGGAAACAATGACAAAATAGAAAAGTGGTTTGGCGAACATTATGGCTTTTTATTTTATTTAGCGCTGAAACATAGTGCGTATCGACTGCAAAATGACATTGTGCTAGATCACTAAAAGTCTAACCTTACTCCGCAACGGGGTCGACCTTGTAAATATGTTCATATTTAACATTTTGTTTTGTTTGTGTGTTGTACAAGAAGAGGAAGGGATTGTGTTTGCTAATGTTTGAGTTAGCGGGGCTTATTTTTTTTAAAAAAATGTTTATTTAGAGAAATTGGTGTTGACTGTTTTTCTTTTTTTTTCGCAAAAAAATTATTACGACTAACTCTCTCTCTCTCTTACTTTTCTCTCTCTGTTTCTCTCTCTCTCTCTGTTATTTGGCACAAAATATTCTATCTGAAGTTTAATGTGTACCAAAATGATCGGACATTGGGTAAACAAAGTGTACCCCCACTAGGAAGGCAACACGTTATAAAATCCTACGTATCATTTCTTTCCATTAAACTAAGTTGCTCTGTATTTTTGCACACAGAAAGAAAAAGAAATCTTTTCTTAACAAGTACAAACTACTCTATAAAAAGGGAAGCTATTTGCTTGCTTTCAACAAAGTTGCTGCAATGTTGCAGGTCAGCTTTCCTACCGATCAATAAAAGTAAAATCGGATTAACCCTTGTACTTTCTCCCTTTTAAAAATAACGCTAAATATAGATTCATACCTAAAAATGTGATAAGCATGTGTCTGTTCTTCTCCCCAATCTTCTCTGTGTATATATTCATAGCTTTTTTCCTTGCACTTTATAGATTGTCTTATAGTACTTGTCGGGATTGTAGGGGGTGTTAGTTTTGTCTATAAGGGGATGATACGGAAGTTATAGGGGAATAGGGGTTTTAATTTGCTTATAAGGGGATAATAAGGAAATTATTGGGGGATAGCGAAGTTAGTTTTGATTATAGGGGATTTTAATTGTATTTATATCCCTACTTTTACACCCTACCCTGGTTGGGCAGCCGATGAGTGGGTGTTGGTCACTCCAAATGGCGTGTTGGATAGTAGATGTAGTTTTAATATTACATTTCCCATCTTTCCCGTACATAGTACCATTGGAACGTTTTTAACATTAAATTTTCCCTTGTCGCCATAAAATCCCATGATGTTAAACTTATGATCGTCTCTAACATTACATTATTCCCTTGTCATCAGACAGGCCCATAATGTTGAATTTATGGATATTTTTAATATTGCATTTCCCATTTGACCCCATCGAGACCCATACGTGTTAACCTACGGGCGCTATATTAATTCCCGTTTGATCCCATAGAGCTCATTCATGTTAAATTACCATTAATACCCAGAGTAACCCAACGATATTAAATTTCCCTTATTCCCCAAAGTGTCCCACCATGTTGAATTCCCCTTATGCCCCAGATAGCCGTTCTTATGTTACACTCCCCTTATACAACCTAGTGTTCCATTTGAGAATTTCCATAGGTTTAATATTAGCTAATGTTGAGTCACCTTATGCCCCAAAGTGTCATTTGTTTGAGAATTTATATAGGTTTAACATTAGCTAATGTTAATTCCCGTTTGAGGCAATATCGTTTCACCTGGCCTAAAACGTATAGAATCAATGTTAAATTTCCGTTTGAGACCATAGATACCCACAATGCTAAACATATAGACTAAAGCCGTAATGTTAAATTTCCGTTTGAGCTCATACAATTTCATGCATATTAACCTATGGTGTAATGTTAATTCCGTTTGAGGCCCGAGTGTCCGCACAATACTACTGCCACAGATTATCCATTAGGTTCGTGGAAGGTGTTGGAATGTCATCAACCTTCCCAGTTGTATCGCCTTGAACCACTTCAATATAATCTTTAACCGGGCGGGGTCTACATAACTTAGATAGTTTGCTGATTGCTATGATCAAAGTCAACATAATTAACTAGTAAATACGAACAGGGGTACCCAGGAGCCGAAGCAATGTACCAGCATTTAAATAGTAGGTCATATTAGGGTATCGTGAATCCAGATCAAGTTGTCCTGAATGATACAGGATTACTTTACCTGAAATATTGACTTATTTGCTTAATCAGTTGTTAAAATTTTTATTATGATGTGGGATAATAAATGCGCTTTGGTGTACTTGCTCATTAGAATTAGGTAAATGAATATAAAATAATATAGATAGGTCATTTGAAGATATCGAGGGTAAGGATGGAGTTCTTGAAACCCTAACGAGCCGACATCCCCTACTATACAGAGCTATATATACATATCTAGGTGGTCAAATTTAACTGTTTTTCAGATTGATCATGAATTCAGAAATGTAAAGAAGAAACACATATTGAATAAGTACGCTTAATTCGTTCACTCTTTTAATTCAATAATCCCTAAAATTAATCTCAAGGTTTTAACAAATGTTACAAAAATCAATTGAATTAAACCATGCAATTATTTTAATATTCACTTTAGTTTACTGTAAAATTAGCATGGTCACTTAGTGAGTGTGTGCCAATGAAAGAAAGCTAGGATACAATCGTCCTTAACAGGTGTCCGTATACTCCCTAGGAGAAGACCCCGCAACTAATGTTTTTTTGACGGGATACTTGTGAGAAAGAAGTGTTTAATTCAAAAGAAGACGATTTGTTCTGATCATGGTTTTCAAAACTAGGATTTCATGGACTCAGAGAAAGCTTTAAGTACAAACATTTTATGAATGTTTATAAATTTACAAGTTACATTTGCAGCATAATTGCAACAGTCCTTGTACTAAACAAGCACTCTGAATTTACGTTCAGGACTTCGAGTGGCGTGCAATCTCTAAAAGTTTATTTTCTTTCTACTGCCAATCTTGTGGTCTATCATTATTACTTAAAATTTTCAAACAAGTAGACTTGAGTCATTGACTGCTAAGACCTTGGCAGTGAAGTAAGATGGCATTCGGCTATGAAAACAGGAAAAAAAGTGAATAAATTAAAAATTAATTTACTCTTTAGGTGCTACTACTATAATTTTTGAAATAGTGGAGAGAAAAAAAAAGAAGACAGAGAAGTAATTTCAGTATTATTAGTTATTTGATTATTTCTGGCTCTTACAATCCAGTTTCAGTAGCGAGCAGAACATATCCTTTACTTTTTTTCCTCAAGTAACATTGAAACATACAAGTACAGTTTAGACATGTACCGTAATTTTACCTGGTGCATTGACAAGATGTGTTGGAAAGCATTGGGAATTAAGAAAGGGCAATATCGAAACAGAAGAAACTTTTCAGCTGAAAAAATAGCCTAAGTAATCAAACAGTAATCCACTCCCAATCAAAAGTAAATATACACCACAAGACAAATGACAAAAAATGAAACTATTGCACCCCACCCCTCACAAAGCAACGCACACAAAAGCAACAATAATAACAACAACAACAGCAGGAAATAATCAGGCATACAAAACAAATCCATAGGATTAGAGGGTAAAGTCCTTTTTTAAAATAAAAGAAACAAAAAAGTCCACACTTTTCCTTTTAAACCGCGCTCTTTGAACACTTTCAAGATTTTCTATCTTTCTCAGTTGGGACATCATTGACGCATCCCACATCAAACAGGTTGCCACCATTAGTCGTCTCTTACAACATGCAGTATGTCCCATCAGGTATATTCTACATCCACGAGTCCTGTTGGGGAATACCCTATTATGTTTTTTCAAGTTAGAGGCTTTGTATACTCAGCTTCCTAACTACAGGGCTAGGTCAACTTGAACATCAAGCAAACAGAATTCATCGGAGAAAGAAATTTTCCAAATTTTAAATATCATCTAGATTTTTTGTTACTATTGCCCTGTAATAGATCACGAATATTTATAGTTATTTTTCACATGGTAGTTGTTAAATCAATATCTGATTTAAACATTTTTTTAAGGAATTATGTGTCAAAACCTGTACATGATGGATCCATTTTTATTACGTGGTACTTGTTGAACAATTCATGGTAATTGGTGAATCAATGTATGGTAGTTGTTGAATCAATACATGATTTAATTTCTATAAGGAATTATATGACAAAACCTTTGCATGATGGATACATTTTTTATTATGTGGTAATGCTCCAATGTGAAACCAATATCCATTGATTTCCTATAACCATAACTTCATAGCTGTTCCAAAAGTGTTTTGTAATTTTGATGACACTTGTAGTGAAATGCTCAATAGAAAGGAAATAGGAAATAAAAATAATACAGTGTATCACATGTTGAATATTTTTGAGGAATATGCATCTGTCCCTCTCTCTCTCTCACTATGCATCCTTGCACCTATCTATTCATCCATGGATTTATCCACGCAACATCCTCTGTATGTATGTATGTATGTATGTATGTATGTATGTATGTATGTATGTATGTATGTATGTATGTATGTATGTATGTATGTATGTATGTATGTATGTATGTATGTATGTGTGTGTATGTATGTATGTATGTATGTATGTATGTATGTATGTATGCATGTATGTATGTATGTATGTATGCATGTATGCATGTATGTATGTGTCTAATTGGTCTATCTATCCCCTCTAACTTCTGAGCCATCTTTATTCTCTGTATTCATCCATTCATTCGTTTATTATATTTCCGTCAGTGTACTTTATGCTTACATGTAGATAAACTTAATGTACCTCTTCTCAATTGAAAATCCTACTAATGTATTGATAAAAATTCTGGCTTTGTAAATTAAAGTTATGAAAATTAAAGATAGGTGGTATTGCACCCCCATTCCAGGCAAGCAAAAACAAAAACAAAACAACAACAACAACAACAACAAAAAAAAAAAAAAAAAAGAAAGGAACAAACAAAAAAAAAATAAAGCGAAAAAAAACCCCAAAAAACCCCAAGAAAACAAAACATAGAATAACTGTGCAATATGATCCCTTTTGTTTGCTTTGCTCTTTTTCCAACATGACAATTATCTATATATACTTGTTTTTAATCAATTGTTGTTTCTATACTGGGCGTGAGCTATGGGATGAAGCTTGAAACTTAGGTGCTGTTTTCCTCAGGAGTCACTTGCTGCGCTCTGTTATATTATGTTAAACTTTACTAGAAGGAGGGAATTGTCATCTTTATCGGCCAAGAGTGATACTCCTTTCTGTTTATAAACACTTCTAACGACTTAATTCAACCACTTCAAAATGACCTCACGGTTGACAAGATTACTTGTATTCAGATGTATGCCTCAAGAATTAATACAAAATATATTATAGATGATGTTCAAGGAGCATTATTCCAGGAAATATCGACCATTTCTCTCAAACTGAAACACAAAACCTTGAAAATAAGACCAGTCATTACATTTTTGGAAGAGACAAAATATCAAGATCAGCATATTTTCTTTAACTTAAAAAAGAAAACAAGAATGCACTCGTTTTGTTTTAAAGGTAAGTCGGAGCCCTGGGTGGCCGAGTGGTCTAAAGTGCATGCCTTTGCCAATCACTGCCAACTCACCTCTGTCCGCGTGGGTTCGAATGAATCAAACCATAAATCTAGATGTATGCTACATACCGTCAGATAAATACATAAGTTCATATGAACGGTGTATTACGGGCATCTGTTTAGGGTACATGTACCATGGTTTAATCTAATATGCAAACACTCGACGAACTGTTCTTGATAATTATGTTTTAATTCTGTGATTTGTGCAATTATTTAACGATTGATTGAATTTATTCATAATTAGTTACCACATTTCTAATTAAATAGTAAACCATAGGGTATTTCTAATATCTAAATTCTAATCAATAAGGTCCTGATTACAGGTCATACTAATATGTAAATTTGTCGGGTGCCGCAGTTTCTGCATGTCCCATTAATGTATTGACCTGTATTCACGATATCCTTAAAGGACCGTATTGCCATTATTCTAATAATTGACGTGATGCGACATTCCTCCCGTTCCTTGTTTATTTGAGTGCGTGTTGACCAGTAAACTCTCCGGATATCGATCATAATAATTACAATTACATGAGTACCGTGAGCGACGGTTTTTCATTGGCAGAAAGACGTCATGTAATTTGGGATAATTCATTATATTGCACCATCATATTGTTGAAATGTCATTTTTACTACACTGAAACAAGTTGAATTTAAAACTTTTGCTTTAATTCATTTTGCTTTACTTCGCGTCTATCGATGTGAGGTTTACTGGTTCACACAACTTCATATTAACCTCAACAAAGGCAAATAACTGTTTAGTAAATATATGTAGTATGGGCTAAAGTTCATTTTAAAGTGGATCAGGGCGATATAACTGGGAGTATAAATGGCGTTCAGTCATCTTCCACCAAGATATGGGAGACAATGTATGTCCCGATCTATCCACACATTGGTTAGGTGCAGAAGTAAATTCAGAATCACATAAGTCAATGATTTGATGATCAAAACAAAATAAAAAAGAGAGAGGGGGAGAGAGAGAGGAAAATAAAACCACACTGTATCAACAACACAAGTCACCGATTATGTCCTGTTATTAAAAAATGATTAATGGTCAATTTAAAATGGTAGGTAGGGTTTTTATTGCTAGGAGTCCTTTTTAGCTGAAAAGTTTATTTTTGTTTCGATTTGTTTCTCTCTTACTTCGCATTCATATTTTAACCCTGTTTGACATCTTTATAATTGATGTGACCTAGTATACAATAATTTCAATTTATCGGTAATGCTTTCCAACACATATTGCCACTGCACCATGTAAAATTACTGTTCATGTCTAAACTGTACTCATATGTTACATTGTTACAACGTTACCTGATTTAAAAAAAATAAAGGCTATCTTCTGTTCTCTTTTGAGACATGATTCTAAAAGCCAGAAGTAATAAAACTACTGAAAATATTCAAAATACCTACGACCTTCTCTGTCTTCTTTCTTTTTTCTCCACTATTTTGAATTAATTAGAGTAGTAACACAGGAAGAGTAAATTAATATCTCATTTGTTTACTTTTTCCTGTCTTCATAGCCGATTGCCATCTTACTTCTCTGCGAATGTCTTAGCATCCAACTAATCAAGACTACTTGCTTGGCAATTTTAATTTAATAATGATAGGGCACAAGATTGGCAGTAGAAAGGAACTACATTTTGAGACATTTCACGCCTCTTGATGTCCTGAACGTAAGCCCAATGTTTGTTTTTTTTTGTTTTTTTTTTATATGCAAGAACTGTGTAATTATGCTGCAAGTGAAATTTAAAAAGTTTAAGCATTCATTAAATGTGTGTCCATGATGCTTTCTCTGAGTCCAAGAAAAACTTGTTTTGAAAACCATGATCTGAAAAAAATCATGTACCTTTTAATCAAACATTTCTTTTTCACAAGTATGCAGTCAAAAGACATTAGTTATAGGGTCTTCACAATTTATTATGGAGAAGTTGTACAGATTGGAATTAGAATGGAATTAAACCATATAACTAGATGGATACTACAGCGAGTTTTTGTTGCTTTAAACATGGATTAAATGTATATACCGTTAGTCTGTTTCTTCAGGTAGATCAATGCCAATTAAAGATCGCTTTAGCATTTAATATGAAAAGGACAAAAATATTGTGAAACGTATCTAGCGCTTAATCAAGAGGTGGGTAGATCATGATACCGCTTGGCACATATGCTATCCTTAGTTCGACCCTAGTTTCAAGCTTCTTCAAGGGTCAGAGGTCGAGATCAAAAGTGAATAGTTTCTTCCAGTTTTTCAGGTTCCTTTCACATCAATGACCACCTTGTGCGAACAGCTGAGCCGTCTGGAGTACGTTGCATTAAATGTAAAAACTGTACACTTGACATTGAATAAATACACTATATAGTTCAACTGAATAAATGCACTATATAGTTCAAACTTTATTTTAAATAAGGAACACGAATCTGCTGCTTCATCTAGGAAAATGGGTGTGGGGTAAGGATTAGGATATAATCAATAAAACCATGCAAAACAAATGAGCTGATAGTTGATACCCTCAAATGACATATCGGTAATCCGCAAGGTCCAATGAGGGTGTATTCAGGCACCTGTTAAGGACGCATGCATCCAAGTTTTCTGTGACTGGCAAACACTCTCTGGCTGACCATTCTAATTTTGCGGTAAAATAACCTAACGTGCTGGTACATTCCTTCAGCTCCTGTGTACCCCTGTCCGTATTAACCAGTTCATTATGTTCACTTTGATCATTGTAATCAGCAGATATCTAAGTTATGTACATTCCACCAAGCTAAAGAGCATTTTGAAGTGGTTGGAGGAGATATAACCGTCAAGGTTGTTTACATTCCAACACCTTCCACAGAAGTTAAGTGTGATTATTGGGGGAACACGGGGCATTAGCGTTACGCCGTAGGTTAACATGGTGGAGACGGTATGGGGCACAAGGGAAATCCTATGTTAAATTTGTCCATAGGTTAACATGGTGGGACGGTATGGGGCACAATGGGAATTAGCATTAGCCTGTAGATTGAATAAGGGAATTGGTTTATAGGGTCAAAAGGGTTTATGGGGCACAAGGAGAAATCCTATGTTAAAAGTTTTATCTACTATCCAACACATCACATATACTATCTAGCAACCGCTTTTTGATTACTATCTAACACACCACATATATTATCCAGCAGTATATTTTTGATTACAATCCAGCACTTATAGGGGTCTGAGGGAATTTAACAGAAAGTGTATAGCTTCAAAGGGTCGAATGTTTATGGGGATCTACGCGAATTTAACATGGGGATAGTTATCTACTATCCAATTACTTATTTATCTACTATCCAATACTTAGTTATCTAAAATCCAATAACTTAGTTATCTACTATCCAATACCCCATACACACTATCCAAAATGCCTTGTGTGGTGTCTAAAATCCCCAAACCTACTATCAGACAAAAAGGGTATGATGTGAAAGAAAGGAATGAAATCACACAAACTTACTAGCCAACACCTAATTTTTGGTTACTATCCAATATCCCATACACACTATCTAAAATGCCTTGTGTGGTGTCTAAAAACACCACACCTACTATCAGACGACAACGGTGTGACGTGAAAGAAGGGGATGTAATCACACAAACATACTATTCAACACCCACTTTTTAATTACTATCCTACACACTCTACTATCCAACACCCATTTTTAATATGCTATCCAACACGCTGTGGGAGTGATCAACGCTCCCAACACTTACTCACCAAGCAAAAAGGGTAGGAGTGCTTAACACACATGCTACTTACATACACACAAACATAATATCGCATACGAGTGGTAGGATGTAAACGAAGGGGATAAAATATACATACACTTTCATATACAAGCAAGGTTGGATGGCAGATCTGGTGACCGCGCCGCTTTATATGCTTGAAGCACGGACGTGATGGAAAACATCCCATGCTATTCGGGACGCAGACGTGAAGAAAACATGGCATAGATCGATAGAGATAAATGTGAAAGAGCATGTTCATAAGATCGATAGAGACAGATGTGAAACAGCATATGCATAAAATACTCATTTTCAATAAATAAACAAGACAACACGATTGTTTTCAAATATCAAAATTTTTAATACCAAGAAGAAGCTTCTATAACACAAATACAAACAAACATTTGTAAATATGAACATATTTACAGGGTTGACAACGTTGTGGAGTCAAACTTGACATCCATCGATCTATGGCACTGTCATTTGGCCATCGATGCACACTACGTTTATGAGCTAAAGACAAGAGATAGCCATAATGTTGACAAAACCATCTTTCTATTTTACCATCATTGCTATAGTACTCCCGATCAAAAAAGTCACTAATGTTCTTAAGGAAATCCAAGACTGCGTTGATGAAGAAAATACACACAATATTGTCCACACACCATGGAATCTGATCCTTGTAATCTCACATTATTGAATCGAGTGGAAACAACATTTCTTCTCACAACGTCAATGATATCATCTTCCAAAGGAGGTAATCCACAAGAATCAAAATACTCCACACTGTGATCGTTGGGAAAGTAGACTGCTACCCAATGGGTTCCTGGTCAATGACTGTCGTCTGTGTTGATGACATAGGCTTGAACATCGTTAGGTTTGCGATGAGGAAGTTCATCTTTAACACACACCACAGTATTCCAAGAAAAGGTGTACGAACTGTGAGTCAACAGGTAATGAAGTTCCCAGGTATCCATTCTTTTTTTCTTTTTCACAAATAATGATAAGTCATCAATTCACACCTGACTTTTTTCCTTGAAAATGTCTGTCAAGTAAGTTGATGAACCACGGGTAGTCTCTGTACTATGTTGCAAGAGAGCTTCGATGAGTTTGATTCCAGATATATCAATGTAGGTAAGGAATGATCACGCAAGTCTTCATACCACTTTCTCAAAATCTTCTTTTCTGAGGGGAGAGACCATGCCTCTTCCAGATACTCTTCTAACATTTCCTCTGAACTCATCATCAAACATTTTTGTCGTGTTGCTTCTGACTAGGATGATTGATTTGACATCCATAACAATGGGCTCTTGTCAGGTCTGTAATTCTTTCAGCCACGTCCGTAGCAAAACAGGAGACTAAATGTTGTGCTTGTTCTGGCCATCTTAACATCCTACTGTCTCTTTTTCTACACTTGTGGTGTGTGACGGCTGCTCTAGTTATAGATAAAAAAAAAATCAACAAACAAACAAACATCGTCTATCTCCATAGGTTCTTAGTGTTCCATCTTTTGTAATAGACTACAATAACTTCTCTCAAATTGCTGATTCCTAGAGTATTGTCAAATTCTGCATACAAGTTGACGTTCACTGTATTGACCAGAGCTGTGGCAAACTGAAGTTCCACACGAAGTTGGCCTGATTTTATAGGGTGGAAATGTCCTTCGTATTTGCCTTGGTCGGAGTGAAATCAAATCCCCACAAAGCATATCCTCCTGCAAAATCCTTGTACGAAATACCGTAACTGCTGTTGGTTCTTGACTGTCCTGTGGCTTCAAACAGAGTCAAGTAAGATCTCAAGTAATTTTAGGCAAAGTTAGGTTCAAAAGGTCTGGTACACAACGTCTGGCCATCTCGAGTGACTTATATAGTGGACACGTTGAAGTGTTTGAAGTCGAAAGGATTTTGATCGATGGCTCCGTTGAGGGCTGCATTGCTGACGATACCAATGAGCAAACGTTTGGTTAGCTGTCCTTGGAAAACATGATCTTCGATCTTGGATCGGAGTCCATGGGCAATGGTAAAAGCTTTCACTTCCACTCGTCGTATCGGATACTTGGCTGTCGTTCTGATCAAAGTTTGACTGATGCCGTTGGCCACTTTTAGTCAAGACTTCTACATGGCGCAGGTAAAGTATGGTTTCTTCGATGATGGTTCTGTACTCGTTAGGAATAGCCATCAAATGGAACACGGTGCTACTGCGATTCAGTCTCAGGCGTACATCCACTCTTTTTAACCAATACTTGTCTTGCAACCACATGTCCAAATGCAAATGATCGATCAGTTCTAAAGTGCGCCCTTGTTTGATTTTCTTTTGGCGGTCGTTAAATCCAACATTGTGGTCAGCATCATCATCTGCAATCAACGCTGTGTGGTTGAACTTGTCCAACGTGTCAGGTTTCTATACCACGGAAGCATCCAGATGTGTGTTCTTGGCTTCTTTTCCTTACGTCAAGAGATTTTCCAAGTACGCTCGGTAAAGGTAAGTATCCATGTTGCTGCTGACCAGTTTGTTATTCAAGTACAAATCCACTTTACTGAACAACGAATGCATGAAATTATTGACGGGAGCTACTCTGGCATCGGTACCTGGATTGGTGTTGTCCGTTTTGAGCACTTTGAGTTTCAGGTACAAGTGATAGCTATTCAGATCGATGTAATCTTCGGTTTGTCCTCTGATTTCAAATTCTATAGGGGCTGAGGTAGTCAAAGACGACACAGGATGAAATTCTACCCATTGGGATTCTTGCATCGTCATCATGGTGGGTGGCATGGCTAATCAGATTGAGTTCTGACTTAAAACATTCGCAAGAAACTCGGTGCATCATTGTTTTTTCAGTTAGTAATCAAACACATCCAATTCTCTGGCATGTCTTCTTTCCTTTTTGTTTTCTGAACAAGGTGTTTATGAGATCTGAAGGGGTTTTGACGTCTATTTCTGTCTTGTTCCCGCTGTGACTTTATGAAAGAAGTAATGCCAGGGGCAGAAATGTGAAGCAAATTTATAGGAGTGTTTCGGCGACCCAAAATATCTTTTCCAGTGTGCAGCAACACATTTGTTCCTGCTCTCATAAAGGTTTCTTTATGATTTTGTTTGTCGATGAGGACGTTTTGAAGAACTTCTTTTCCTTGCGTCAAAGCGGCATCTTTTAATGCATGCAATCCTCGAGTCACCATCGGTTTTAAGATACGTGCTACCGTACGAAAAGCGGATTTTAACATATCTCCTAAACCATGTCCTCGTTGTCGAGCGACTGCTTTTGTTACAATTCACTGGGGAATCGTTATCGAAAATTTAGTTTCACAGTGACTTTTTCTTTGGAGAATAGAATATTTTGTCCCAGATCTCCTTTTATACTAATGTTGACATTGTCATAAAATACGATTTACTGACAGGAAGATAATGAAAATTTTACAAATTCAGGGTGAACGTGATACGTGTTTCCACCTTCTTCGTAAGCAGTAATGGCAGAATCCGCTTTGAAAGGAATGACTCTCAGTAATGGATTGGTTGTGTTTCCAACCACGTTTTACTCCACCACATCGGAGTACACAAGCAATAAATTAAGTCCTTCGTTCAATTCCACAGGGTAACGAAAATACTTGTAAAATCGATTGTTGTTGTCAACGTCTTTCATAAGAGCTATGTTTGTGTATTCACCCAAATATCAAACAGACCAGGACAAAATGTAAAGGACAGTATTTTACCGTCAGAAAAATGCATTTTAAGATGTTGAGCATTTTTATGGTACTCTATCAGTACACTTTTGCGAGCTTTCTCCAAGGCTTTGCCAAACTGGTCATTGAATATAGCCGCAATGGTTTCCACCAGATATTGAGCATTAAATTAATACCCCACAGGCATTCTCATGGCATAGCTAGTCAATGAAGGAGGATTAGTGTGTAATGATTTTTTGGATTCATAAAAGCCAGGATCATATTTGTCCAAGTGTTCTTGAACTTGTTCGCTCAATATATCCACGATGAAAGTGTTTCGTCCTTCGTTGATATTGAGGCCTTGCGTAGGATGAATGATGTCTAGCAAAGGCACTTCCCAAACAGCTTCGTGATCTAATTGTATGGACTGAGGTAATTTGGCAGTGAAATAACTTAAGGTATTGCTAGGAAACACATCCATAGAACTGTCACTCGGTGAGGTTAAATAAAATTGGTTATTCATAGTTCGATGATACTGGTGTCCGAGGAGTCACTCGAGGTCAAAGGAGAATGGTTTGCTAAATGTTCCAAAAGAGGGCTTCTGTTGCAGTTGTTGCTGTGAGTGGAAGAATGACGACTGGCGTTGGCTGCAAGGCTACCGTTGTTTTTGTTGTTATTGTTCGTCGAATATTTAAAGGAAGGACTGGGTAGAAGATAACCAATAAAACTGCTGAGTAAAATGGTCCATAATTGTTTGTTTCCTTGTTGCAAACTCAAATTGGTAATCGCTGCTCCAATGACACAATACGCCAATTTGGCAGAAAAAGACGATTTGAGTTTTAGGCACACGTTCTCCACACCACACACACAAAGGTTGGTTTTGTAATTCTTGAAGAGAGGAACTCGGTGAAGGGGAGGTAGCTGCTGTGTTTAACGGCATGATGGTTACTTCTTTTTCTTTTTATAGTAGATGGCTTAGGAAGCAGCAATCCAAAAATTAAAACTAGGTTGATATCCTTTCCAACGCACTTTCACTTTTTCAAGTCGACGTTTGCCCACTATACGTGTTCTTCGATCGACAATGCTTTCGATATCATACACGTCGTCTTCTTTTTTGGTCACTCGTTGTAACCCAGGCAAGTAAAATGTACTTTTTAAAACTTCTACGTGCATGTCTTCCAATTTATAGACAGGAGGATCACGTTGACGGACTTGTCCAGTGACACGAAACAATTAGGTTGTCCGGTTAGGTAAATAACCTTTGTCAAAATGCGTTTGTTTTTTCCAATGCGAACCCAATCTCCAGTCGTTAACACCACTTCTTTCTTTATTCCAAGCTTTGACATTCTAAACAATCGATCAAACACCCTCACTTCGTTTTCAGGGGTGGTGCGTTTGGGGGCACATCGGATGCTACGATGGTACGATTGATTGTAAGCTTTGACCAGACGTGGTAACGCGTCGATGTACTTGAGAGTGTGTTGATCTGTAAAATATTTCCACATACGTTCTTTCAAAGTTCTTTGAAAATGGTCCATGACACTGGCTTTGGTTGCAAGATTTTCAGTGGTAAAAAAATTAATGTGTCGTTGTTTCAATTCTTTTTGAAAAGCTTGGTTTAGAAATTCGGTTCATTTGTCTTTTTGCCATTGTAAAGGGTGACGACCACTTTGTTTCAAAACCAGTTTTAAAGTGCGTACCAACTCAGAGCTAGTTTTAAAAGTTAAAGGAACTACCCAAGCGGATTTTGAAAATACGTCAATGACACAAAACATTTGTAACCACGATTGTTCGCTGCCAAATGAGAGACACCGGCTAAATCTGCTTGCCATTGATGATCGATGCCAGCAACTTTGGTTTGACTTCTGGAAAATATTCGTCGAACGGGTTTGTGTAACGTGTACGTCGATTGTTCTTGTAACCATTGTCGTACCTGTTAAAAACGTACACTTTTCAGTTTGGTTTTAGCTACCTGATACAATTTTTGAACTCCTCCGTAACCATCAGCATGTGCAAGATTTTAGTAAATGCTAGCTAAAAGTGTATCCATGATAGGCTTGACAGTGTCGCTCCTCAATAAGTCACCCACTGTTCGATACTACTTTTGGACTCGTGGGGTATTTGTGATTTGGACGAAGCTTGACGAGTCCCACGAGAAACAGGAATCGGTTGTGAAATGGTCATTTTTTCTTTATTTCTTTTTTTAACTGTTTTCTCTTCTTTCTTTTTTTCTTCTGCTGAAGGTGTGGGCATCATCTATTTAACCCAAGCTTTCGTTTCTTCTCTTTCGGGCGTAGGGGAGGGTGTCAACAAGGAAGCTGCAATCTTACTAGGTATTGGAGCAGACGGAGTTTGAAACACTTCTCGTGTGGCTTCTTCTTTTTCTGTCATTACCGTTGCGGTGTCTGTCTTCTTGGTGGTTTTAGGTTCACCTTTCATGATTGCCTTGAAATCTCTCAGAGTATGTTTAGATGTTTCGTCTAAAGCTTTCTGGTTTAAGAGCTGAAGACATTGCAATATTTGGCCGTATCGTTACGATTTTTCTGCTTCTGACAATCAGTTCGATCCATTAACGATTGTAATTCTTGTTGTAACTGTGTCATCTCGTTGAGATTAGGATTTGGAGGTAAATGAGGTATCCGTTGTTCGTACCAACAATGGAGTTCCATCCATTGTTTGTAGGGACCTAAAGTGAGTTTTTGTTCTTCCATAAGATCCAAAGGTACAAGTGTGCTGTCTTTCCAGAGAATGGTGTAATTTAATCTTCTTCTACCATATGGTGAAGAAAGTTTCGATGTTTTCCTAATCGTTGTTTCTGTATCTTTAACAAAGGTACCGTTCCTTTCAACACATTGAAACAATATTCACACACGGTATCTATGATTTCTTTAGGGGCTGTTTGATTTACTTGTTTTCACACGAGAGGACTACATTTAGTCAGGGCAGACAAAACATCACAATGTTTAGCTAAACGAGGTGTTGAAATAAATTTTGAGTTATGTAAATACTACTGGCATTACGATGATGTCCTTTTCGTATAATCCAAAGTTTAATCTCTTCTTCATCTTCTCCTAATATGTCATTGAAGATGACAAGATGTGTTTGACTCAAGTCAGACACAATCCCATCGTCTTCGGAGGAATGCCTTCTACAAACGAAATAGATTATCTTTGAATTTCTTGGAGTAAGGTGTAAAACGACTGCCACTCTTTCTAACACCACACGATACGTTGAGGTGGACGATCAAACAAATGGGATTTGTGTTCGATCGAACGTTTGACAAATTCGGGTTTGTCTGAACCATTCGGTCCAGCAATCAACATGTTAAAGGGATGGCGAAGATACAAAGCTTCCCAACTTTGACGATCTAACTTTTCGTCACTCACTTTGAGAACAGAAGAGTAAGAAGAGGAAGAGGGGGAAGATGCAACCATGACTATGGTATTGAGAATTCTGAGAGGACCATAAACGACTCAGGGCATTTTATACATTTGATACACGTTTGATGTCTTTTTCTTCAAAAAGTGTCACCACAACAAAAAACATATTTACATGTCAGGCATTCAACACGAAAACACATTAGAGATAAATGGCTACGTACATCCATAGGCACAAACTAAAATGACCAAAGTTGTATATAAACAAGAGAGTGTACAACAATAGTCTCGATGAATAAGTGTCCCACGAAATCGCCGTACGCGCGCTGGTGTAGTTCACATAGTCTCTGTGGAATTCAGTGTCTCTAATTTCTCCGGCTGGAAGGTCCTTTCTTCCTCCTGCTTTTTGATTTTTACGACGGTACTGTCGTGAACTTGTACTAAGTCTTCCTCTGTGTCAGCATCTTCTTCAACCACTGTTTCTAAAATTGTTTCTAATATCACTTCTGGCACTGACTCTAAGTTCACTTTTTCTTTTCTTGGATGATTAGTGACACGCAATGTCATTGGCATAGTAAGCCACTTTTTGTATCCAACCATCGAAGCCAAGACTTTTCCAGTTATGTACATCTTTCCAATCGTAAATGTGTTGGTGCAACCCACAACCTATACACACTTCTTGGTAAGCTTGAAGTGTGGACAAAGTTTGACAAATGTCTTCTTCACACGGAGGTACACAACTTGTTTTCATTACTATTCTCAACACTTTTAACACAATTTGTCTTTAATGCACCGATAAAGTTCGAATGGTCATGTCTTTGTTGCATGTACTGCTCATAAATAGTCCACAACAAATTTTCTGGGAAACGAAATTCAAGAAAAGTAGTCACTAACACACACGTGACATATCGTCCAAAATTCAATGGAATCGTAGAAGGTGGAAACAGGTCTTGCAAAAGTGTGTGGTAATCCTCTAAATCCCGAACACTGTCATTGACTTCCTTCCACGGAATTTGTTGCAACACTGAAGACAACAGTCGCGGTATGGTCCACTTTTATATATGTCCTTGACAGGAATTCCTTTCCTTTTTCTTTTTGGATGGAGGTTATGATGTATCCGTAGACAAAGGAATTTGCTGGTAGAAAATCTGGTAATCTGGACGGCAATATTAATTTCACTATATTACGACCACATTGCACCCATCGTATAGGTATGAAGTCTTCAGGCGGTAATGGTGATTGTAAACATTTGTTGTAATACTCTATTTTATACTCTAAGTCTTCGCCATCTTGAATTCTACAAAACATTTGAACATTGTAGGTAGAAGTAATACTACATAAGCCTCTCTGAGTTATGGGTAGTTGCACAATGACTGACCGTTTATACAATTTAGCAAAAATGAACCCTTTTATAGCATTCAGATACTATTGGTAATTTAAAAGTCTATGTCGTAAAGGATGCAACTGTTCTTTGCTTTTCACTTGTATTTTGACAAACTCTCTGTAAATGTGTTCTCGTAGCTCAGGAGGTAGACTACGAATGTTCTCTTCTAAAGTATCCGACATATTACCTCTTTGGACGGACCAAAGGAAGGTAGTGACAGCGCGGAGACCATCTGGCATGTTCCAAGTAAGCTGAGTCTTTATACTCCAATTCGTGAAGTGTCACACCACAGCTGAAACACTGGACTTTATCTCCTTCTCTCAAGTAGACAAATCCGACTCTGGCTAAAGATTTGGTAGTAGATTCTTCCAGATATTAAACCATTTATCTTTGAACGTCTGGAATCGACATTCAAAGTCACAATAGCCCGGCAAAGCCACAGTCAACGTGTATTCTTCATTGATTGGTACATCTCGTTGTGCTAGTAGTGATATCCAAAGTGGTTTACTAGTGAATGGATGACATCCGCAGGTAGGTACACAATTAGCATCACATTGTCCGAACTGTAAAGCTTCTTTCATGATATTAAAGTTGACTCGTTGGCTCGATCAATAGTTCAGTGTTAATCCTTTGACTTTGCATTTGGTATTTAGTTGTTCCTGTCGGTCTCTGTACTGGTATCCTAAATATTTGGAGCCGCCGCTAGCAAAACTGACGATAGTGCCTTCTGGGTGCTCGTTGGTCCATGCACCTAAACGATCCCCTTCGATTTCTGGGTTTTGGTGGCAATCTCGACAATGGATGTACATACAACTGTCGGTGTCAAAGTACAGGACTCGATCTCCTAAAAGTTCAAAGACGGAATACAATTTAAAGCGACCTTTGGCTGTCACGTATGCTACAATGATGACATTGGGGGATGCAAACTCTGCCGCTTCTTCGTAGTTGACTAAGATCAGATCTTCACGGACGACTTAAACGTATTTCATCCGTTTTTGTTTGTCGTCCACCAGTTGAAAGTAGCGACTTGGATCTGCCAAGTAGTACGTCTTGGGCAATAACGAATGTTGTGCCAATTTTCCCCACAAACAATTCAACATGACTTTGGCAAACGGTCGTCTTCCTTCGTTCTTTGCCATGTGTTCCAAAGTAATGCCTTCTAAGGAGCGGGACCGTTCTTTGAATTTGTCTTTGTCTTCTGGTGTCTGACACCAAGAGGGATAACCACTCGCATCTTGTTTCAATTTGAGAAATTCATTAACGTAGCCTGAGAAACTTCCTGGACTCGAGTCGTCGTCCTTTTTGGTATTGTTCTGTGGTAGGAAAGTGCCAAAATTCGTATGCTTTTAACAAACAATATCCAAAACATGAAACAATTCGATACTCACCCACGTTTCTGTCAAAGCGTGTTCTTCCTCTTTGTGGATGCAAGATTGATCTTGATTACACGTTTCAGCACACGTACGGCATAAAGGAAATATCAGTTTCCCTTGGCAATGATGGAGTAAGACAGGATGGTACAAGTGAGTGTGAGGTAAGACTTTGCATTTGATCAAGCCTTCGTATTGACGAATATGTTCCACGTCAATATGATCTGTCAATATTTCAGGGTGATCGGTTGGGAATCGCTTATATTACACACCCAAGGATACAACGAATACACATCGATGTATTTGATATCTTCTCCTTGAGCTTCGTCTACGTCTTACAGCAAGCGTGTCTCATTGGTTCGTCCTCCAAACAAACTGTGGCGTGGATTCCAAGGTTCGATGTCTACCACGTCGTAACGTTCAGCAATGCGTCTATATTCAGGATCTGTTTTGAAACTTCGATAATACTCGTGCTCCCACATTTCTACCACTTGGTATTCTTGTCTTTCTAATCTCAGACGTCGTTGGTATGTTTACTCGTACAACATTTCCATGGCGAACTCTGAGAGAGAACTTTTCAGGTCTCGTTGAGGAAACATATAGGGCATCCGTGAAATAAACAGCCTTGGAATTCTTAGACGATTTGTTTTTTTTTTCTAAATCCCAACAATCCACAGAAAGACTTTCAATTTTCTTTTCTCCCCCGTTTCTCACATGTGGTATCCATTTGTCTTCCCTTTTACATAAGTAATGCAGCTAACGTAAAGATTTAGCGGAATATCGTCGGCTAACCGGGAGGCAAGATTGAGGGGGTATGATGACCAGTTGTTCTCAGGCATGAATTTCTTTCGGTAGACATTTCCACGCGCTTTAGCGATGGAACAAGCTTCCTTCAAAGGATGGATACCGCCGTTATCCAGAAATAATTGTCAATGGCGTAAAATGTGCACATCCGATAGGCATTATTTTAACACTTCTTCTTTAAAGTCAAACGGATTTGTATCGTGAGTGTGGTACCTAGCGTAGAAGGTTTCTAGTTGTTCTGTGTGCATACTGTCGGGGTCGTAATAGTCAACGTCAGGCAAATGCGGGTGCACCATGTGTTGATTAGCTTTGGTATTGAAAAAGTGTGCAAAATAGCCTTAGGCCATTTCCGTCGTTCCAAACGTTTTAGTCATTCTACTCAAAGGCATGACTAAATAACTCAAGGAATCTTTAAACTGTACAATCTCAATAATTCGCAAGCACTTTTATGTTGGTTCACTTGTTTCATGCAATGTTGTTTCAAGTAGGACTGACAAAGGTTCGCTTGCAAGAAGAACACTGAATGCATTCTTTTCCGTTAGGAATGCATGGTTTGGAGGCTAAATAGCCCTGACATCTATCTCCGCAATAAATGTGTTGCTCCCGATTGCAAAATCATCGGTCACATTTCTCGCAGTAGTAAGCGTATCCAAAAAATCCTGTGACACTAGTAATGGCATCGAAATGCTCTTGCTGATGATAAATGTGAATGTATTTTCCTTCTAGGAAATCTGGTCCTCGAAACACCAGAGCTCCGCGAACCTCTTGAGGGTATACTTTCAACGTATAACGAGGAGCTAATACGTCTTGAAGTTTCTGCACTTTAGAATGCCATACACGATCTTTTAGAAATGCATGCCTGTTGCAACAGGAGTTCTGCTTCTCTTCGTTGTTGTTTATGTCCGATTTTTGAATGCTGTCCCATGTTCTTTTCCATTCTGCGGTCTCATTCTTGTCGGCATACGTTCGCCCCACGACGATGACACGGACTAAGTAGATTTGATCTTGTGAGTAGTTAATTTGGACGATACTCTACTTGGTACTGCGAAGGTCCTTCACCAATAACACTTTGCGTGGTCCACTATCTCTTGATTGTAAAATGTGAGTCATGTGATGAGTAGCTTTTCCAACAGTCAATTTACATTCGTCATTGGATTGTTGTACGTGTTCAACTTTGTCGATGACTTTGGACGGTGTTAATTCTGCCGGTGTACTAAACTCGATCCGCACAGGAGACTTAAAACTGTCATGATGGATGGAGAATCTCAAACGATCGTCCTCTTTAGCTTGCCATGATTGTTTCAGTGTCTCTAACAAGGAACCACACAAATCGGTAATGAAATCTGCTGCTTTGGCGGGTGGTACTTCAGATTTAAACTCTTTAAATTGCATCGTGTAGGTGTCAGCCGTGGTTCTGAATTTTCTAGAAGTCTCTTCTTGGGTCTCTCGAATGTGATAATACTTTTCGGGAGCTACTGAACGACTTTCCTTTTGAGTGGCTCAAGACTCTCTTCGTCTTGTGGCAGAGCAGGTAGAGGGTATTGGTTTAGGCTCACTCATGTCCTCTTCGAAATCACTGGCATGTACTTTGGCGAACACTTCAACTAGCGGCGTATGAGGCGCTACCGAAAGTCGTCGTCGTCGTTGCCTCTTAGTTTCTTCTTCCGGTTTCTTCTCAGTAAAGTGTGATCGTTTCATCTTGATTGGAAACTTTGATTTGACTAGGATTTACACGCACTCTCTCCCTATATATAGTAGGGATGAAACGATACACCTCTGCCATGCATCGATACGATTCTCGATACAGAGCCTACGATACGATACATTATTGATACACATATCAACTTGATAGTCTGTTCATCTTTAGAATGTCTGTCAATGGTAGGGTGGTGCAATTTTTTGTGTTGACATATTGGTAGTATTTTCAGTATGCAGATTACAAACAAACATAGACTTATCGTCTGTTCATATGCCATTCTCATCCTTGACAAGATTTAAAAAAAAAATACTTCTAAACAGACTAGCTGTTAGTGATTTTTATTCACCCTTTTAAGCCATTTCAGGCTGCTTCATTCGATCATATGCATGACTCATTCTGGTCACCACGCCCTTTGTTTTACATTGAATGAATGTTTTTAAAACATCTTATTGCCAGTTTCATGTATTCACTTTAATTGTGAAGAGATTACGGTGTTATCTTCAAACCAGAAGAAACAGTGCAATTTCCTTCTGCAAGGAAATTCTTATCTAGAACAAATCCGAGTGTGGGAGCTGAGATGACTAATAGCCAAATCCTTCACATTGTACTTCCTGCAGATGCAAATCAACTGCCATGGCCACAGACATTTGTTTCTGTCAGTGAAAAAGGAAATTATTGACAACTCCCACTACTTTTCTACAAATTGACAAGGTGGCTATAACTCGTGCGGTTTGGGATCTGCCCCCTTGCCGATTCTGTGCTATTTGTTTTTATCCCATCGGCAGGTTCGGTCGCTGATTACATATATCAACGTAAAAGGAGATATTTCAAACTTATTCCCCATGTACGATTTAAGTACTTTACACATATCATTTAATGGTCACTTTTGTGCGAAATTTCTATGTTGCTTTGTATCTATTTGGATAGAGTTTGGATGCCAACATTTCCGGTATGTCACGCAGTGAACATGCTACAGTTAGCTATGATTGGTGGTTATTGTGTTACCCTGGACTTGAACAAACAATAACAACTAATCAAAACTGCATGTAACACTGCGTGACACACCGGATGTGTAGGCTTCAATTCGCTCTAAGTAAACAAGATGCGATGCAACAGATAAATTTCGCGTAAAAGAGGTTATTAAATGATAATGTAAAGTACTTAAATCATACATAGGGAAGAAATCTGCAATGTATTCTTTCCGTTGATATATGTTATCAGTGGCTGAAGATGCAGACGAGATAAACTAATTAGCATGGAATTGGGGCGTGTATAAAAACATTGCACATTTCAACTACTATGGACGCCATGAGGGTATAAAAACATGACACATTCCATTTTGCTCGATACATTTTGTCTATTAGACGTATAAAAAAAAAACTGTTTTGTATGGTGCATTAGCTTATATTATTTATTTTTTCATGCAACAGAAGTTTGAAACACAATTTTACTTATTTAAAGGTTTTGTATTTTTTAAAGTCCATTTTGATTATAGAACACAACTGAAGAAACATCACGTCAAAGGAAGTTAAGGATGAAATAAAATTCTGCAAATATATAACTCTGCGAAGTCAGTTTGAACATCAGTTTCATTATTTGTTTAATATATATATACATATTGTTTGTACGGAAAATGTGCATTTTTCATGCAATATCCGGGTGGGAGTGGTTTTCTAGTCTTTTGTCTCCTTTCAGACTTGGCTTATCACTGCTTTGCGTATTTTAGATGTTTTTTATGATTCCACGCGAAGTATATTCTTCTTATTTTTTTGTCATTTCAAGTATAATGAATATCTCTCTCGTTCTCTATCAGTAGTTTAACAATTACTACAAACAAATAAAGGCTTTGAGAATAAGTTCTTAATGCTGACCATTGTCTTGATATGCATATTAGTTATATGCAGAGTTATATGATTTTAAATTAGTAAATCATTTATTATTTTTTTTATTATTATTAAAGGTGTTAGTAGTAGTAATAGTAGTAGTAGTAGTAGTAAGTATGGGTAGGTGGTTGTGTGTGAGTGGGGGTGGAGGATGGGGTGGAGTTGGGGAAAAGAATTGTATTGCCATCAGCCTTACTGACCCTTCAGTATACATATACAAACAATTACAAGTTCCATGATGGTAGAACAAATATTATCTATGGAAATACACAGTAAAAAATGGGAATAAAATATCATGTAAATAGACATTATCTTAAATATGTATGATAATTAATAATATTGGTTACAATATATAAACTGAATCTACAACTGTAGCACAAGTCGTAATAAGACAATGATTCGCTTTCATAGGGAAGAGAATAAGGGAGAAAGTTGATATTCATAAAAGAAAGAAAGATTATATCTGTTGAAACATAATATGATTTACATGGACTAATACTTTGTAGAGATAAATACCGGCATACATAAGCATCTACCAATTAAATGTCATGTGATACGTCCAACGATTAATACTCATATACTGTAAAAACGAATTTGATCTAATGTATATGACTCCGTTTTAATAAATTAAGTATGCCATACTTTAATGTTAAATTTTAAAATCGCAGCGAGGTATTGTATATGTATCAACGAACTGCATCCACTAGATGAAGACTTTAATTACCGAATTAAGTGAAATAATGCTGTCAACTCGTATGCTAATAGACAAATCTACTGACAGAGTCATTAAAAACGATTATGCCTCGGATTTGTAAAAATGTTTACGAAAATCTAATGACGTAGACCCCACCCCTTATGCGAATGGCAGGTCAAATATCATTCTTTAAAAGAAGCATTTTCTGAACACGTTTTCGAGCATATTTAGTTATCTCTCTCTCTCTCTCTCTCTCTCTCTCTCTCTCTCTCTCTCTCTCTCTCTCTCTTAATAAGAAACCTAGGATGGAAGAAAAATAATGTCTTCATTTCATAACACATTAAGTTGTACATTCAACATTTGGATTGATAACCAAAATATGACACTTCACATGCCTCTCTCCAACTGAACTTATTATTTACCTCCTCCAGTCCAAACTTTCTGGACAAAATATATAGGATGGAGATAAGAAAGGGAGTGGTGATTTTCTATGATTGTTTTTTGTCTAATGTGGTTCGAGTTTAAAACTGGGGTGGATTGATTTGATTGTCGCAATTATCTATTTTTTTTATATTCAAAACTGTAGCATTTTTACTAGAAAAGGAGTTCGGTTGAACAACACGAATTCCACTAAACCGCCCCTCTATCTTATCATAGGTTCACACAAACTCACTGGCTACACGATGCTACAAACCATATACTTTCGGTATAATTATGTAATGTTAATTCCATCGTAAAAGTCTAAAGTCAGTTCGCTAAAATTTATTAATTTCAGTTGAATCTAAAAAAAATTCTTTCTACTCAGATTTACGTGTTTATTGAAAATAGTTTTTAAAAATATATTATTGGAAGGCATTGTTAAGTTAAACGAAATAAAATGCAAATTAAATAATGAGAAATGCATCATAAATTTGAGAATATATATACATAATATACATGTAAATGTGTGTGTCGTGTTGGAGATAGGGGGCACGATTGTAGCTCATGTGATCATACGCTTGTGGCACTTGTGCATGATACGCTTGGTTGAGAATTGCCTCCTTTTCAGGAGTCATATAAACACATACTTGTCCAGTCCTATGACAAAGGTAGTTCAATCGACTCAAACTGAGCAGGCTGCTTCATGTTCTGTAATTATTATCATGTCAATAGATTATACAGTTCTGCTAGTATAAACATGTTTCTCCATCAGTATTGTAATCAGATACATGCAAATTTGAGGACAGAAAGTCTGTGCTTGGTAACATTTTCAGACATTCAAAAAATAAGAGAGAAAGAGAAGGAATTCATAGAGCTTTTACAACGTTAAAAATAACTTTGATCTATTACAAGTGTATGATAAATTACTAGTAGAACCACAGTAATTTAAATTTCTAAGAAAAATTATCTAAGTTGTGCTCAAATCTTTTAAAGAGGTATGCTATTAGTCTCTGCAAAGAATAAAAATAAGTAACCTAGAAAGAAAGAAAGAAAGAAAAAATGAAATTAAGGAATATGTAGAGAATATAAAAATTACCGATTAAACGGAATTAGAAAGAAAGAGAAATAAAAAGATAGAAAGAAACAAAATAAAAAGAAAGAAGGCGAAATATTCGACAATTTAACTTAGTCATTAAGAATCATCACCATTTTGATTTACATTACGATCACACTGCATGCTTATTCAATAAAGATACATTGAGAAACACTCAATACAATTATGAGAACTGTTTTATGTTTACTGTCGTGACTAGTACCATGTACAAGTTTTTACAGAAATCTATTTTTTTCCAGTTAGCTCAAGATCAGCTTGTCACATTTACCTCTAACGCTGTAAAGAGGAGAAAAGGAACGGTTATCATTATTATTTACTTGATTTATAGGTAAAGAATGCATTGTTATGCTCCTTTTCAACAATGATGATAATGATTATGGCGGTTGTGGTGATTGTAACAGGATTGAAGCCGGGTGGGATTTTATCTAGCGAAAACACTAAACACAATTATTTGAATGAGATGTTTATTTCTAATGCATACGAACAATGATTGAATCTGACACCTTACTCGTGCGTATAAAGTCCAACAGCAGATAAAACAAAATGATGTGCACAAAGTTCAACAATGGATATAAGAAAGTAATATTGTTCCTAAACGGAACCGATCAAAACGTGGAGTTTCAACAAATAAACACAATTGATCCCGTATATGGACGGATATGATCAACGTATGGAAGTATCTCCAAATATGATTAATACATGGAATTATAAACAAGTATGGTTGACATGTGGATCTATCAACATGACATGATCACTATGAAATTTATAAACAAGTATGATTGATATATGGTTAATAAACAATTATGATGGGTGCATACTTGATTTTTACTCATATAGTGTTATTGAATTACTATTTCACACATATAGTGATATTAAATTAAATTTTAACACATAAAGTGTTATTTAATTAGATTGATTCAAAAGTGGAACGTACGATCGTATTCATCTCGTTGCGCCCAGTCGACGATCACGAGAGCTTTCCGATTCCACTGCTGCCGAGCAATGTTGAAGGAACAACCTCACGTGGTCCGCTCCCTCCCAGACTGCCAAAGGATCCTCCGAGAACCTCCTTATCCTGCAGACCCGCTGGTCCAGAACTAAAGTCCACTCACACTGAGTAAACCGATTCAGTCCTTCGGAGCAACTTCACTATCTACACAAAACCCCAGAGTTCGATGACTCCCCGTGAACAGCTAACATATCATGACTGAGCCGTGTAATACATGAGACACGGTTAAGTACGAATACAATGATATACATTACGCATGCGCGCACATGAATTGACTTCGTTATGCATTAAATTATTTCATAAGAACAACTGTACGAGATTATTATTATAATAACCATGTTCGTTCGTGAATCTGTCTCCGGCAAGAATAATCGCACTGGATTATAAGAACTTGAAAACTAATCATCATTTACTGCATGCAACATAATTGAATTCAACTTGTCTGTTCAGTTATGATTAACTTAAAACAGGCTATATTATATCCAATATAATGGCGTTATGTGACATAGGTTGACTGGCTGTAAAATATAGAATAAAATCTGAAACATCCAATAAATGAAACAATTATATCACCTAGAACGGATAGCTAGAAATAATACATTTCTATTTTTACATATCTCTTTAGCTGAAGATTGCTTCCGTGAAGTGGAGAGCTCCCTGAAAAACTCGTTTGTATTGTGACTATACAGAGCGAATTTAGGGCTACAAGTACCCTGTTTGCAATCAAATCCACGGCCAGAGAATTCGAATTAATCAGGTTTTTATGTAAAGCGATATGGGACCCTCTGAAGTTGTGCAAATTTACCATCTGAAAATAAGAACACTTCATCAGTATGCTTTATGTGCCGCGAATGTTTACAACTCCGCTCAAGTCTGATTATGTCCGCTGTTACATTTCATACCGTTAAAGTCTTAACACCGCACTAGTTGAGTGACAGGCAGAGTTTACTCATGGACATCAGCCAACAAAGTTGCGAATGTTTACCATTCCGCTCAAGTTTCAATATGTCGGCCGTCAAATTTCACACGCTATACAGCTCTCTCTCTCTCTCTCTCTCTCTCTCTCTCTCTCTCTCTCTCTCTCTCTCTCTCTATATATATATATATATATATATATGGTTGATGATTGATGATTGACGATCGATACAGTGGCACAATCATGAAGCTTGATCCCTCCCCCTCCCCCTTCCCGAATAAACGTTCGTGTAGCGAACAAACTATTCGCCAGTAACTGCTGTATCACATTCATCTGTTATGGAAAAAATGTGTAATACAAACTCAAAAATAAATCTTAGACTATAAGCAGATTGCACATGACAGAACCCCCTTCTACAGACTGGTCATACCTTTTTGTCCCAATACAGCGGTTATATTGCTAATTAAACATCTGTATACCGGATTATCAAAACAAATATAAGGAAAATATCAAAAAATTTCGAAATGCAATTCCTTGCTGACCTGTAGGGAAGGTGCGGTGGGAAACCGTGCCTCGACACGAAGGACTGTGCCAACTTTGCGTACAAGAAAATGCATTGCAATGAATTACATGATCTCTCTAAATTTTATTTCTGAGAAGAAAGAAAGCAGCTACGATCCAAACACTTCTTAATCATTGAATTGCTGAGTTCTGAGAATTTTTTTCTTTTAAGAAAACTTTCTGAAATGATTGATATTATTTTATACAAATTTCGTTAATTTCTACTAATCTTTAATTCATGTGTATGGTTTTGGTTCCTTTTTTCAGCAACAGAACGTTATCATAGCAAACTCGATATAAACTGTGATATCACATGACTTTTTATATCTAAAATATTTTTACAATTCTGCTCTCTCTCTCTCTCTCTCTCTCTCTCTCTCTCTCTCTCTCTCAAATAATAAAAGCGGAGAAATTGGGCTTTAAATAATTTCCTTGGATCGAACGGACCGTGCTTAGTACGCCCAATTACCCGATGTGGGATGGCTATATCGCCCTGTAGCTGTCGTCGAGATGGCAGGAACCATTCCAAGTTGGGTAATGCAGGAATGGTATTGCCCCAGCAGGTTCATATGCATTCTAATTCGATCTTAATGTGTATTCCTTATCTTCGATGTACCCCAATAAATTTGAAACCATATTTCTTCATAATTTTGCGCATATGCTGTGTTGTTGTTATGGGTATTTTGTATTTTGTTTTAAAAGGAAAAAACGCAGGTGTGACTTTTCATCATCAGAAAGGAAGGATAAGCAATTTGACATATTTATAAATGATATTTTATCCCCCTGTTTCTCCGGAATATTTAAAATTTACGGCCTCTCAAGACTATGTAAACTTTGTCCGATATTTTTAATCCATCATTTGAAACAAAACTAAGTTAAAGATTTATGTATGCAAACAAACTACATGTAAAATTCTAATAAAATACACTTTAAATCTAGTTCAAAGCAATATGTTATTCAGTGCGAGATCCAAATTATTTGAACATGATCCAGTTGGATATGCCGACTGAAGAACTCATAAATCTTAAAGTAAGAGCATACTAAAAATTTTACAGTTTTATTTTTATACGGCAGGCGTCTTCAAAAGCATCAGAGGTTTTAAATCAATCGACATTTTACGATTCAGGTGAGGACTGGTATTTTGCAGAACGTTTATGTTACGTACTCGTAATGTTTACTTGTCCTATAACAGCCCTATTCTAAGTGGTTTATTACTCTGTACAAGATTCAGTCTAAATCACTCTTATGTTAAGATGAAGGCAAGGTATAATTAATGTATGTAGTTGTATAACTTCTCAAAGAGCAGTTACTATTGAGAGAAGAAAAAGATATGCGTTTAATACTAAAATGTCAATCGGATATTGAAGAAAAAATTAAACGTCATTTTTTTCTGCGTTAAAGTTTTAAAGCATTGTCGGTAAGAGAACCTGTGTGGCCGCGATTATCTGAACTTGGCCGGTTGATGTAAATCTGCAAACTCGGTCCGTCACTCAACTCGCGAGGCATTAAGACTTTCACGTTATGAAATTTGACAACCGACATGATGAAACTTGAGCGGAATGGTAAATATTCTGGGCAAATGAAGCATACTTAGTTTCATATGATCAACTTGCGCGGTGTCGAAGCGTCCCATGTCGCTTTCATATGTTTCTTAACACTGGCACTGTATACGTGCGGCGTTGGGTGAACCGAACTCAGTATTTTGAAATAGCTAAGGCTAAAACAATACACCTCCCGGTTATGCTGTACGCGGCAACGAAACACATGTACATTTTCGTTCATATATTATACAAAGGTATTTTAGTACATACAATTTCGTGACAGTGATGATGATGATGATGACGTTGATGAGATGATTTGTAGAAGTAGTATTATTACTAATAGTAGTAATAAACTTAAAACTTTGTTACAGTTTCTTCATCAAAATTAAAATCATAACACACATACTTACAATTAGACGACAGCAATCTTTGATATAGCGTTTTTTTTTTTTTTTTTTTTTTTTTTTTTTTTATTGAACGCAAGGTGTCAAGATTTTACATATTCCCCTACATCACCACCTGACCTGGTGTATGGGGCATTATCTTAAATTATTTTGCGTCCTGATCTTTACATGTGTTCCCTACACAACACACACACATGCACACACAGACACTAACATTCACAATTATTGTACACAAAGTCACACTCGCATACAAACCCCAAGATGTTTTAAATTGCCTGTTTGTTTGTTGCTGTTTTTTTTTTTTTTTTTTTTTTTTTCTTCTAAAAATAAAAAATAAAAATCATGTACCAAAAGTTGACAATAGGGTCCACTTTTTCTTAAACTCGTCACTTTGGCGACATATTTTTCCAGCGTTATGATAAAAGAATTTTTATAATAGGTGAGATTTGGAATTTATGATGCACAACGTGATCTGTACATAACATATTTTGCAAGCAAAATTAGGAAGTTAATAAGATCATCACAGTTGTTATTTCCTATAAAGACGTCTTTTCGTGTAATTCTATAATTTGGGTTATAAGTTTGAATCCATTCCACCAACAGTTCCAAAAGTGTTCAGTAACTGAACAGTAATAAAATAAGTGCTCAATTTGTTCTATTCCCTCATTACAAAAGGTATATTTATCATTATCACTTAAATTAATCTTTTTTAGAAACTGGTTTGTGGCAATATTTCTATGGAGAAATCTAAAATTAAAGCTAATCAGTTGTGTGTCTTTTGTACAAAGTTTAGCCAAAACAAAAGAGTTGGTCCATTCATTTGCACCAATTGCACACTCTAGCTGCCTGGACCAAGTTTCATGTTTACCATTTGGCTTTCTTATCTTGGTTCTTATCAGGTCTTTAAAGATAAATTTATTCTTTGCTTTTACCGAAAGGAGCGATGTTTTGTCCAGAACTACATGAAAACTATTTCCACTTTCAAAAACCTTTCAATTTTCTTTTTCCACAGCACCTAGATCTCTGAGATAAGAGCAAAGTACTGTATGAAATTATTAGTTTGTGTTTTTCGTTTTATTTCCTCAAAACTTAATAGAGATCCTTTTGCATCAAAAAGATGTTGAATAAGTACAACACCGTTTGTTCTCCACCTTGTGTATGATTTAAAATTATCTACAGTCACTAAATTAAGAATATCTTGAGACAAGTATTCATGGACAGTAGATGGTTCATTTTTCCATTGTGATCAAGCATAAAAAACAGCACGCCAAAATACATTTTAATTGATTTAGATATTTCTTTTAATTTAGTTTTTCCTAATTTAAATAACAGCATACCTCCAAATTTTCCAAATATTTTTTCAGAAACCAGTTTTTGCCATAAACTATCTTCGTTTATTAAAAGACGCCTAATCCAGGAAAGTCTTATATAACACACAAATGAGTGCAAGTGAATCATATTTGACATAGCGTTTTATATTCAAATCATAATTTAACTACATTTCAAGCGTTCATATTTTGCGATGTATTTCTTTTCGAAGGCAGATGGTTCAAATGTAACTAAACGATAAAATGTATAAGCAGAACTGAATGGCTACATTCTCATGCCCAGCGTAATTTTTCTGAAGAATGTCTGCATAAATCTTATCAATTTATTTGAAAAAGTGATGTTCACTATATTCTCAAAACCGTCTGTACAGTTATCATTCTTTCCTCGTCTGTCTAATGTGGCGAAAGTGTGTTGCGAACATTGGGTTATCCATTAATAAACACATACTCGATCTTCTTCTCTGTGTTAAAAAGAAAATATATAAGACATATTTGTCCATCCTTACATGCCTGATTTGAATCCTGTTAGATATTCTTGGTCCCATATTCAGTAAGTAATTCGGTAGCAAAGTGCGCGAGAAAGCAGCGGAGTTGACAAATGAGAATTTTACCGCGTAAACGGGGACTCGGTTTTTCGACTGATACACACGATGTTAAGAGTCGAGTGGAACGTGTGTATTTTTGTGCCTAGTATGATGTGAAAAAATACCAACCAAACGGGGACATACTCAGATACGCTTATTTCAAGGTTTTTATTACTAAGTAAAGTCGTGGGAATCCATCTCTGCCACTATTACAAAACGAGGACGTCCCCGTTTCGAGGTGTGTCTCCAGTATGTTAGTGTGTATTCTCACCGATGTCGCCGTTTTGCATCTTTTACAAACTCTCTCTCTCTCACACACACACACACACACAAATACAAAACGCATGTGTGTTAATATGCATTAATGCTCGGTTTTCCTGTATTAATTGACTTCCTACACTAGGTACGAGAGAAACTTATGTCAAAGTACCATACCACTCAGACCTGATCTCCGATTTGTAACTTGGAAGAAATATAGAAATGGTATGCAGGGTTATGAGCAGGGTTTACAAGAAATCAGTGGAAATAACCTCATTGTCTGTAATTTCTAATAATCAACCATTCTGCAGTTACGCATGTTGCTAATTAACACACTCGGTCAATATATGTTTCTTATCTTATACACTACTCCAACGTTAAAAATATGACCAAAATATACGGGGGTGGGGGGTGGGCGGAGTATGTGTGCTATGAAAGCCGTATTTGGACCCTGCTCTAAAGTGCTGCTATAAAACAATCCAGAGGGTTATCTGCAAGGACAGCATTGTTTTATAGTAGTACTCTAGAGCAGGGTCCAAATACGGTTTTTATCGCACACAGATATTCGTATATTTTGGTCACACTTTTAACGTTGGAGTTGTGTATACGATAAGAAACATATGTTGACCGAGTGGGTTAAATTACAACATGCATAACTGCAGAATGGTTGATTATTAGTTATCGATTATCTGGAAAGACCCCTACGTACATGATCGAATGGCCGCACACGTCGTTAATTCGAGATAGGTAAGTAATCTGTAAGGACTTTCATCAAAAGAGATTCAGTTCAAACTCGGATAGAGGCTGGTGGGGTTGGGGGTTTGAATGCGTGTGCGGGAGGGGGGGGGATGTGTGATAAAAATGTGATGAAAAAAATCAATTATATCTAAACTCCACCCCTACTTGTACCCAATCCACACCACACCACACCCCAACCCATCCGAAACAGACGAAAATCGCTACTCCAAGTAGTTATGGGTGGGTAAATAGGTACTGTGTGTGGCAATATAGGTACCAACGGGAAATTAACATTGGGGTGGCACTATAGGTACCAACGGAAAATTAACATTGGGGTGACACTATAGGTACCAACAGGAATTGAACATTGGGGCCTCTACGGGTACCAACGGGAATTTAACATGGCGGGGGTATTTGAGGCCCGTACGGGAATGGAACATGGGTGGTTAGTTGGGGACAGAAGTAATGGGAGAGGGATAGAAGTATTTGGAGAGGGACACACACATGCACCTAACACACCAATGGTTTTTGTTGAAAGGCCATTTGAGAGTAATCTTTTCAAGAAAAATGGTTGGCCCTGAAAAGGGCCGTTGGAGTGATGTTAATTTTTCCTCCAACATCTGGTCAGGAAACCTGGGATGTGAAATTTCTTCTTCTTGTGTGGTATCGCCACCAACACTCCATTCTTTCCACCAAAGACTCTACACCCACCATCCCATCCCAGGCTTCCTACAAAGCGTCTACGTTGTTCATGGTTGTTCAGTTGACGTTGAATGGTGCGACTGTTGTTGTTGTTTGAACTAAAGTCGTGTTCGCCCATTCGGGCATGTACGACTATTTACCCCCAGTGCGTGCTTCGGATGTGTGCTAAGCACACTTAAATTAGGGACAGGTGTGTTGTAACAACACACCTGTCACGTTAAAGCGTATAGAAACGCATCTGTATACACCCCTCCATCGCAGCATGGTTTCCCCACAATTAAGGGGGGTTCATTGATGTCGCGATATTGGAGGATGTGTATATTTTAATTTTGATTTATACCTGTACATAGGACTAGAACCACAATGTTTGCAGGTATACAGGTGTGCGCAAGCGCACTTAAGTAGTTATATTGCAGTTCATGTCTGGAGTGGCAGGCAGCACGGACTAGCCAAGCGGGGCGCGAAGCGTGACGGATAACTGTAACGCCAGGAAACGTACATGATCAAATTCTGTCCATTTAGCTAGGTCGGGCTGTCCCTATTACCAATTGTGTATTAGCCACATGTTGTACTTACGGTCACATTTAATCAGTTTTATAAATTTTCCTAATTTCCTATCAATTTTGAAATTTCGTGTACAGAATGTACATACGTTTTCCGAAAAATAATAAATAAATAAATTTGGGTTTGAGTAACCCTCTCAATTTTGTGATCTTAATCAGATATTGTCGAGTTATCATTTGATTCGGTGGATATTTGATCATATTTGTGTTGATATTTAGTTCTTTTCGAAACGGTTTTCAAGCCAAAGTGAAAACCAATAGGCAATTCGGCCCGTCCATAAAAGGACTATTTGAAATGTTCCGGCGGTATCAGGTATGGCCTCAGATCTTCCAGTGGCTGGAACTTGCGTCTGATTCTGTTCTTGCTCTTTTCAGGAGGGTCAATCAAGTCTGCCACCACTAGCTGCTAAAGTGGTGCCCAGAGTTTGATTGGAGGTTCCGGCAACTTGAACAAGTCAATGGCGCAGTTAACCAACAAGACCGCTAGTGGAATGGGGCATTACATAAATTTTTGCCCCATTTTTCTGATGTTGTCCTTGGCTTGTTGCACTTTTGCCGTCAGTTTGTCCGGTATTTTCTCTCCCGATTTTAATTTCTTAATTGCATGTAGGGCCGTACAAAAGTCATAATGACAGCTTCTGGCTGTATGGCCTGTCGAATCGTCCACAAGATTAGGAACGCCCTGTGGCTCATATTGGTTTATGAGCCAGTGGTCAGCTTCATGGATGAGTTCTTTTTCCCTCTTAGCTCTTTTTCGAGTATTCACCCATTTTTCTTCCGGGTGAGATTGCTGCTGATATTGTTGTTGTTGCTGCTTCGGTTGTTGTTGTTGTTTTTGATGTTGTTTTTGTTTTTGTTTTTGTTGTTGTTGTTGTTGGACTTTTGGTGCCTGAAGTGGTGTTGGTGATTTGCATGCTTCCGCTATTTTCCCTTCCGGCTCTTTTTCTTTTATGCTAATCTGGGGTACCGGTTTTGGAGTGGAAGCAGTGCTTGGTCTTGATGTTTTCCCCTTTTCCGCTTCTTGAAGGATTTCCTTAGGGGCCTCTTTATGTTTTTGTTGTTGTTGTTGCTGTTGTCCCCTACTTATTTCCTCCTTTTCCTGCCTAGTCCCTTTCTGCGGAATACTTGTCGCAGCCGGCATAGGAGTTTCATTCCTAACTTCAATTGAGGTAGGAATGATTGATGTTATTATTGTTGTTGTTGTTGTTTTCATAGTAGGTGGCGGTGTTTCTGTTGTTGTCCTGGCTTCCACGGGAGGAGCAGTTGGCATTGGCTGTCTCTGCTGTATGGTAGGCGTCTGCCTAAAACGCCCCCATTGTGGTTGTTGACGTCCTCCCTGTCCCGGTCTTCTATAGGGGCCTCTTCTTACTACTTCTATTTTTTCCTCTTCCCATATCAGGACAAGAGTAGTTCTCTTCTCCTGAGCTCTTAGTCTCCATCCTGAGGCAACTGAAAGACCAATGCCTTTCAGTGCACTCAGGGCTTTATCTGGAATAATTTGCTCCATCTCTAGCGATATTTTCTATGACTCGATACTCCTATGTTCGCTGTAAACTGAATGATGGTGCGACTGTTGTTGTTGTTCTTGAATTAAAGTCGTTTTCGCCCATTCGGGCATATACGACTATTTACCACAACAGCGTGCGAAGCACACTTAAATTAGGGACAGGTGTGTTGTAACAACACACCTGTCACATCAAAGCGTATAGAAACTCTTCTATATACACCCCTCCATCGCAGCATGGTTTCCCCACAATTAAGGGGGTTCATTGAAGGCGCGATATTGGAGGATGTGTATATTTTAATTTTGATTTATACCTGTACATAGGACTAGAACCACAATGTTTGCAGGTATACAGGTGTGCGCAAGCGCACTTACGGAATTGTTTCAAGGGTTCAGTCTGGAGTGGCAGGCAGCACGGACTAGGCAAGCGAAGGCGCAAAGCGTGACGGAGAACTGAAACGCCAGGAACGTACATGATCAAATTTTGCCCAGATAGCTAAGTCGGGCTGTCCCTAATACCAATAATGTGTTAACCACATGTTTAATTATGACAATTCTTTCAAGTTTCAAATTGTATTTATTTAATTCCATGTAATTTTGAATTTTGCGTACATAGTGTACATATTTGTTCCAAAATGATTTTACCAATAAACGAGTAAAGTTATTCATATCATTTTTGTATCAAGCACATATTAATAAATTAGAGATTGTATTTTTGACGGTTGTTGAAAATGGATCAAATATTTGATATAAAGAGTCTTATCAAAAGGGGTTTTCAAAAATTCGAAAGGAAAACCCCATACAGTCAGGCAATTTTGATCAGTCTTCGGCGAAGAGGACGGCGAACTCGAGCACCCAGTTTCCCTCCTCGGGCAGGCTGACTTCCCCAGTCGTCATATGCAGCAGTCTCAGCTTACTGCATCCGGTCATCACCTCGCTGTGTCGGGGTACTTCCCGATGGAAAACCACCTGTGTTCTATGTTATCACCGGGGCCACTCGTTGGTACTCCTCAACTTCATGGTGGCGGGGTAGATCGGTCTTCTCTGTGTCGTTCTGCCTCGTATATGTGTATTTATATATATACACATACATGCAGGTACGCCCCTGACTTCCTTGGAATTATCATCAAGTAGTAGGTTGGTCATACGAGCACACGAGGCAGCCTGTAGACTCACAGGTGGCCCCCTCCCCTACTCATCCAACAGCAAGGTGCGGCGTGGTGTTGAACTCGTAAAATGTTACTCGTTCGACGGCTGGCTCCTGACTGAATGTATGGTGCGACTGTTGTTGTTTCTTGAATTAAATTCGTTTTCGCCCATTCGGGCATGTACGACTATTTACCCCCACAGCGTGCGAAGAACTCATAGGGGGGTTCAATGTGTGCTGAGCACACTAAGATTATGGTCAGGTGTGTTGTCAGTTTGCAACACACCTGACACTTTACTGATTTAGTACACCCCTCCAGCGCAGCATGGTTGCCCACAATTAAGGGGGTTAATTGAATGCGCGCTATTGGAGGGTGTGTACAATTAACACACCCCACCATCAATGCATGGTTTCCCCACAAACGGGGGTACACTGACGGCATGATATTGGGGTGTGTGTTTATACCTGTACATGGACTAGAATCACAATGTTTACAGGTATACAGGTGTGCGATATCGCACTTACAGAATTGCTTCAATGGTTCAGTCTGGAGTGGCAGGCAGCACGGACTAGGCAAGCGAAGGCGCAAAGCGTGACGGAGAACTGAAACGCCAGGAACGTACATGATCAAATTCTGCCCAGTTAGCTAAGTCGGGCTGTTCCTAATACCAATAATGTGTAAACCACATATTTAATTATGACAATTCTTTCGAGTTTCCAACTTTGTTTATTTAATTCCATATAATTTTGAATTTTGCGTACATAGTGTATATATTTTGTCCAAAAAATAATACCAATAAACGAGTGCAAGTTACTCATATCATTTTTGTATCACGCACAGATAATAATTTAGAGATTATATTTTTGACGGTGGTTCAAAATAGATCAAATTTGTGATATAAAGAGTATAATCAAAAAGGGTTTTCAAAAATTCGAAAGGAAAACCCTATAACAGTCAGGCAATTTTGACCAGTCTGCTTGGTGGGGAGAGCCTCTCCATATTCGGTCTGCTCTCCGGCTCCCCCCCCCCTCTCTCTTCTGACAGCAGGCTGGTTCGATTCTGGCTGTCGACAGCAAATCGTCTGAAGAAGGGCTGTTGGTATCGCCTATCTCTGGTGGGCGCTCAGCGTCCTCCCTGCTCCTTCTTCCAATCAGCTCTGACTTAGCAGGCTACACCTGCTGCGTCGGGGTACTTCTGGAGGTCGTTGGACAGTCCTTTGTACTCCTCGACTCGGTTACGGCTCACTAAATGGTGGTGCTTTGGTGGTGGGGGTAGGTTGGTCACTGCTGTGCCATGCTGCCACGTATATGCAAGTATGCCTCTGTCTTCCTGTAGTAGCAGTAGCAGGCTGGTCATTACTCGCACGTGGCAGCCCGATTCCTAATCACAGGTGACCCCCTCCCCTTCATCCATGGTGCGACTGCGGAAGGCGCCGCTTTATATGCTGGAAGCACGGACGTGAAGGAAAACATCCCTTCCCCAAAAACATACATACAAAATCTTATCACACCTAAAAAACACAGATTCAGTACGCGGACCTAAGAGAAAGTATTTTTTATAATTTTTATTTTTTATTTTTATAAAACACATACACCAAACAACCCTTTTTTAAAAAAAAAAATACGTACACCAAACACACACTCAATACAAACACACATACAAGGGAATGAGATTTGTTTGGAGTGGGAAAAGACAAACACACAAACACTCAACCTGCAAACACATATATATTTTGCAAATAAGATTTTATCATTTCTTGGAAAATGGGTGGCCCTGAAAAGGGCCGTTGTTTTTTTTTTTGTGTTTTTTTGTGCACCCAGAGATGCGGGCACCTCCCTGGTCGAGCCCTACACGCTGCACAGATTCCACTCTATCTAGCTTGACTGCGTCGGTGGTGTTTGTTAGAGATGATGGGGAAGGCCGACGGAGGATGGGTAGCTTCAGTTTCCCAGTCCTCCGTCAGCATCCAATGAGGTCTGATGGGCTCTGTCTTCTCCCTCTCCTCCTCCTCCCTCTCCTCCATCTACTCCAACTCCTGTAGGAGGTGCCACGCCAACTCTAAAAATACTCTGATCTGTCTGACTTTTTCGCTCTTGTTCATCTTGATGAATCAACGGGGTAGCTCGACAGATGGAAGGCGTCGCTTTATATGCTGGAAGCATGGACGTGAAGGAAAACATCCCTCACACCTAAAAAAACATCACCCACACTACCTGCGTCTGACGTCATTATGATGACGTCATTCTATGCTTCGCGGATTCTGCACTCCACCACCCCTACCAAAAAAAAAAAAAAAAAACACAGACCCAGAACGGTGATCTAATAGAAAATACTTTTTAATTTTTTTATATTTTTATCAAACACAAGCACACCCTACATACAAAATCTTTTATTCTTATTTTTTATCAAACACAAACACACACCACACAACCCTTTTTTAAATTTTTTTATTTTTTATTAAACACAAACACACACCACACAACCCTTTTTAAATTTTTTTAAATTTTTATCAAACACAAACACACACCATACAACCCTTTTTTAAATTGTTTTATTTTTTATCAAACACAAACACACACCACACAACCCTTTTTTTATTTTATTTTTTTATTTAAAAAATAAAACCACAAACACAAACCACAAACACACTCTATACAAACACACATCAGACACATACAAGGGAATGGGATTTTTTTTGGAGTGGGAAAAAGACAAAAGACAAACACACAAACATACACCAAAATATTTTGTTTTTAGGCAATCTGAGAGTGGTTATCTTTTCTAGAGATCTGGGTGGCCCTGAAAAGGGCCGTTGGGGTAAGAAGTTGTGTTTAACTTCTAGTAGCAGTAGAAGAAGCAGGGCGACCACGTTTCGCCACTGGTCTCACAGCTGCAGGACAAGGTCTCTTTCTGGTGAAAGAGAAGGCAAACTCATCACAATCCATCTTACAGGTGACTTCTCCGTCTGCTGGTTTCAGCTGCTGCAAGAGTTGGAGCTGTTGTTTTTCTTGTTGTTGTTGTTGTCTTTGCTGCTTCTGCACTCCTTGTCTCTCCTCCCATTCCGTTATGTCCCTGATGATTTCTTCTCGCAAAACTTCTTCCACCAGATCTTGCGCCATTTGCAAAAAGATCATCGTCTTCTTCTCAGGGTTCTTTCCAATCAGGTTATGTCTCACCCGCTGTATGTTCACTAGTGCTTCGTTCAGTTTACTAATCTTGGCTGCCATGTTGTTGTTGAGATCTTGAGAGTCAACGATAGTGACTGAACAGGCCAAATCACCGCTTTATATGCTGGAAGCGCGGACGTGATGGAAAACATGTCTAAGATCGATATTGGAGAAAATGGGGAAAGAGTATTGACCTCAGGTCGATAGAAAGAGAGATAGGGCATATTCATTTCATTTTGCAAACAAATAAACAACACAACACCATTTTGTTCAAAAATAAACATTTTTTAATACATAAGAAGAAGCTTCTCTAACATAAAAATGCAAGCAACCAACCAACAAGATTAAACATGAACGTATTTACAAGGTTGACAACGTTGGGTAGTCATACTCGACTTCCACTGTTCTACATCATTTTTTCTCGATGCACACTACGTTTCTGATCTAAAGACAAGAGATAACCATAATGTTCACAAAACCAGCTTTCTACTTTAGCATCGTTTCGAGCATACTCCCTATCAAAACAAGTCACTAAATGTTCTAAGGAATATCCGAGACTGCGTTGATGAAGAAAATGTACACTATATTGTCCACACACTATAGAATCCGATCCTTGTAATCTGACATTATGGAATCGAGTGGAAACTGCATTTCTTCTCATAAGGTCAATGCTATCGTCTTCCAAAGGAGGTAATCCATAAGAATCAAAATATTCCACGCTGTGATCGTTGGGAAAGTACACGGCCATCCAATGGGTTCCTGGTCGATGACTGTCGTCGGTATTGATGACATAGGCATGAACGTCTTTGGGTTTGCGATGGGGAAGTTCATCTTTAGTACACACCACAGGATTCCAAGAAGAAGTGTACGAACTGCGAGTCAACAGGTAATGAAATTCCCAGGTATCCATTTTTCTTTGTTTTTCACAGGTAACGATACAGTCCTATGACAAAGGTACTTTTTCTGCTCAAACTGAGCCAACTTAATTAGGTTCTGTTATCATCACCTTGTCAAATACAATACACTGTACTGTTAATCTAAACATTCCTCTCCACCAGTTCTGTAATAAGATACCTCCAATGTTTGGGCTGGTGGTACATACATTGTCTGTATAAAGCATGATTGTTTTGGTCATTCACATTTTCAGTGTAATTGTATATATATATATATATATATATATATATATATATATATATATATATATATATATATATATATATATATATATATATATATATATATATATATATTCGTTATTTTGTTCCACACTGATGCCGGAAGACAAAGAAGCATGAGTTTACGCAAGGTAGATATTTCTTATTCTATATCCCTTTAATACTTAAAAATATATATTTGTACATTGTTATTACTTTTCTGTTTTCTTTTTACATTCTTTAATTGTATGTGTATAACAGTGCATAGCACTTGACAATTCCTAGCCTCTTTATTCCGTATATATCATAGAAAAGAGTCATAAATTTTAAATTAATCTGTAAGAGTAATTAAAAATTATTAAATATAATTTACATATAGTGTATTTTACAACATTCCACATGGTAGGCATAGTAAAGTCAAACTGAATCTGATACTCTTCTTAACCATAATAACATTTGGACATTAGTAGTTATCATTAACTATGTTTTTATCACACATTGTCTTTAATTTATATATATATATATATATATATATATATATATATATATATATATATATATATATATATATATATATATATATAACGTAGAAAATGGATTAAAATTCATCCGATATCATGTAAGATGCAGATCGAAAACTTAAAGAAGTACAATAAATTATATTTACTGACATTATCAATTACAAAATCACGGAATGTCTGTAGCACTGGATTTTTTTTTTTTTTTTTTTAAAAAAAAAAAAAAAAAACCTAAACAAACTTCTAATGTGTTCAGAGGACAAACATGCCGATGCCAACATGGTAACATTAAAACAAAAATTAAAGATGTAATGTTAACTTCTTGAGTCAGTTAAGGGCCATAGTCCATAATTTTAAAGGAAACAAAAGGTGAACATTTAAAACTTGACATAGATCTTTTAAGCCATTAATCATAATAAAATGTTGTGCCAAATCAAAATTTGTGATGCAAAGATAATCTTCTAAGTCAACAAGGCAGTTCTTAGTCACATTTTCACATACAGTCTTAAAATAATACTTGCTCTAGTTCTCCTTGATGCTAAACTCACACTAATTATAACTGCAGTTATCACTAAGTTCTTTGCAAATGAGCAAAAATGAAACTTGGATATGGCAGTACAGGGGTGCAAATACATTAACGGTCTTCAAGTTTACCGGAAGAAAATATCAAAGATCGCATGTGCATCGTATGTGCATTTGTATTGAGGCTAGAGATTAAATGTATAGTATTTTATATCAAAAGTATCTGATTAACTCTTGAATAGAATTAAGATATCTATTTTAAACCATATTTACACTTTTACACTTTTCTCAACATAAGATGCTTAAATATTAATAAAACCAGTTTGTGTGCATAAATTGTGATTGCATGACAGTGTCATATACAATTTTATTAGAAATAACATCAAAATGCTCTCAATGATTCTTTTCAGAAAGTACTCCTGAACTATGTCTGTAAAAATATCCTCGTTGAAAGACCTGCAGTTTTCTATCTTTGAAGGAGTGTGCTACGCTCCATCTGAAGACTTTTTAAAACTACTTAAAGACAACCATACTAGGACCATTGACAAGGAATTGCGTGTTGCAAATGTTCTGAGAGAAATACAGGGATACAAACACTCCAACAAAGTAGTAGATGACAAAACATATCTTACATTATCAGCAATATTACATTATTGCTTTGCTCATGAATATCACAGAGTCATTTGCAAAAACATTGTAGAAACTGTGCAAAACTTTTTTTTTCAAACAGAACGTAAAGATTGTAATACAACAATTCTAAATTTATACAAGACTGTGGCTTATGGTAATTTGAAGGTTACATACCTTGAAGAACACCTGTTGTCAGAATTTCGAGTCAAAGAAGATATTCCAAGCCTCTATAGTGAATACAGAACTCAGTTTTCTGCAACGGAATGGAATACAATTTGTCTCTTTGAGTACTATTTTTGTCGCAGAGATGAAGACATTTCAATTACATCTAGATGAAGTAAAACAAAAATAGCGGTTCTATGAGGAAATAAAATTAGCTCATGGACTAAACAATGCAATTGTGACTGAGTCAAGCAGAGTAATTTCCAAACGCAAGCAAAGAAAGTCGGCTGCAGAAAGACTGGCTGGAGTGCACATTTTCACAGGCCAGGACCACTATGAAGAGGCAATAGAGGCTGCAGTGTTGACTAAAGCCGATCTTTACTACCCTGGCCATATAAAACTGGTACATTGTGTTGAATGTTCCCCCTATTGTCAGCACCAAATCGGTATTCATGTCTTTGTGGAAGTTAGGTATTATCAATTGTTGCACAAATTCCTCCCAAAATAACTTTAAGATAAGTTGTCAATCACGAAACTTCTTTGCATCATTATCTTTCATAAAGGGCAGTGTGGATATGTGGGAAGATACACCTAAGCGACAAAAATGACATTACTTCATCACACTGCTGACTCACATGTGGATGGTGCTGACGATGAGGTGAATACAGTCAATGCATTTGTTGGTTATTTTGGATTTATGCAATTTCGGCCTCATCCAACTTTATGCAGACACCCAAAACCAGCTACCGGTAGAGATGATGATATACACAAGATCAGGGAAGTACTTGATGATGTGCTATTGAAAAGTGGAAACCTAAAACCAGAATATGCAGTGGGGGACATAAGAATATTGTTGGGTCCAGATAATAAGATTGGAAAAAGTTTGACTGATCTTATGAAACTAAATTGCAAGTATATACGTTTTCTCCCAGAATCTCCACTTCTCCACCTCCGAAAATCAAAAATCACCAACCTTTTTGCTGCCTACAAAGAAGCAGGTCTCCTGCTGCTGCTAAAGTTCATGGTAGATGACAGTGAGAAATTGGAATGGTCCAAATTGATTTCTGCAGAGAGCATAGACACAGCCACTGGAATTTATTTTGGGGGATCAGCATGTCAATCCACTTAGCTCTGTTTTTTTGGTTTCTACAGCATCTGCCTTGTGAAGAATCTGAGATTATTGTGAATCTGATGGAAACGTCTGGAAATGATCTAGGAAAGATTTTGAAAGCTTTTGGATGATAAATTCCAGTGTTTCATACAAAAGGTGTGTGAAATAAATGCCACATTTGCTCTCCATGTCGAAATGATGAAACATTGTGATGAAGTTATTGCCATTGCTCTGGCTGAACGTATGGGGGTCCTGATGGTTACCATTTACTTATGTCTGCCGTGAAGTCATCCTTGCCATTTTCCTTTCTCAATGCAGCAACTTCATATGCTAGATACTGCACCAATTTTCTGCACTACCATTACAGTGCAGGTGTATTCCACAGAAATATGAAATACACACTTTTCTCCACTCCATATAGACACAGCACTGTGAATTTTGCATTGGACACCCAACGTGAAATGGAACGTAAAGATGTACTGAAAAGCTTCAGATCAGGATCAACTATGGATGCTGTCTTACCAAGGATCGATGAATTAGAGGAAGTGGATGATTCACTCACAAATTAATGAAAAGTTGGGAGAGTCAACGGAAGACAGAGAGGAACATCCTTTAGATTTGACCATAAAAACAACAGATCTGAAACATATTCTCCCTACTATGTCTCTTATACTGCGAAGAATTGGCCTGTCGCTGGAAGCTAGTATCATACCATACAATATTTACTCCAAAGAATGCTTGATGTTGTCACCATTGGTGTTGGATGAAACAACAAAGAATGTTAGCATCTATCTAATCGAAAAATACATCAGCCAAGAGTCCCTGCTAGGACATACACAGCATGACAAGCCATCATTAAAATGTCGACGGGCCTAAATCCTTAGTTGATAGGGTGAAGAAAATGAAAGGAAACACCATAAATTGAACTCGTGTTAAGGCCAAAGCAGCTATAAGAAGTGAAAGACAAATGAAAGAAGAGAAGTGTATCAAAAAGGTGACATCTATGAAGAAACATATAGACTGCCTTAGTTCAGAGATGAATGCTTGTCAGGCCATTTTGAGACCAGATTGTTCAAAGCCTAAATTAATGAAAGCAACTGGAATACAGAGAGGTATTATATCCTTGCTGGTCAATCAGCTGAAAGCATCAGAAAGTGCTGTTGGTAACACAAATATGGACCTTCTGCAGGTACGGGATGATGAATTATCACTATTAGCTGAGGTTGGTCTTGTTTTTTTTAAAAGCGAAAGCCATACCAGCTGGCATATAGACCAACATCAAAGTAGCTACTTTAGAATTTGCAGGGGTAAAGTTCAAAGCCAAATTAGTGAGTTACAAACAGTATTTAAACTTTGTTCAGAACAGTATTTTGAAAGATCTTTTGGGAAAATTCCTGCACTGAAGCGAATAATAGTATGTGAAGAAAAGTACCAGTTCACTCCTGATGACTTTAAAGCTGCCACAAGAGAGCAGAGAAAGAAAAATGATGCAGCCTCTATTAGTCATCTCAAGGTCATTGGTGATATCATGACAGATGAACGATTCTGCCGCGAACATGCGATTGAAACCAATGAGGGAAATTGACAGCGAATTATATATACAGGGATGTACCTGTGTAACTGAAGAAAAATCTGTTCGTCTCTGCAGGAAATACACAACACCTGTAAGAGCTGTTTTCTCTTCGACTGGATTTGAGCAGTTTTCTGTCCTCCAAAACATACACCAACGTAAAGGTGAAGCTGAATTAGCACAAATCGACTGGATGTTGGATAGTGTCTCTGAGCTTCAAGATGGTGATGCTGTTATAAGTATTGTCTCCTCCGGAGATATAGATTCTGTAGTCATTCATTTGTTCTCTGTTTCACAGAGTTGGCCAAGATAATCTGATGGAAGATTTAAATATCAGGTGTTTTTGATGCTACAGAAAATGGAGAAGCTTTCAGATTTGTATAACATCCCAAACATTTTGACATTGTTGGAACAGAAAACGGGCGACAAGAACATTGGCATCAAGATAGCGTTAGCTCTATGTTTAGAGGGTAATGACTACTTTCCCAGATTCCATGGCTTTTCACACTGGAAGATATTGACATTATTTCTGCTGCATCCAAAGTTTCGCGATAGACTTTTCAGTATTAGTTCAGGGAAAGTTGAGATGGACAATAATGTTTACATAGATTTTGTTAAAACAATGTACTGTCCAAAGGTTTATGATCCAACAAAGCTGAGTTTTCAGGAGATACGGCATCTGACTATTCAATCCAAAGGAGGACAAGCAAATACAAAATTAAGACACCCTCAGAGCTGGATGCCATCAGAAACCGCTATATCCAAACTATGCTGTCTGATGAACTGCCAGATAAAATATCTACTAACTGCAGGTCGCCCTCAGCTTTGTTGCCAGACTTTATGAATGAAGATTTCCTTGGATGATCAGACTGAAAAACTGCAAAATGCAAAAGTGGTCCTCAAAAGGAAGAGAAACATTGCTGAAACCCCTCAGAAAGGACAGAGAAGGAAGAAAATGTTTACATCAACACCAAAGTAAGCGTATTGGCATACAATCTGCTTATCATGGCAGACTAATAGAGATCAGTTCTGGGTTTTTTTATAAAAAAATTTTCATTAGTGTTATTGATTGGCAGTCTCACATTTGATATAACATTTTTGTGTGAATTCTCTTTAATAACTTTCATTTCAATCCAAATTTTAAACAATTTTAATTTAAAACAGTGACTGACATTGATAAACACAAGTGTACTCAATAATCACACTATTTACCAAATGCCCCTAATCAGTCTTCCGGTGATTGTAACTCTTTAGCAAATATCAGGTTTACAAGCGACACTGAATGAAATATTTGTAGTCATATTTAAAGTGTCTTCAATTAAACTCATGTCTGTGCTAAATCAAATATGGGCTCTATGGCAGTTATCTTCAAAAGGCGACATTTTATTTTTACGAATATTAATTTTTAAAATGCTCGGGTTGAAGGCCCAATGAAAATTCATGAAACGATCACCTAAAGGTTTAGATTGTTCTAAATACTACTGGAGCATTATGGTCACCTACTGGTGAAAATTAAAAGTTTGTTTATGCCACTGTTTGAGAATGACAAATGGTATTTGCAGTGAGACTCATTGTGTATTTTTATTTTCTTTGATCTGTATGAAACTAGATTCAGAAAATACTGGAAGATTGTCTGTGCATTATATGACCTAAATGAGTATTTTATTTTATGAACAGTTGAATGTCGGACTAATGTCTTTTATTTTTTTGAGGAAAAGTTCTTCCCTAGGAAAGCATGAACCAAGAGTATAAAACACATCAGTACCAAAGACTGAATTTAATTATTGGCATAAAGTCCGTACTGTTTCAAGTGCTCCATATATGTTTAACTGTGAATCTGTGATATAAGATTCTGTAAAAATATACTCTGTTAGTGAACATTACTTTTTCTGTATATGTAAGAGAGTGGGTGAGAAAAATCCTAATCCACTGTATATGTGTGCTTTTTGCATGTTCGATTCTTTTGTATGCATATTCACCAAATGTATTTTGTTATATCACCATTCATGCATTGTAGTTTGCTATTATGATTAATTGGACTGAATTGTAAAAGTGCTTGTTTTATTTTCTTAAGTTATACCCGTTCTCTTAGTAATGAATTGCTTATTATACATTAAAATTATAAGACATTATTGGTTATGTTTTCCGATTCAACATCTTCTGTTTCTATCTCTAAATATTCTCTGAGATAAAAAAATTTAAATAATCTCGATCATGTTTTTTTTTTTGTTTTTTGTTTGTACCTCTCACAGTTCATTTTGGTCAAGCCTGCCTTGGCAAAAGCTTGACTTATTGATCACTTTGGTATCCGTGTGCGTGTTCCGTGTCCGTTCATTCATACACAACCTATATTACAGTTAATGCTAACGTTGTTTTGATTCAGCTCAATGCTGAAGTTGCTTACTTTCTAGTTAAATGAAAACTGGGTTCAATAAAAAGGGGACCTCTTGTTTCTTATCTGTATGAGTTTTCTCTGTATACATGGATGCAGACTAGATGAGCTCAGACTAATTAGTAATGTATGTAAGATTCTCTCTTGACCAAGGATTGTTAGGCAATTAAATTTATTAAATCTATTAATCACTGATAATACATACCTGTAATAACTATTATCAGGACCACAATATACATTCGTCCCTAAAAACTCTCTCTCTCTCTCTATCTCTCTTGTACTAGAATGCCTGCACATAGACTTTATATCCTCATGTGTGGAAGTATCTTATTACAGAACTGGTGGACAGAAATGTTTAGATTAACAGTACTGTGTATTGTATTTGACAAGGTGATGATAACAGAACCTAATTAAGTTGGCTCAGTTTGAGCAGAAAAAAGTACCTTTGTCATAGGACTGGATAAAACATCAATTCACACTTGACTTTATGTTTGAATTGGTCTCTTAAGTAAGTCGACGAATCACGGACAGTCTCTATACTCTGTTGCAAGTGAGCTTCGATGCGTCGGATCTCCAGAGGAGTGAGTGGAGTTGAAGAAGAATCCTGCAAGTCTTTATACCATTTTATCAACACCTTTTCTTCCGAGATTAGAGACTATGCGTCATCCAAATATTCGTCCATTTTTTCTTCTGCACTCATCATCAAGCATTTGTCGTGTTGTTTGTGGCTTGGATGATTGATTTGACATCCATGACAATGTTCTATCGACAGATCTGTAATTTTGCCAGCCAATTCCGTAGCAAAACAGGACACTAAATGTTGTTCTTGTTCTGGCCATCTTGACGGCATACATGGAATAAATCCAGCAGACTTGGGAACACTATTTTTCACTTCTTCTTTTTTTGGGTTTTGGATGAATCACATCGTCATCACTGGTAGAGGGTGGTGACTGCTGTGGTTCCCTCATCTTCGTCTATCTCCATAGGTATTTCGTGTTGCATCTTTTTTCTTCTTCTAATAGTCTAGAATCACTTCTCTCAAACTGTTGATCTCTAGAGTATTATCAAATTCTGGATACAAGACGACGTTCACCGTGTGGGGTAGAGGTTCTGCAAACTGAAGTTCCACACGAAGTTGGCTTGATTTTATAGGGTGGAAATGTCCTTCGTCGCTGCCTTGGTCAGGAGTGAAATCAAATCCCCACAACGCATATCCTCCTGCATAATCGTCGTACGAAATGCCGTGGCTGCTGTTGGTGCCTAACTGTCCCGTGGCTTCAAACAGGGTCAGGTAAGATCGCAAGTAATTTTTCTGGTTGCCAAAGTTAGGTTTAAAAGGTCTGGTACATAACGTCTTGCCATCTCGACTGACTTCTATCTTGGAGACGTTGTAGTGATGAAAGTTGAACGGATTTTCATTGTGGACTCCGTTGAAGGCTGCATTACTGACGATGCCAATAAGCAAACGTTTGGGAAGCTGTCCTTGGAAAACGTGATCTTCGACTTTGGATCGGAGTCCAGTGGCAATGGTAAACGTTTTCACTTCCACTAGTCGCACAGGATACTTTGCAGTGGTTCTGCTCAAGGTTTGACTGATGTCGTTGGCTACTTTAGGTAAGACTTCGACACGGCGCACGTAAAGTCTGGCTTCTTCGATGATGGTTTTGTACTCGTTGGCATTGGCCATCAAATGGAAGACGGTACTACTGCAATTCAGTCTCAGGCGTACATCCACTCCGTTCAACAAATACTTGTCTTGTAACCACATGTCCAATTGCAAACGGTCCATCAGTTCTAAAGTGCTCTCTTGTCTGATTTTCTTTTGACGGGCGTTAAACCCCACATTGTGAGGATCATCAGCATCAGCTGCAGCCACCACTGTGTCGTCGGACTTTTCCGCGGTGTCAGGTTTCCATACCACGGAAGCCTCCAGATAGGTGTTCTTGGCTTCTTTTCCGTACGTCAAGAGATTTTCCAAGTAAGCAAGGTAAGGGTAAGTATCCACGCTGCTGCTGACCAGTTTGTTATTCAAGTACAAATCCATTTCGCTGAACGAGGAATGCATGAAATTATTGACGGGTGCCACTGTGTCATCGGGCCCAGGATTGCTGTTGTCCGTTTTGATCACTTTGAGTTTCAAGTACAAGTGACTGCTATTCAGATCGATGTAATCTTCGGTTTGTCCTTTGATTTCAAATTCGATAGGAGCTGAAGCCGTCAAAGACGATACAGGATGAAATTCCACACATTGGGATTCTTGCATCGTCATCATGGGGGGCGTGGTAAACAGATCCAGTTCTGACTTGGTACATTCGCAAGAATCTCGGTGCATCATTTTCACAGTTAGTAATCAAACACGTCTAATTCTCTGACTGTTCTTCTTTTCTTATTTTTTTTCTGAACACCGTGTGGTTTATGAGCTCTGAAGAGATGTCGACGTCGTCTCTTTCTGGCTTGTCCTTGCTGTGGAGTGAAGGAAGAAGTAATGCCAGGGCCAGAAGCGTCAAGTGAATTTATAGGAGTATCTCGGCGACCCAAAAGATCTTTTCCAGTTTGCAGCAACACATTTTTTCCTGCTCTCATAAAGGCTTCTTTTGGATTTTGTTTGTCGATGAGGACGTTTTGCAGGAAATTCTTTTCCTTGCGTCAAAGCGGCATCTTTTAAGGCATGCAATCCTCGAGTCACCATATGTTTCAAAATGGTTGCTACCGTCCGAAAAGCAGATTTTAACATATCTCCTAAACCGTGTCTTCGTTGTTGAGCCACTTCTCGGTACACCGGATACATGTTTTGGGGTAAGTTACAATTCGCTGGAGAACCTTTTTCGACAATGTAGTTTCACCGTGACTTTTCCTTTAGTGAATGGAACACTTTGTCCCAAATCTCCTTTTATACTAATGTTGACACTGTCAAAATACGATTTACTGACTGGAAGATAATGAGGATGTACAAATTTACGGTGAACGTGATATGTGTTTCCACCTTCTTCGTACGCGGCGACGGCAGAATCCACTTTGAAAGGAATGACTCTCAGTAACGGAGCGGATGTGTGTCCCCCACGTTGTGCTCCACCACATCTGAGTACACAAACATTAAGTACAGTCCAACGTTCAATTCGATAGGGTGCTGTAAATCCTTTGCGAATTCCAAGTTGCTTTGCAATTTTGTATTGAAAAGCATTTTATTTCCACCCAAAATAGCAAACAACCCAGGAGAAAAAGTGATAGCCAATATTTTGTCGTCCGAAAACTGCAAGACGATACGGCGAGCCACAGGATGGTAACTGATCTGTACCGATTTCATAGCTTTGTCTAAGTCTTTGGCAAATTGGGCATTAAAGATGCCAGCAATCGTGTCCACCAAATGTTGACCACTAAAATAATACCCCACAGGAATTCTCATGGTATAGCTCGTCAAGGGAGGATCTTTATCTGATACCTTTTTGGATTCGTGAAAGTTAGGTTGAGTTTTGTCCATGAGTTGTTGCACTTCCTTGTTGAGGATATCCATGATGAAAGTGTTTTGACCTTCGTTAATGTTCATGGATTGCGTATGATGAATGATTTCTACCAAAGCCACTTCACAATGAGCTTCTTGATCCAATTGAATGGACTGAGGTAATTTGGCTGTGAAACAACATAAGGTGTTGGTAGGAAACACATCCATCGAACTGTCACTAGGTAAAGTTAAATAAAATTGATCATTCATAGTTCCAAGGTGGTTCTGGTCTCCGAGGAGTCACTCAGTGCACAGGAAAATGATGTTCAAACGGTTCCAAAAGAGGACTGCTATTGTGGTGGTGGCTGGAAGAAGGTGAACTGGAGTTGACCGTACCGTTATGCTGGCTGTTGTGGTTGTTGTGACCGTCCGTCGTCGTAAATTTCAAAGATGGACTGGGTAGAAGATAACCGATGCAACTGCTGAGTAAAATGGTCCACAATTGATTGTCCCCTTGTTGCAAACTCAAATTGGCAATGGCTGCTCTGATGACACAATACACCACAAAGATTTGGCAGAAAAAGACGATTTGATTTTTAGGCACACGTTCTCCGCAGTACACCCACAAAGGTTGTTCTTGATATTCTTGAAGAGAAGAACTCTGTGAAGGAGCAGAGGTCGTTGCTGTGTTGAACGGCATGTTTGGTTACTTCTTCTTTTTATAGTCGACGACTTGGGAAGCGGCAATCCAAAAATCAAAACTAGGGAGATATCCTTTCCAATGTACTTTGACTTCTTCGACTCGACGTTTGCCTAATTTGCGTGTTCTTCGTTCAAGAATGCTTTCGATGTCCTACAAGTCGTCTTCTTTTTTGGTCACTCGTTGTAACTCAGGCAAGTAAAAAGTTCCTTTTAACACTTCTGCGGGCATGTTTTCCAATTTATAGACGGGAGGATCCCGTCCACGCACGGGTCCAGTGACACGAAACAATTCGGTTGTCCAGTTGGGTAAATAACCTTTGTCAAAAGTGCGTTTGGTTTTTCCGATGCGAACCCAATCTCCCGTTTGGAGCAGCAGGGTTTTCTTCTGGTGTCCCATCTTGGGTGTACCAAACAATCGATCAAACACCTTCACTTCGTTTTCAGAGGTGACCTCTTCGGGGGGCACATCCGATGCTACGTTGGTATGATTGATTGTACGCTTTGACCAAACGTGGTAACACGTCAATGTACTTGAGAATGTGTTGATGTGTAAAATATTTCCACATGCGTTCTTTCAAAGTTCTTTGAAAACATTCCACGACACTAGCTTTGGTTTCAGGATTTTCGGTGGTAAAAAGATGAATGTGCCTTTGTTTCAATTCTTTTTGAAAAGCTTGGTTTAGAAATTCGGTGCCTTTGTCGGTTTGCCATCGTAAAGGGTGACGACAACTTTGTTTCAACACCAGTTTCAAGGCGCGTACCAACTCCTTACTGCTTTTTGAAGTCAAAGGCACGACCCAAGCGAATTTGGAAAACACGTCGATGACACAAAACAAATATTTGTGACCACAATTGTAGGCTGACAAATAGAGACGTCGGCTAAATCTGCTTGCCATTGATGATCGATGCCATCAACTTTGGTTTGACTTCTAGAAAATTTTCGTCGAATGGGTTTGTGTAACGTGTACGTCGATTTTGTTCTTGTAACCATCGTCGTATTTCTGGCAAACGTACACTTTTCAATTTGCTTTTAGCAGCCCGATGCAATTTTTAAACTCCTCCGTGACCAGCAGCATGGGCAGGATTGTAGTATATACTTGCTCAAAGTTTCTCCATGGTTTAACTCATCAATAAGTCACCCACTATTCGATGCTACTACTTTTGGTGTCGTGAGGTTTGGACGAGGTGGCTTGACGCGTTCGACGAGCTACAGGAGTCGCTGGTGAAGAAGGGGTGATGCCAGGTTTCTTCTTGGTGGTGTCTTGTTTCACTTCAGTCTTGCTTTCCTTCTTTTTTTCTTCTGCTGAAGAAGGAGTGGACATCATCTTTTTAACCCAAGTTTTCATTTTCTTCTCGATGAAGTGTAGGAGAGGGTGTCAACAAGGCCGCTGCAATCTTTCTAGAGATGGAAGGAGCAGACGGAGTTTGAAACACTTCTCGGGGTTCGTCTTCTTCTGTCGTTCCCGTGACGGTGTCTGTTTTAGTGGTGGTGGTGACTTTAGGTTCGCTTTTCATCTGGCCTTGAGCTGTTTTGTCTACAGCTTTCGGTCTTGGAAACTTAGCGACGTGCCAGGTCTTTGGCAAACTGTGCCACTTCTTGTAGCCAAGCATCGAAACCAACACTTTTCCAGTCACGTACAACCTTCCAATCGTAAAGTTTTTGGTGTAACCAGCTAGCGATGCACACTTCTTGAAACGTGTGAAGGGTAGATAAAGTTTGACTAATGACTTCTTCACACGGAGGTACACAACTAGTGTTCATCACGAGTCTCAACACTTTGAGTACAATTTGTCTTTCGTGTACCGATAAAGCATTAATGCTCATGGTTTTTGTTCCCTGCACCGTTCATTAATAATCCATCACCAACACTGTTCCTCCAAAATAGGCCACAACGAATGTCCTGGAAAACAAAATCCAAGAAAAGTAGTCACGAACACACACTCGACATAGCGTCCACAATTCAATGGAAACAGTTCCTGTATCAGGTGTTTATAATCCTCTAAGGTCTGAACACGATCGTTGACTTCCTTCCACGGAATACGTTTCACAAGTGAAGACAACGGTCCTGGCATGGTTGGATTTTATATCCCGGTTCCCAAGGTTGGTATCTTTTATGAAAGTCTACTCCGAGGTACCTGTGATAGTTTCTTCCCATAATCAGTCTTCTCATACTTTGGAAGTAAGCATAGTTTACAAATCGAGGAATGACTTTGAGTTTGCGTTTCACTTGTATCTTGACAAACTCTCTGCAAATGCGTTCTCGCAGTTCCAAAGGCAGGTCACAAATGTGCTCTTGTAAAGTATCCGACGTGGAAAGTGGGTATCTTTTGTGATAGTCCCTGTGATAGTTTCTCCCCAGAATCAGTCTTCTTATACGGTGGAAGTCGCGATAGTTTGAAAATCGAGGAATGACTTTGAGTTTGCGTTTCACTTGTATCTTAACCAATTTTCTGTAAATGCGTTCTCGCAGCTCCAAAGGCAAACCACGAATGTGTTCTTGTGAAGTATCCGACATGTTACTGCTTAGGGCCGACCAAAGGCAAGTACTGACAGCGCGGAGACAATCTGGCATGTTCCAAGTAAGCCGAGTCTTTAGGCTCCCATTGAAACACTGAACTTTATCTCCTTCTCCCAAGTAGATAAATCCAGATCTGGCTAAAGCTTTGGGAGTGGGTCCTTGCAGATATTTAGGCCACTTATCTTTGAACGTCTGGAGTCGACTTTCAAAATTGGAATAGCCAGCCAAAGTCACAGGCAGCGTCAATTCTTTACCCATGTAGGGATGGCGTCCACAGGTAGGGACACACTTAGCATCCCCAATAAAGAAGAAAGGGCGTCCTGCATCGCTAGAGGGACGGTAAGGCACACGCCCAGCATCGCTGATGTCAAAGCATACGGCATCCGTCTCATCGGAAGGATGCACTGCATTGCTGATGTCAAAGCGTACGGCATCCGTCTCGTCGCTTGGCACTGCATCGCACTCCAGGTCGTGATGGTCCTTGGAGTCCACAGCAGTAGGTTCTTCGCTCGGTGGCTGTGTCGAGTTCGTCAGGATCGGTGCCTGTGTACTAACTTCCGCATTGAAGTTCACCGTGAGTTCCTCCATCGGTGGTGGGTTAGTGGTCATAGTATTCATCTTCTTCTTCTTCTTGCTCTATGCACGTTTGAAGTCACATTGAATATTTATGCTTGGAAGTGGTATGTTTTTTATACTGAAGATCGGCGTGTCCGTAAGGCAAAGTGGTGTGGTCTGGAAGTTTCACTCGTTTCTGGTACACAAGTTGGTAAACTTTTCCTACAGGACGACTGACGATTTGGTGTTTGTCGGGGGTAAGACTTTGCATTTGATCAATCCTTCGTATTGACGAATGTGTTCCACGTCAATGTGTTCTGTCAAGATTTCAGGGTGTCCGGTAGGAAATAGTTTTTATATGCACACCCAAGGATACTACGAACACACGTCGACGTATTTGATTTCTTCTCCTCGGGATTCGTCTACGTCGTATAGCAAGCGAGTGGCATTGGTTCGTCCTCCAAACAAACTGTGGCGTGGATCTAAAGGTTCGTTGTCGACCACGTCGTAACTTTCGGCAATGCGCTTAAATTCAGGATCGGTTTTGAAACGTCACTCGTACTCGTGCTCCCACATTTCTATCACTTGGTATCCTTGACTTTCTAACTTTAACCGTCGTTGGTAGGTGCTTTCGTACAAATCTTCCATGCTGACTCCCGTGAGAGGATTTTTCATGTCTCGTTGAGGAAAACAGGTAGGGCATCCGTGAAACAAACATCCCTGAAATTCTTACACCGTCTGAGGGTTTTCTAAATCCCAACCATCCACCGAGAGACTGCCTATTTTCTTTTCTCCTCCTCCGTTTCTGGCATGTTGTATCCATTTGTCTTCCTTTTGGCTCAAGTAATGGAGCCAACGCAAGGCTTTGGCCGAGTATTGACGACTGGCAAAGAGAGACGTGTTCGAGTCTATGATGGCTAGTTCGTTCTCGGGCATGAAGTTTTTGGTGTACACTAAGATACAGGCTTTGGGTAGGGTGCACGCTTCCTTCAAAGGATCGACTTCTTCGTGATCTAGAAATAAATGTCGAAACTTTTCACAGCAACGGCGTAAAATGTCCACATCGGATCGGCAATACTTTAACATTTCTTCTTGAAAGTCAAACGGTTCTGACTGGTGAGCGTGGTACCAAGCATGAAAGGCTTCTCGGTGTTCATTCCGTCGGGGTCGTAATAGTCAACGTCAGGCAAATGTGCTAGTACGACGTGTTGATTGGCTTCCGTATTGAAGAAGTGGGGAATATATCATTTAGCCATTTCTGTCATACCAAATGTTTTAGGCATTCGACTCAAATGCATGACCAAATAACTCATGGAATCTTTGAATTGCACTTGTCCCACTTTCATGTAGATGAGTTTGGCTCCGTTCATGGTGACCTTGGAGCATTCGGTACCTTGTTTTTACTAAACTTTTAACAAAAACTGTCCATCGTATCCCGAAAAATTGTGAGCCATGACGGTCGCATAGCGATGACAGTACCCGTAACGTTGAATGAACTTTTCGCTCCAAGTGTCGTCGTTAGGGTCTAAAATCCATTGGGCAAACTCGGCCAGAGTGTTGGGACCACGAAAGATTTTTTTTCACGTCCTCCTGGAATCCTACTACAATAATGACAGTGAACGTGGATAGGTTCTTGGATGCACTTCTCACAAGCCCGATGAGCGATGCAGAAATTTGGAATGTGAATGCCCGTTTCTTGCATTCATTCAAAATCAAAAAAGATGAAACCCACTTGGGTCTTGTTCTTCTTCTTGGGATCAGCCTTTAATTATTTCTTCAGTGTATTGTCGTACTTTTGAGTGAAACATTGATGATCATAATCCACGATCTTGTCGCAAAAACGACATCTTTTCTTGTCGGCACAAACGTGATTCTTGGGGTCGTTGGTTCGAATCAGGTGCCCACACGTGGAGCATAATTTCAATAAGTCTCAAGCGCTTTTTTGCTGGTGAGCTTGTGTCCTGCAATGTTGTTCGTAGCAAAAGGGACTGACAAAGGTTCGTCGACACGTCTCACAATGCACGTGTTGTTCAGGAAGGCATGGCTTGGCAGCTAAACAGCCCCGACATCTCTCTCCGCAATGAATGTGTTTCTCCCGATTGATAACTCCTTTGTCACATTTCTCGCAGTAGTAAGAGTATCCTAGAAATCGTGTGATACTGCTGATGGCATCGAAATGTTCTCGGTAGTAATACACATGAATGTATTTTGCTTCGGGGAAATCGGATCCTCGAAACAGCAGAGCTCCGTGAACTTCTTGATGGTGTACTTTCAAGGTGTAGCGATGAGCCAAGACGTCTTGAAGTTGTTACTTTTGAGAAATGCCACAAACGGTGTCTTTGGGTATGCCTACTTGTCGTAACAGGAGTTCTGCTTCTTTTCTTTGTTTGGCTTTCTCCGATCGTCGAATGTTATTCCAGGCTCTTTTCCATTCTGTGGTCTCGTTCTTGTCGGCATACGTTCGCCCCACCACGATGGCCCGAGCCAAGCACATCTGGTCCTGATAATTGTCGATTTGAACGACACTGTGTTTGGTACTGCGAAGGTCGTCCACCAGTAACGCTTTCCTGCTTCGTCCGCTACCTCGAGGTGGGGATACGTGAGTCATGTAAAGTGTGTCCTTTCCACCGGTGATGGCAAACTCTTCGTTGGATTGTTGAACGTGTTCAATCTTGGTCATGACTTTGGCTGGTGTTAATTCTGCCGGGGTGCTGAACTGAATCCAAACAGGCGACTTCAAACTGTCGTGATGGATGGACAGTCTCAACCGATCATCCTCTTTGGCTCCGCATTGTCGTTTCAAGTTCTGTAACACAGAATCTCACAAATCGGTAATGAACCCTGCAGCTTTCTCGGGAGGCACATCAGACTTGAAGTCTTTAAAGTGGACGGTGTAAGTGTAAGCCGTGGTTCGAAATTTTCAATGGGTCATTTTTTGCGTCTCTCGAATGCGATAGTAATTTTCGGGAACCCCGGTAGGACTTTCTTGGTGAGGGGTGGTGGATTCTTTGGGTTTGGTATAAGGTACGGTTTCAGGCTCACTCATCTCTTCTTCGAAATCGCTGGCATGAACTTGGGCTAGCACTTCGGCGAGAGCTGTTTCAGGCGGCAAAGAAAGTCACCGTCGTCATGGCCTGTTTGTTTCTACTTCCGTTTTCTCATGGATTGAGCGTGATCTTTTCATCTTGATATCTGACTTGAATCTGATTCAGTTTCACACAGAGAGACCTTCCTACCCTCAGAATCACTATTCGTTATTCCACTTTCAAACAGTGAAGATGGAAGAGTCAAAAAGATATATTGCCTTTCTGGTCAGAGATTTGCAGACAGTCCTTCGAAAGTATACCACTTTCAATAAGACTAAGGACTACTCCTCCTCTGCCTCTCGAGATAAAAGTCAAGATACTTGCTATATCTGCCAAGAGAAAGGACATTGGGCTCCAGAATGTCCACAACGTCAACACCAAGGAAAAGAAAAGCGAGACAAAGGGAAAAATACCTGTTAGCATTGTTAAGAAAAAGGACATTGGTCTTCCTAGTGTCCTAAGAAACAAGAGATACACCAGAGAGGGAGGAAACAGAGGGATCTTCAGCTCAGGAAGAAGAAAAACCTATCCCCGTCGTCAAGAAAAGCAAGAAAGCTAGACGACTAGAAGACAATGAGGAAGAAAAAGAACCCATGATCCCTGTGAAGATCTTGATCCCTGTGAAGAAATTTAAGTAAAGAGAGACAGTCAGTGAACGATGAACTTGGAGTGTAGTGTTATGAAATGTTCATTGTGATGTTTTTTAAAGACAATATACCAGAATGGAAAAAATAGTAAGTGTCTTTTTTTTTTCTTTTTTTTTAGAGTATGGATGCACGCACGCACGCACTCACTCTTACACAAACCAAAGATGGGATTTAAAGTTTTACTTGATTTTTTTTGGGCAAATTGGTTTATAATCTTTTCTTGGTGGCCCTGAAAAGGACCGTTGGGGTGTTTTTAAAAAAAAAAAATAACTTATGGACTGGACATGATCAGCTTCAACTGTCTCAATCCCTTTCCACGACCAAGTCCTATTCCTCCTCCTGCTGCTGCTGCTGCTTTGGTGGTAGTAGTAGTATTAGTAGTGAATAGTGGTGGTGGTGGTGGTAGCATGTCACTAGTAGTGGTAGTAGTAGTGATGGGCTTAGAATGTTTCGCCCGTGATGGTCTCTTTCTCTTGGGTTGTGTTAAAGAAATCTGATACATGTTTCTCAGATGCTTTAACTCCGCTAAAATGTCTTGTAACAAACTTACCGTTTTGTTTTCCTCACTCCCAACTTTCTGTCCTTCACACTTCTCTTCTAACTTTCTTATTTCTTCTTCTTGCTGTCTTCTTTCCTCTTCTTGCTGAAGAAAAACTTCTTCGGCTTCTCTCTGACGCTGTACAAATTTTTCCAATTCTTCTTTTCGCCTCTTTTTAAAATCACCGATGACAGGCAAAGAGGCAGGTGGTATAGCAGCGGTCGTGGTGGTTGTTTCAGGCAGAAATTCTTCAGAGGAGGACAGAAAATCCACAAAATTTAAATTAAAATCTTCTGCTTGATAGTTCACCACGGCATTCGCTGCTGTCGTCGTCATACTTTCACTCCGAACATAAGAACTTTCCGTCGTCGCAGGCTCATCCCAATACATGCTCTTCGTTGTATCCGTCATACTTAGGCCGTCCAAGGTAAAAACCCCACGAACGCTGTGATGCCTTTATACTAAAGATGACGTCACACCCCGCTCTATTCCCATTGGAAGAAAAACCTACCCGGTTGTAACGCGCCATTGGATTGGTAGTTCATTTCGATCCTTTTCATTGTCTCCGGAATGCTCTTCAACCCAGACTACCCGATGTACGTCAAAGCTTCATGGGCGATTACGAAGATGACAGAGACAGCCATATGGAAGAGAAGAGTTTATGTGGAGAGACAAGGGTGCTTGAAGCGTGTATTGATCTACGGACCTGAAGTCCGTCGAAGTCTAAGAAGAAGAAGACCCTCCATGAGATGTCCTCTATGTTAACTTGATTGGTTACATTCACTCCAACGGCCCTTTTCAGGGCCAACCATTTTGTTTGAAAAGATTACTCTCAAATGGCCTTTCAACAAAAACCATTGGTGTGTGGGTCAGTGGTTCTTAATGTGGTCTTCCCGGGTTCTTCCTCCAGCAAATATATTGGCAGCCATATATAGCCTATGATGTGCTGAACAATGTTAACTCCACAAAACCAATGAATAGATCATGTAAATAGTAATAATTCTCTTTCCTAACTCAAGGTAAAAAAGCACATAAACGAAAATAATTAACAAAAATATGCACCCTCTGGGATTTGAACGTGGTACACCTGCCTGACAGGAAGCCATGCTTACCGCTAGACTATTGCAAGTGATATAATAGTGGATAACATTTCTTGGTCATAATGTTATCGATATAAATTGAGCAATTGGCGGCAGCGAAGAAAGTATTTTCACAATTCACTGCAGTAAGTCATCAAAATAATATCGGTTGGAAAATAATCCACTAATTCAAGGACTAGCATAAAATAAAAATCCAATAACATGTAAAATACATGTATAATGAATGCAATATACAGTAAAAAAAAAAAAAATGTCCACACCGGTAATAAAACCAATCCGCTATAGAGATTTAAAATCTATAGAAACAGTTTTATCTTCTAGCTTAAAACTTTATACAATTCAATTAAAACCACTCCGCAATTCTTGATTACGAACAGTGATACTTACATTTTAACCCGTAATACACTCACGCTATTACCGATATTGATCACATAAACCACTACCCTACGTATGCCGAGAGCAGAACCCCGATATTTAGACCACCCTGCTTATGCAACCACTTTCTTTCAGTCCCGCTGGTGGTCGTAATATTGAATTTTCCTTGTATATGATACAATTAGGTGATTACCTTTGAGCGACATATATACAGAACCTTTGGGAGACACATACACATACGTCGCCCAATGGTTGGTCATATACATGAACGTAAATCGTTTTACCTTTCGGCGATAGTAAATGGGCGACAAAAAATGTATGTTTGTCATTTATTTTGTTTTATCACTTTTTATGCCTTTTTACATTCCTTTCAATATTCCCTACATAAATCACTCTATAGGCACAATAATGACTCGTAGATATTCACACATATTCACTGTACAAAGATGTCGCCGAAAGGTACCAATTTATATGCTGTCGCCTAAAGGTCGAATTTGTCATTTTATATATATATATATATATATATATATATATATATATATATATATATATATATATATATAATGTTATTCCGTGTGCCTCATTCAACTTATTTGGCCCAGAAAAGCGGATACATTGCTTACGCTGGTCAAGCACTAGATTCATGTTGTCTCGTGATAACAAGTGCAAATAAATGATACAATGACATCTACAAGACAAATTCGAAAGCACAATAGAAAGGTCAAAACGTTCAAGACTGTATTACTAATAAGATTTTGGGTCACATATTATAGTATCATTTTTATCTTATCTCACATATTTAATGAAGTAATAGATATACACGTTATTAAGAACAGCAGATGCTACAACGGTGTTCAGTGAACTAAATGCTTTGATTCCAAACTATCCAGTACGCGTTAATTTGCAATTATTTTCAGTGTTGTGTTCTGTGTTATGTTTCTCGACGATTCGTTTCTCCTCTGTTGACTTTATCCTTTGAGAATTGATGTTTCAGAATGTTATCAAGCTAGCACTCAAATCAGACTGAGGTAATCTCAGTCTAAATGATTAAAGTCAAGAATCTAATTAATGTGATGTAATCTACTTTTAACTCTGTCTGTAGTATATTAACATCTTTAATGAGTAGCAATTTATTCATCAAAAATGTTAATTTCTGATAACAATTTGGCTGATGGATATTTTGGCTGATTTTGCATTTCGAAAAAGATCTCATGTGCTTTCTGAGTTTACTTTTCATACATTTATTCTAACTCCTTGTCAGTTAATGTCTCCCAAGTTATCTCCTTGTGCTATACTAATTTTCAGTTTCTGTTTGTATTTTTCTTAAATACTTCTGTTTTTTTTTATCTCTGTGAAGCCCAACTGTTGTTGATCCATTTAAATAATGTAAAATGTTTGAAACTGTGATTCCTTTAATGTGCGCTAACATAACACATAACTTGACAAAGAAAAATACATGCATAATGCAACAATTGAATATCTACTCTTTAACAATCTGTACACATATTTAAATGCTCAGCACCTAATACAAACATTTAGCACTGATAACAATTACTGTCTTGGTAATTAATTCATTAACAAATGTGCTAAAACTGTATATAATTTGAAAGCTAGTCTAATTTGAAATCACGTGACAGCACATAATTTGCATCAAAACAATGTGTACTATTTTTTATATTTAAGGGAAGACAATTAGCATTTCTAGAAAAGCAATAAGAGAATTGTCAGAAATAGCTGTGCCGTAAAACACCAAATAAGACAAATGAAATAGATGTTATAAAGATTAAACTTGATCTAAGATACATGAATTTGAAGGAATTATTAATTTAACAAAGTAGTTTCAGTCATTCAAGAAGGTTAGCTCTTTCAAACTTTACTTCAGCATATATCGGAAAATGTGAAGACATGTTTGCATAGTATAAACAAATTCGTATATATAGAGCGTCCGATAGGTGTATACTTTTGTAAATTAGCCTTTATGAATTTGTATTTTGTTTTTGCTGGAGCCTAGTAGAGGCAGTCTTGATTGATCTATTTGAACATTGCTTAGGTTCTTAGGCATTCTATACTTGCGAACACAATTGCGATGCCCTAGATCTGCCACATACGATCCACAAAGACTTTAAAGTTGTAGAGGTACATACCCTCTGGAAGAATAATGATTTTAGGTAGGACAGCATGCATATATCATGCCAAAACGTATGTGGTTTTGAGCTAAAAGAACAACTTAACAAAAGCCGGTAAAAAAGAAAATGTAGGTCGCATTGATGTTTTTTTCTGTAAGGTTGTGATAATACTAGAGATACATATCATCATCAATTTTATGATTCCATTCTGAATAGTTGTTTAGAAATGAACCTAACATACAAAATGTAACCCAATTCAGTGAAGCATGAAATAGTGGACAAAATGACTTGTTTCCGCAATGAAAGAGTAGTGCGCAATAAGATTCACAGTCTGACCAAGTTTCCTTATTATATATAGAATAGTATGTACCTAGCATGCAAAATACATATTTGGTATTGTTAAACAAACACTTAACCTTGGCAGGTGAAACGTGCAATGTAGGTGTCAGTGACATTCTTTCCGTGTACGGGTGTGGTACAAACATAGATGAATGGAATCACCACGTTTAATGAACCTGTCATCAACATTTATAACACAACATTGAACCCAGTTCAGCGAAATATGAAATATGGGTCACGTTGACCTACTTTTGTGATGACGACTTATCAATCATGAAGAAGCGTCATCGTACCAAGCTTCATGACTGCAGGTATAACTGTATGCATATAGGATGCGGACACAATTTTTGGTCATGAGCTAAACACAAACACTTAATATAATCCAGTAAAATGTGAAATGTAGGACACAGTGAGTGACCTTTTTGTTGTATGGATTTGGTACTAAAGAGATGGATGCAATCATCTGGCTTGATGATTCTGGCAGGAAAAGTGTTTGAGAAGTAAACTTGAAACACCGCATTGAACCCAAGACAGAGGAGCGTGAAATATTGTTCACAGTGACCTGCTGTGTAATAAGATTGTAGAACTCTTCAGGATGCTTTCCCTCAACAAGTTTTGTGAATATATGTATAACAGTATGTTTAAAGGGTACAAGAAACACGTGTAAATCAGCTAAACGCTCAAAATCAACCTATGCCAGGAAAATGTGTAATGTAGGTAATAGTAAACTGTTTGTTAAAAAGGTGTGGTATTAACGTAGATGCATACATTCGCCTAGGTTGATGATTCTTGCAATGAACAAAGCTTGACGTATAAAAGTACACGTGAAATGCAACTGAGAAAAAATGAAAATTGTATTCAGTTTATTGTGCACTTTCATTTTTTCTTTAATTTAATATGTAACTTGTCGATCTGTTTGTGAATACTTCGGTCGTAAGAATGATTTCAGTTAGTATAATTTTTGAATTTTACAGTAACAGGTTCTATTTCTGAAACAAAACTAATATAAACTCATTATATTGTATGCCACATATAAACAGTAATGGGAAATTAATAATAAAATCCTGCGGTTGATTTAAATTTGTGCTCTACGTATATAGTAATGAAAAACGCATTAAAAATCATGTATATGAATTTTAATTAATGTCTTCGTAAAATAAGACATAACACTTACGAAATGCTCATTTGTAAATTCTGTAAATGGGTTTCATTTACTTTCTGCGTAACTATATGTATACACATACTTTATTTTGAAAACTATTAGCGACGGATGTTGGACTACATGTTCTCGCAACTAAGAAGAAGCCCTATTATAAAATGAATTGAGTCATAGTTATGATTTATGTATAATATGTAGAAGATGCACATAATAAGAGTATTATAAATAGAGACATAAATAAACCTAGCGCAATTTTACAGCTATAAAAGGATTTAATTACTTAACATTTTATAACAAAATTCGAAATATAAATCATCAATGGCGGATAAACAACATGCAGGGAGCAAATTTATGTCGAGCGAACACTGGAAACAGTCTATACTGCATACTAAACACTTGGTAAATGTAGGTCAAACGAAAACTTGAGTGTGCATATTGGCAAGTTTTAATTGAGGGCGAAAATTGCGACAGTGGTAGCCTAGAAAATAAATTCTAACTGTGTTGTTTTAGTTTTGTTTGATGCACTATTTGCAATAATTGATGCTTTTCAAATGCATATATTGTAATTCTAATTAACAGAGTTAATTTCTTAAACGTGAGTTCTTTTCAGCTGATATTTTAATGACGTTATGAAGATAACATTAGACAATGTGTGCAGGGCTTCACAAATATGTTATTTGATATGTTGTTTCTAAAAGTTCTTTTACGTTAATTTTGACGGTGAAAATTGCGGCTGTGGACGACTAAAAATAAAATATTAATGGTATTACTGTTCATTTGACATATTCTCCTCAATACTTGTAGATATTGTTTTCTTCAAAATTTAGTGGTTGTTCATGTTGTCATAGAAAAAGCGAATAATTTTATGTTTTAGATCTCATACAAATATCATACGTTTAAAGCTCTTTGTAAACTTTCGGATCAGGCATGCACAGTTACCATAAGCGATGTTCATTTATATGATTTTTCACGCATTTTAATGTGGGTTTCAGAGCACAAATATCCCTACTTCTTTTACACAATAATCTTTTTCCTTGTGTTTTTTTAAATATTATTTTATTTTATTTTATTCTCCATAAATCTGTATTTTCAATATCTAGGTAAGAACGTGCACGTAATCACTGCTTATTTAAACTGGTAATATACAGCTAGTTTATTTTTGATTTTACCAGATTTGTACATAATGTTTAGCAGTAACCACAACAAAATATTATACAATATTATCAAATGTATATTGCCAAGGCTTAATATTGATCTGATGATATTACCAATTATGTTTACTCTTGATTTTGATACAAAATCACCCATTGTGTGTGTGTGTGTGTGTGTGTGTGTGTGTGTGTGTGTGTGTTTATTCTGCAAGTGTATCGAAAAACCCATTTCCTTGCATACGGCACTAACATATCTATGAGCCTATTATCTGTTCAAAGATCAGCTATACATGTAAAACTCGTTCTGTATCTGCCCAAAGCTATGCGAAAATAGGACGATGGTGTCTTCGTGTAGAGATATCTCCATTACGCAGTAATTGAGTGCAGTGCGGAAAAGTGTATTGATACAGCAGGACTACTATATCCTGCCGTTCGTTTATAGTGTATTTAGAAGGAAGTGTCTCCAATCTATTATGAAGCATTTCAAATTGGACACAAGATAATTACTCAATACATTAGTGAAACAATGAACATATAATTGATAAATTTATAACGCAGAACCACTGTTATTACCGTGAAACAAATAATTTACTTACTTAACCAGCAACTTATATATTTAGTAAGCTGGGACTTCCTAACTTGGAAACATTGTATACCTTTTTCACGAAACTATATCAAAGACCTAGCTAGAGGAAAAGTACCATGACATATATTTGTCCTATTTGATATCATATCGAGACAAACGAGGACATAATAACTAATTTACCATTCTGTGTGAATACATGTTGTTTGCCACGCAATAGTGCGTGTTGCATTTTTTAGTTTTTTAATAACTAATAAACTAATAGATTCAACGATATTGAGGGCATGTATTCTTCATGGCATCAACTAATGCAAGCGATTAAGGATCAATATTTAACATTTTTATAGAGAATCTATGTCGCATTTGCAATACTGGCTCCATCTTCAAAATTATTTGCATTTTTTAAAAGACACATGCGTTCGACGAAGCACAGTCCAAAGAGAGTGCATGTTGATGAACATAGTTGTCTCCATTTCCTAATATCTGATCGTCACCTATTTTTTGTTGTGTGTTGTATTATGAGTTAACAGACTGGTACACCTATTTAACTAAGATTTTCTTTCTGAGGTGGTATGGGCAATAAGGATATGATGAGTATAGTTGTTGCGTGCGTATCACCTAGTTCACGCTCTTGTCAAAAGTGAAACGCTGTAAATGAAAAAGGGCTTAGACAACAGAAGACTTAATATCTCTTTAGAATTTGTATTTAATCAAAAGCATTTTCATCATGGTTGGGTCAAAGAAGTAGCTTACAAGATCATTAGCTTCCTATGCGATATTATATATCACTGAAAATGCTAATCCTTTCCATATTATGCACGACATTCTATGACAGAAAATATAAATATAACAGAATTTCATACTAATTTATGGACACTAGTCTATCGCAGAAAGTACTATTGAACATGATTAGCTCTTTTGTACTACGCAAGAATAGTAGATGAGTTGGATAATATAAAGAATAGTCTGTGTGAGACACTGATAACCAGAATGAGTTAAGATAATGCATGGAATAAAGCAAGTTTAAAGAAAAAGGTATGTTTTTAATGGAAAGGTACTTGACAACAAAAAAATAATTGTCAGGGATGGAATGAAATGGTTTCGAAATATATTTGATAAGAGTTAACTCAGTTTGAAAAGAAATATAGGCGAGGACTCATGATGGAAATTGAGCAAAGATGACGTGATGACAGTCTGAGTTTTTGGCATGACCCTTGTCCTAAAGGTTCAAATAACATACCTTTCAAACGTATGATTACGATGCAAACGTGGCATTTCATACTGATGGAGTACAGTGGAAATCTACGAACGATTTAAAAGCAAACACATGACACAGATGATAACTGGCCGATTGCACACAACCGAATTTTCCCAGCATGGTGATAACATAGACATTACTCACGCTTACGTAGTTGAATTATATGGCAACTGTGTATCTTGAGTGAGCACGGCTTCGATAACGGGACAATTCTGTACCTGGTGGAGGATAGATTAAAATTCAGGTGCATTTATTTAGAAAGATATGTGCATTGGATCAGAAAGATTAGAACGATACTATTCATATTGTATAACTACCAACATCATGAAAAGACACACAGATGTATAAATATAGCAGAATTGTGTCATTAAGTGTAAAGTTGTTAGATACATGCAATCTTATATGTCAATGCGTATGTAAATTCCTTATGCAGGCGGCAATTGTGACATTTTGGTACTTTGGTTTACAACACTGCTTTACATTGGACATATATTTCTCAACTTTAACATGCTTGCTAAAAGTGTGAACCAAAACTTGAAAATTTACAGGTGGTGTAGAAAATATTGGTGTATACATATGATGTTTTGTTATAACAGTGAGAAAGTAAATATTATTTGGACCATCAGTTCCAAATATTATATTCATGTCAAATTTCCTATTCAAATTAAAAGTGTCCTTCGGTCAATGTTCTATCTTAATGAATAAATGACTTTCTTTTCAACATTCAAACAATAGCTGTACAATAGACTTCTTCCCGTCTCAGAGAAGTTTATCATTATCTAGTATTCTGGATGTGTGTAAAAATTAATTCGTACACACAGTTGTATGCAATAGTTGAAAATTAAAATCGACCAATTTCATATCATCATTGTGATCTGTTAGGGATAAAAGACAAATCATTTTAACTGAATGTATAATACAAAAACTCTCTATTCAATTTATCGTGCAGAATGATGCTCTTGTTTACAACAGTAACGTCATAAAAAAGTTGGCGTCCTTTCTTGTTTATTAAAATAGTTGAGAAAAAGACAATATAACTTGCCCCAAAATGTTTTATATATACATATATTCTTAAATAGTCATCGCTTCATTTCCAATAAAAGCTTTCCGTTTTTGAGTAATTGTATTACCACTAACGTATAATCTAAAGATGTTCATTTTAACCATACATATTTTTTAATTCATCGTAAGTATTGAAGGAACCGTCACATGCAACAATATGGATAACGCAAATCTTTTCAACAAAACTTGTGTGACCCTAACATATATAAATTATGTCAAATTAATGGAGTTAATTATTTGCTTGTTGCACACATTTTCAACTTCTTAGTGCGATTGTAATAAAAAAAGTAATAAAGTAATGAATTGTTATAAGAGTTTGAAGTAATAAGGGATTAATATGTGATCCAAAAAGGAAATATTGTCTTAAAATCGATACACGACTATGACATCTTCATTGCTTTAATATAATATTAAACTTTAACTATCTTCGGATCTACATAATACTAGTCTTGGCAAACCATCTGTCTTTTAACGTGATCTGGCTCTGAATTCTACATAAATCTAAATGTTTTGTTTCATGATTCCCAACATGACATTGTGGTAAATCTGGCAAAGGATATAAAACTATACGTATACATTTACATAAAGCTGATGATTTAATTATAATACATTTATTTTCATACAATTTATTATTTTCCTTTTTCTACTAAAAAGAGTTGATTCTATCTTCTTCATTACCTGAGGTTAATTTAAATCGCAAATATTATATGCTAGACTTGAAAAAAAATAACACCTACAATTTTAAAAGTTCATTGATCACAGTCTTAATTAAAATCATAACACAATCTTGCATTTGATTTCGATAATGCCACAATCTAAATTACTCTGGTACTTTTCAACATTTTTATGTTTTATTTTATTTTTCACTCTAAAAAATGTTGTAACGTTTTAAATGTAGCTTATATAGATATTTCACTACCGTTAAAAATATTTAGTTGATTTCTCTAAAAATATTTAGTTGATTTGTTCTCGATATTGTTAAGTATATCCGTTTTAGCTGACGTATTGAACGAAAATTTTCATAATATATCTAGACAGCCTGAGCTTTTTATTTTTACCACGCGATAAGAAATAGTTTTAGACGCTGCTACAATAATGAAATTATATAAGCGGATGTTACACTAACAATATTATTACAAATAAACAAATATCCCATTTTAAATTTCCCAAAATAGAAAGAACTTCGTAATAGTCACCTTCAGTGTAATTCTCAATACAGCGCTTGTAATTCGGTTCTTTATGATAAGTGAGCAAACACATAGTATTGATATCCAACGCTGTCAGGAATAGAGAGATCAGCTGTATCCACTGAAAGAACATTGTGATTGCTTGATGTAGGTATCAAATCAATCAGAGACAATTATGGCTCCGTAAAATGTGTAGCTTCGTGAATAAATTGTGTAACATCGAACGATTTGTGACCAACTTTTTCTTAATCCTTTGGCCTGTTCACATGTTTGTTTTTCCTTTAATCTATTCTAACTCTTAAAACAAAACAGCATTTATAAATTCAGCTTTGGGTTCATTGAATGTTTGATTGTTTGACTGACTGATTTTATTCGTTTAATTAGTATAATTCCTGCCCTTGTAATTCGTATTAGCATCTTAAATAATGAACATAAATCTACTTTTTGTTTCACTTTTGCTATTAATTTTAATTTGTCAGGCCTTTCAAAATAGAATAAGTATTCGCAATACTATTAAAAATGTAACAATTTGAAGAAATTAAAATTCATCTCATAAAATAATTACCTACTTTTGATTTCGGTTGACACAAGCAGTTATCAACCTTCTCGGCCTACGTTATTGTATCATCATCATCAAACGTCAATCATTTTATAATATACAAGATACTGTATTTTGGTGTTTTACTCGTCTACGTCAACATCATTATAATAATAGTAGAACATGTACTTCTTGTTAGTTGACATACGTAATAGAAACATGAAATCAGCAAATACAGATACAAACGCACAAATAAAGGTGCTGCCTGCACTAAAGAAATGATGGTAATAAATGCAAACCAAAATCTGCACAGATGTACAACCTGTTTCTTTTCAATCTCTCTCTTCATATATCTACATATATATCTACATATATATATATATATATATATATATATATATATATATATATATATATTTATGTAGATATACATTTGTTGTTATCAGAGTTTCATTTGTAATTATACTAGATTTCAAAATAAATAAATACTTGCATACATACTTATTTATTTATTACCTTTTCAGTGATCTCTCTACCTGCAGAGTATGAGGTCAACATGCACGGTGTTTGTTTGGAAATGTGCTAAAAGATAGAAGAGAGAGGAAAAAAGAATCGCAATGGTAATTTAGACATATTTCTTGCAACAATGGTAAACGCAAAGGACGTAAGGAACTTGTCGTATACGTTTCAATCTTGAACAGTGAATTATAAATGCTTGCTTTCGTTTTAAAATTTACATGTATCATACAAATTCCAAGTTTTCAAAACACGATATTTGCTCTCAAGGAATCACATTAACGTTACGGAACTTGTTTTTACATCACAACTGGCAAGAAATGTGTGTGCAATTTTCGATCTTGTCCACTTCATTGTTGATAAATTAAGTATTTATCCAAACAATTAGGAATTCGAAATAAACACTTCTTATTTAGCTTAACTATTTCCATTGGCGAATAAACTGATGTTTCTATAATTTCTCATTTTTATTCTATTACATGAATGAGCGTAGAATTGCATAAGAAAGCTGCAAAACTACAATGATAAAGTCGTAGAATAGGACCAAATCGTTGTCATCTTAGGTCTTTATTTAACTTGTTTTTCACTTTTCCAAGAACGATTTTGTTTTCTTTGCGTAGAATTGACCAGCAAATACAAGACTGAAACCTTCTTGTACGTTTATTTTTTTTGTTTTTAAATTTGGTTTGACTCCGTGTCTGTCAGAGACTACATATATGCATATGCATCAATCGATTTTCTTAAGGGACATACAGATTTGGCACGTAATCACCACGTACCATAACATGACGGGTAGTACACTATAATCTGCAGAATATTTATATTTTGAAACCTGATGAAGGCAAATAATGAAAACGACAACAAAATGGAATGTATAGATCTTCTCAAATATATGGCAAAACTGCAACGAAATGGATGTACCTACATAATTCAGTTGTATTCTGGAGACAAAAATTGCTTTATATGCTTTATTATTTTGTTTTTTAATTTTGAAACAACGACAAAGTTATCGATATCCAGTCACCTTTTAAATACTATTAGCAACGTGTTTCTTCCCAGGGAATAAATAAGTTTCATTTTCCTCATTAGGTGAAAGTCTAAGCACAAACGAAGTCATATCCAACACTTGATTCACACCAACATCCCTAATTAAACATTTAGTTACTATACTACTACCAAATGTACTGCCATAACTAACGATTTACACTGAGCTAGCTAGTTATTATATATCTCTATATTATTTTCTGAGAGAGAGAGAGCAGACTGATGTGTTCAATAATGTATGAAAACTGCATTCAGTTGGTAGCATTTTATCACTTGACCATGCGGTGTTTACCACATTCTTTTAACGCAAAAACAAAGAAAGAAACAAAACGTATGTTATATAATTTTAGAAAATAAACTTTCATATTTGTATTGACGCTATAATCTGTAGAGGTTTTACTTTCCAGGTTTTAAAATATTGATAATAAACAAGTATATGATTTAAGCTTGAACTGAGGCAAGAACATATTGTCTCCAGCCTGTTTGTCTTTAAAAGAACTTCTTTAGTCTAATTCATTTTTATATTTTTAGGCATATAGTCTAAGAACATCACCTGAGATGGCATTGGTCGACGAAGAGGGTATTACAATTAGTGTAAGTTTTATGTATGTTTCTTTCATATGCATCATTTGCATATTCACTATGAATGTCTCTCTCTCTCTCTCTCTCTCTCTCTCTCTCTATATATATATATATATATATATATATATATATATATATATATATATATACATACATACATATGCGTGTATTTGTGTATGTGCTTGTGAAAGTGAATATGTTTATGTGCGGACTTATATATGATAGATATAAAGTTGCAAATTCAGCAGCATATTAGTTATGCTCATCCTTCATTCCTTTATCGAAATGACTCGAAAGTGCTTGAAGGAATAAAGGATCAACATAACTGATATCCTGTTGAATCTACAAATTTATATATATATATATATATATATATATATATATCGAAAGAGAGAAACAGAGAGAGAGTAAGAGAGGGAATTTCATGTTTATTATTTAATACATCGTATGGCATAGTGTTCATATGGTCCTAACATTTGGCGGATTCTGATTGAAAGTATATCTAAACATTTTACAATTCTCTCATTTTTTAATACATTGTATCTCACACAAGCGTAACCTTGTGCCAGAAAGTGCATTTCTTGTCCACTATATAATCTTGACATGCACTAGAATATACACTGCAAGTGGGAAAAGGAAGCGCTCCAATATTCAGTGCAATACAAGGCACAAAGTAACACACCAAGCTGAGCAAAATATTGCATTATCACGGGCACGAATGTTTAAACTAGTGAGTAAGGGCTGTGCAATGTAGGCTTGTATCCTAGACTGACTCTTTGCCTAATTGTGTTATTTAACAAACAAACGAAACTCTTTACCATTCATTGTGTTTGTAGATACCTATTTCATACCATAAAGGAACATGGGTGCAGGAAATTGCAGAATGAATACTGCATTTAGCAACATCATGATCCAAATTAAAAATGAGCGCAGTCTTGCTCCACGAAGAAATTTCAGGAGACTGTGTATTTTTTATAAGTAAATTTGTCTTCAAAATACCAAGTAATTCCTAGGAACTGACAATTCACGAGATTTACAGTCTGCGTAACGTTAGTATTTTGCTGCTTTGACAGTTAGTACCTCGGTCGCCGCTATGCATATATAAATAGAACTGCGATTTCTACTGCGTTGTATTCTATTCCTACCAATATTGTGCTCAAAATTTTCAGAATAAACAACAAAAAAGAAATGTAAAATAATCTTAATAATTTCTTTCTTACATTCATTATCCTTTCAAAATTTTAGTTTTCATTGTGCACCTAGGGTAATGGTTTGGAAAGGTGTCAGCGGTGATTCGGAAAGAAAATGTTAACAGCAATTGACAGGCATCAGTACTACGTAGATTATATTGTTTAACGTGCCTGGACATTGCCAATTTATCACATAATGGATTCCATAACTAATAGGAACATAGGTAAGTTCATGCTGCTTGCAAATGAAGTATAACAAAAGGATTTAACGTTTGTAAGGTGCCACCCCCGTTACAGGTGTACAATTTGGTTGGTTATCGTTATCTAGAGGATGATCGACCTTGATGTTATTGCCCGGATCGAGTAAATAGTGAAATAAAATATGAAATTGTATAGATGGGATAAATAGAGATCTGAGCAGATATATAGAACAGAATAACACGGGGTCCCCTAACATGAAATATAACAATTTAATCAATTACATAAAGCAAATTGAAATAATACATAACATTAGAAAGATACACTTCTTTTAAAATCATTTGCCGAATTTCAACTCAAATATAACTATGTAATTAACCGATCTGTTTAAACGATATACTTAATTCATCATGGAATCGAATGAACAATCGAATCAATTGCCCAGCCTGCCTGTATTACCTGGTTATTGCTGGTCACTCCAAATTTAATGTTGCTGTCAAGTCAAGATTGATGTTCTCCCCTTTTACTTCTCTCTCTCTCTCTCTCTCTCTCTCTATCTCTTATCCAGCCTCTTTCAGTCTTCAACTTTGTGTGGGATTCCTCTTATGTGAATAGATTGGTGGGTAGGTACGTAGGTAGGTAGGTTGGTAGGTGGAGCTAGTTTCCCTTGTGCTTTCAAGACTCGCTCGCTTCTACCGCTAGAATTGTGTCCGTCAACTTCCAGACATCTCTCCTTTAAACAATTGCGTATACGAGATAATTTCGCCTAATTCTATCTCGGAGTCACGACCTCTTCCTCTTGAAGCAAAACTTTGACTGATTAAATTTTGCGATGGGGAGTATTTCAAACATGACATTTCGTCTGGGAAACACACCCCTTATTTAGCGTAGCCAATCAGGATTCAGTATATCTAACGCCTTTTTTAAATACACGCCCATCGTAACTAGCGTAACCGTCTAATTTCGCGCTATTTAAGTAACTGGTTATGGACAATCTCAAAAGATAATACTACTTCAACTAGCTTACAAATGGTCTCTATACCCTCTCAACTTTGACATTTTCGATACCAAGATTTAAGTTAACCTTCTCTCTGACCGTTAAATAATGATGGTTTAATTAAGAATCAATCTCCCCCCCCCCCACACACACACAGGGACATTAATACAATCGCAGTCTAGCTATTTAATACGGTATCTTTTCTCATAAATCTAATTAATTGCTCTCTGCCAAACTAAACGTGCTCTACCGAATACATAGACATAAATGTGCACCCTTACAACGTTTTATATTCAGTTATGTTATGAGACAAACCATCATATGGGGAAAGTAAATAACATACGGGTGACTCTACTATAGTGCACTAATTCACACACACACACACACACACACACACACACACACACACACACACACACACACATCATAAAATACAGCTTGCTATTATCCATAGAGGAAGGACAAAGCCACAATACATTTAATAACATTTAATTCAGTCAATCTTTCTTCCAGTTTTAACAGTAAGAACATTTTAAAATAATGTGCCTGTACTACACCGTTCTTCTGTGGAGTGCACAGGAAAAAGATCGTTTTTAAATTTAGTATAAAACATACACTGTATCTGCCACATAGGAAATGTGTATACGGTTCTTCATTTTCTCCAAAACTTAGAAGTTTTTTTTAATTATTTTTGTGTTAAATCTAGTAAAACTATTACAATAGTCAGTTTGAAAAAAGGGATTGTTGAACAGAAGTACACGTCTACTTAAAGCTAGACAGTGTAAGGCAATATATCGGTTGAAAGTAAACTTTGGTAAAGCATACGACATCCACATGGTAGAGCCAGGTTCGAATTTTGGAAGGGTACTTTTTATTGTTATTCTAGTAACTTTTTGAATGTGACAAATGCTAAATAATAATAAAGATGTTTTTTTTTTTTTTTTTTTTTTTTTTTTTTTTTTTTTGTCTTTTAATAACATATTTTGCAAAGTATTGCCTATATTGAATCTGCGATGTCCGCCTGGGCCAGCCACGTCGGCTGCCTCGTCATGTCATTGGGAAAAGCATTTAACTCCCATTTCCTGGGCTTGATACAGCTAATAAAATGTGTTAAAATTGCCATCAAAAGCAACAGTCTAGACCTCTTTAGTCATGATCAGACCTCAAGTAGACCATCTTCCTGGAAATCAATACTACTTGCGCGTGAAAGATTACAAGTGGATTCTCAATGTACGGTTTTTATATGTTAAGTGATATAGATTATGTATTTCGGCCCTCAAGTAAAAAATGTATACATTTTTGATCTGTCGCATTACTTTGTCACATAGCAAGTATATCAACCTGGGGTTGATAAGATTACATGAATTGGGATACTAGTACTTGTTTGATTTGATTGTATTCATCCAACCTATAGTCCTTGTAATGTTCCCCATTAAACCTTAATCGGAAGATGAAATAACGCGGCATGACTCAACCCAGTTTTAAATCGTTCAAAGACTTGGGTCTTGTGTCAGATAGTGTATGTCTGTGCGTGCGTGTGTTGCCACGAAATTAAGGGAAATATTATAAACGGAAAATCTTATATTTCCAGGAACAAGGGGACAAACACCATTATGTTGGTGAATTAGAGAACACATAAGCCTCTAGAAAGGCATCATAATTAATCATATCTGCCAACAATAGTAAACAATGCTTCAAAAACACATTCACACATCTTTTTGTTGTGACCAACAGTCTTATTTTTGCAACGGAACTAAAACAGGTTCATGATGACTTGTGAGATAGATTTATTCATCATGGGTTACTATGGTTTATTTCCGGTCATTGTTCTAACAAATTAAAACATTTTGGTATGCACATTTATACGACAAAAACAACACAAATATATAATGTCATCTTAAATTTAGTGACTAGTTTATGAATAGACATTATCAAAGAGAAATACAAGATACAACATTTTACTTTGTAAATATACAACATGTAAACATATGGGGAGAACTGGTTGCCACTTTATAAAGTACTTATATAATCATTAGCATAAAAAATGTTTGAAAGATCAGTTTATTGCATTGTTTTATTGACCCTTTTCCTGGTTCAAGTTCACTGAATATATGCAAGAAGACGGGAAGTGTATTGAGGACGAACTCACATATTAGTATGTAAAACTTGTCGATCTGCTCTGCAGTGATAACAACAGCTTAAGAGTACAAAAACATAACTTTTATGGACTGTTTTTGTGATCAGTGGGTATTCAGTTGACCTACTGAAATCTTTCAAACACATCTCTCGCTGTCTCTATCTATTTGCCGCCACACGAAACAAATGCACAATGGATGTGTCTGTACAAATTGTTATTTGTACCTTTCTCCCGTTTTCTTTGATTCTTGATTCAAAATGTTTAATGCAAAAAAATTTAAATCACATCTCCCATTATCATTTTCTCCAAACATCATCATCACTACAATCGACAAAGCTTTAATGTTTTTATTATAGTGTAAAGAAATGGTCTGCAATATCACTCCTCTTCAAATTGCCTATTACTGTTCATTGTCATAACCAACATGATTTGTTATGGAAAGCCATGTCCAGTGTAATGGCCGATGATTGATTTAAAATAAGCTCAAATAAGGTCAATGTGCACATATCTGCAAAGACATTCTTAATGTGTTATTTTAGATTTATTTTTATTTTTTTGCTATGTGGTCCCAACATTTAGCAAAAAAGTACCATTGACACGGCATACAACGCCTTATTTATTTAAGCTGCTTGATTTTACCATGGACAAACAAGCATATACTCTCGAGAGTAAATTATGGACAGTAACATTAAAAGTTATAAATGTATTCTACCCTCCCTAATTAATAAATGTTTATGGATTCATTCTTAAGTTAAACAAATATATGTGTAATATTTTAAGTTGAGATACACTTGCGTACATAGAGAGAAAGGCCTACTGGTCGTATGAGACATGCGGAGAGGGTGCGATAAAGAGAGAGGCTTTAAGTTAAGTGACAATAAAATATTTTATTATTACCACCATATGTGATTCAATACAAATAAATAAATTCTTCTCCCTTTTCTCTTACAATGGATCTTCAAGTTTTATTGCACATATAAGTCTATATTTCCTTTCCTCATTGACTGACATTAGTTCATTTAAATGGTTCAAGAGGCAGTATGTATTGCTATTGAAAATAAATGTCCATCACTTCAAATTTGAATCTTTCACCATTATTATATCAACATCATTATACTAGTTATTCTGCACACGCTGTATAATAATGACTGATTGTGGAAAATAACACATTAACATTGAAGTGAGTATCGAGTAAAATAATGTTAGATTATAGACCTTCAAAGTTGCTTTGAACTCTGCTTATACACATTAAACCATTTGTTTTCTTACATGCATTGGCCGGAGACCGTTTTTCGCCGCGTAACAATAGTTGGCATAGTCGTAATATATCTCAAACGGACGGGACATTTCATATGTTATAAGCATACTTTATAAAGTAAATCACAAAATAACCTTTCTAAACGAAAGTTACTGATTCGAGTGCGTTTAATTAACACTTAATTCATTCCATCAAGCCACATTTAAGCAAGCATTTACTTCCGGGAGGATAATGTGATAATTGTTTGCATATGCGGGTCGTGTTCTTATATGTCATGAAAAACTTATTTGTCATCCACCGTCTCTTTGAGGCAGAGGCTGTGTAATAGAAATTGTGTTTTAATAAAGCGTCGTCCACTAACATTTCCTCTAAATTGTTTGGGAAGTTAATTCCATCCTGATTTCCCTCATTCAACACTCTTATCATGAATCTTATAATGGCTTTAAATTCAGTATCCGGTGGTTGGTGTTCAACCATGTGCTCACAAGGTCAGGGCTAGATGTTTGTCAGAGTGAACTGATTGTAGGAAATTAACGCCTTTTACAAACATGCCAGAGATTGTATTGCACATTTATGAATAAAATATTAGCAATTTCAGAAAGATATGTAATTTAGCACTATTTACCTAACTTGTAATAATAAAGTATTTCGATTACCATAGACCAGAAGAAGAGATACAATTGAATGCTGTAAGAAGAAAAAAAAAAGGTCTTTAATAAAACTTGATTTGACTTACTAAACGATACTGTCTGGGTGCATGCGAACACCGAACCTTACCGCTAGATACCCTTTCTTGTGGACCTACTATCTTATATTGAAATCGGCAAATGTTCAAACCGAAATTTCTTATGATTATAGTTAAACAATGTACATATTCTGAAGTACTTGCCACAGAGGGTTCACAACTCCGAATTTGATGCATGAAATAAAACATCTCATACATCTCTGCTTTTCAGAGTTCTTGCATATGAATTGGGGATTTGTTGAACATCATTATTTTCTCAGAGACTTTTGGTTTACGGAAACACACGCTAAAAGGCCGCTGACCATTGTTCACACTTTTTTAAACATATATGTTTTCAGGATATTATACTGTATTAGGGCTTTCATTATGTACATTTTAATTTAAGAACAAATTTGTTAGAATGATCCTTTTGAAGTATCATTTATGAAAGCAACATGTACATACAACTTTGTTATATAGCAGATATGCCAAAAATTCAGTTATGCCGGTATGTTTATATGATCTATACCGTATGTCATATTAATCATTTTATTCTTTTTCTAAATGTCTAAAATTAAAGTTAAATACAAACACAAACAAGGCAGGTTGTAATTTTTACGGCAATTTCGGCAGTTTATTTGGCTATATCATCCCTAGGAAATTAGAATTAAGTGCCCTTCCAAAGGGCACACCAAAGCAGCAAACCCTGGCTGATCTGGATTTACCTGTCTGACGCTCTAGAATCTGAGGATGTATTTATGCTTGTTTAAGATTCATAAAAGTGTTGTACCTCTAAGACGTGATCTGTTTTATTGTACATGGCATATTATTTATTTCTGTATGCAGCAGATGCACTGAATTAACCATATTTACTAGTATATAAGGATTTCGTCAAATGTTCTCTGGGAACTGTTTATCTAATTCTTTCTTTGAAGAGAAGTGACATAGATCTCTAAACCCAATTCCTACCTGATCAGTGGATATGCTTACTCATTTAAAATAAAGCATTTTGCTGCAAGAGTTCACATTCTCATTATCTCATTATAAAATATTAAAGAAGACATGAAACGCTAAGTAGATTTTGTTTCAAATCACGAATCAGGATAAATGGAAAATATAGCATTATGGTTACTGAAAAAACAAATAAATAATAATGTCTTCCATTTAATTATTTCTTTTTACTTCCTTGCGCAATAACAGCTATGGTCACGTAGTATTTCGTCACGTGATCTGCCACTTAAGAGCTTCGTTTCCATTAATGAAATTTAAAATGGTTGCCTCTGCGAAACATATCGGTTTTCTTTTCAAGCAAAAGACTGAGTATGATCCATATCAAATTGTGTTTCTCATTGATGGCAGGGGAAAATCTCATATACCATGCTTTGAAGGCACATACTGTTCCACGTTAGGAACAGTAGTCGTGTACACTACATAATTATTTAGGTCTGGTTCTCCGTCATTGCTGGTGGCAAACGTGCGATGTTTATAAACGGAAGCGTTTTATTTCTGTTTGATTGCTCTAGTAAGGCACCCAGTTGCTGAGTTTTGCAATAGAAAAAATCATTTTAGGTGTGACAATGTTCCCGTGACAATAACATGTTTTACTCTAATTGCTAAACAAGATTAGAGCAGTAAAATGAGTATCTTTCCTACGAGTGCATACTAGATGCCGAATTCAGCCCACTTGCAAAATGTATAATCTGTATGATCTATTTGGCGTGAGTTGCTATAACAGCACAACAAATAAAATAGAATATGACCCCCTGTTAATCCTAAATTCTGAAATCCGTATTTACTGCCTACTCTTTCTTACCTGGGTACGTGTACATTACTGGGCCACTGGCATAAATTGATGGAGCATAGTTAAATCCATCAATGTGAACCTATATATGTAGTCTCGTTTAGACTTCACAGATTTCCAAAAAACCTGTTGTTGTATATTTTTTAAATATAAAACATGAACAGGACCAGGTTAAGCGGCACTTGTTCTAATTTGTTTTCTTTTCTTTTTCATATGCACTTATCTCAATGCCATCAGGATACTCCTAACTCGATACAATGCGAAAACCATGTAGCAATACACACTCGGGCATTAGCTTCATTTTTTCAACAAACACCTTTTGTTTTTAACGGACATTTTTTTTTAAAGTCATCCAGTTGTATGCCCAGTGCAATACTCTGTAATCCTATTGCTGTGTTCCATTCATTGTTGAATGTTGCTTGTTGCTTTTTATTTCAGTTTTAAGTGAATCAGTGCTAGCACGTAATGTGAGGTTGTTTTTAATCACTTGAGTATTCAATGCATCTGTATCTTTTGTAAACTTGTATTCAAAATAATTTAAATCTTTTCTCATTCGTTTCATCTTTTTGTCCATTTTGTCAATACAATCGCGTACAACCCCAATATTTTAACCAGTTCTCTATCAGCGTATTATTTTGTATATGTATGTCTTCAATGCCAGTGTTTAATGTGTCGCAAAATTCGTCCAATGTAGCATATTTAATCGTTTTGATATCGTCCCGCAAATCTGCAATAAATAACTGGCACTAGATTTCCATAGATCTATTCATGCACGCATTCACATTTAATTTTGTCTTTGACGTCTTCTATCTTTTGATTGTCTCCATTAAGTCATTTTCTTTTCACCGCTGTCAATGTGTTAGTTGTATTTGTTATATTGTTGTCAAGGTAAGTAAAGTTTGTGCAAAAAGAAGCTTCAGCTCTTTAATTTCTTGGTCGTTCTGTTGGATTTCACTATTCAGATCTCTCTGTAACTGTGATAACTGAGATTGTAAAGTGACAACGTTTTCCAGAGTTTTTTCTGATCTGCTCCGTGTGACTCTACATGGTTTGTATCTGTGTGTTTGTACTCTGCTCGATCGGTTGTAAATATTTTCGGACGTTAGGTACATACTCTGCTTTTACCGTATTTTTTTATAGTCTCGTATAGCGTTAGATAAGATTCTCAATATCTGAATAATTCATTTGCATATAATATATTTTCTTTCTTCTCATCAATATGGATTGTAGATCTGAGATTGTGTCAGCTTTTTCAGTACCACTCCGTTCAACAGCTGATAACGTATTGTCAACATGTCTATATATCTTTAAAACAAAAGAAAACGTTGAATTTACAAAACTTTACATGATTATGGATATACTAAAAGTATTATTTTAAACTTCTGGACATTAAACAACAAAAACAGGTCAAATCACGTTAATATGCCTTCGAGGAAAAAGTGTATTCATTCAAGATTGTTGACATCATTGTTCACGAGATATTGAACGGACTTATTTAATCTCGTATCTCTGCGTGGTAAGCAGCTTCTCTTGAAATGGCAAATATTATAATAACAGCAAAGCAACCAGTACGGATTCTGCTTTGCAGATACATCGCAAGTCTGCTGTGCATATGCTATTTTTATATTGACAAAAAGGTTATGATTTAGCATACGCAATGATATTTTGTTTCAAGCATTTTTTATAGCTTTCTGCGTTGCAGTTTGTGTTGTTGTTGAATGTTAAATGTTCCAATTCTTTAAAACTAGCCATCAAATATCTAAGAGTTCTTGATGCCATCTAGTCATCTATCAGTTCAATTTGTTAACTGTCAAAGTTCTCAATAGGAAGAACTCGGATAATCAACGATACCACACTACAGAATACTGTATCTGACAATGATTTCGAAATTTTAGAAGTTCTAGCATTGGCACAGATTTAATACGACTTTTCTATTTATTCTCATCCATTTTTCAATAAAGTGGCAATTGATATGTTCATATGCTGTTTGTACTCTTCAATTTTTGCATAAATGTGGCTAATTTTCTAGTCACTAAATAGCTAAACACCATCTACAAGCAGGGACAACGTCATTAGAGGCGAATCCAAATTATATTTCTAGCAGTGACTCATTAATTTCTTTATTATTTAAATAACCAAACATTGACTGAAGGTCATGACGATTTGAAACTGAAAAAGGTTTGAAAATCCAGCATTTGATGATGATGATGATGATATTCTAGATACACACGTCTAAAGAAAAGTTGATGATATTGTGATCTTCTTAGTGGTTTTGGAGAGCAACGTGTTGATGCTAAAAATATTCAGCATTAAGAAATCATACTGAAGGAACTATTCAAAACTTGTGGTCAGCTTCTAAGAACATAATTTACAAGACTATATGCAAGAGGTATACATAGAAATAGTAAAGATGATATATATATATATATATATATATATATATATATATATATATATATATATGTATATATCAAACGCAGACGTTGTTAATGTAAGAATCACTCACAATAACTATTTCAATAGCGAGTGAAGCCGGATGATCGAGTCATATGAATTAATTAAACAGTAAGGATTTATCAAACATACAGCATCCTACTTCCATCATAATATGATATGTCAATTTCAGGATAGCTTAAATATACATATATATACATAAAAGGTCACAGCCTGTGCAAACCAAAACGCAAACTGAATACCTTATTGAAAACACTGTTCTACAGCCAAAATGCTTCCGCAATAAATGTTGTCAAACTTTACTAATTCTGGGTCACTGAGAACGAAAATGATGCTTAAAATTGTTGATTGGCTCTAGTTTTAAAGATATTATGCTCAGTATATACGACCCTTGACTTGGGAATGGCGGAGGATAAGTGAGTTATAAAGGGAAGGGATCTCAATTTAAACCAGAAATGACTAAAATACATCTTTGACTGGATCTGGACAGTACTTGCTTTTTAGGCAAAACAATGAATGATGCAATCTGAAGCTGGTATTGCGTCATAATGATATGAATTGCATCATGTTATTCCTAGAAGTCATGGATGATGCAATCATAACTAAGCTTAGATCACTCTGCAGAAGACATTGGCCTCTATCAGCTTTACAAATCATACACTGTCGTGCTCCCTTATTTGTCAGTGTTTGATTTTGCAAAGGGAAACATTTCTGTTTAGCCAAAGTGAGCCGAGATGCCTCGTACTTGTGTGAACAATGCAGATAACTTCTGCTATGTTTGTGGTGAACTGACTTTTGCATCACAAAAGCGCGGTATAACCACTATGGTTAAGAAAGCCTATCACCTTTATTTTGGCTGAAAAATTGGAGATCAGGACAAGAGCTTGGCCCCACACTTACTTCTGCATGGAGCCTCCAGTTGGGAAAGGGGTGTCAAAGAAGAAAAAGTGGACTGTGCATTATCTAAACATTCCGTCAGCTATACGCACAGTACCCCACAGAGAATGAATGCCGGTTCCTGATGCACCAGAAATATTCTCACTTGAGTCAGACGAGGAAGGGGAAGAAGATGAAACTTCTAGTCCTGAACCATCAATGTCACATGACCCATATTTTCCCCATCCTCCTCCTCTGAACCACACCTCATAACACAAGGTAAACTGAATGACCTTGTCAGGGATTTGGAACTACCGAAGAGTAAGACAGAGCTGTTGTTAAAAGTGGTTGAAAGAAATGGATAAAATATAGAAAGCTTCACTCAAGTTATAAAGTCCAGGATGGAGGAGGAGGCGTAACAGAAGACGACAAAGGTTTCGGGAGTGAAGAGTTGAAAAGTTAAGTGCAAAAAAGAGAAAAATAAACATAGAAGTGGAAATGATACACAGGATATACGATAGTGTTTTCCTTGTATTTACAGAAAATGCTTTAAAAAAGCCATGGAAAACTTGAAACTATTCGATATTTTTGCCTTGCTTTTGTTGTTCTTTGCTCCAGCCTAAAAGCCGCATCATTAGCTAATCACACAATGTTGCGCCTAATTAAGTCTTAAGAGGAAACCTGACCACACATATTATATGATCATGAAAGCAACGCATTGACTGGTCCATTTTGTCAGCTGACACAGAGCGTCCTCATCAAAGACGTTAATTTAGTAAGCAAAACAAAACTGGAGTCCCTAAACCAACTGAACATAATTTGTTACATCTCTCATTGGCATGCATTTTGTTTTATTGTTTTATTCTACGAAAAGGTGCAGTTTTTATTTTAAAAAATAACCGATCTGTTATAAGACAAACATGTAGTTGTTTCAATTTTGCAGTACTAAGATGTGACAGGTGGTGGTACATGCTTACATAGTTATTTCAGTAAGTTTAGCACCATGGATAATTTAAATTATAAATGATAATTATGAAAAGCACATTTCTCTAAAAATCACAGCAATATACACGACGACTATATTAATATACCACTAGACACTCGTGAAATATTGTACTTAGAAATGTTATACTCAAAATCGAAGATTGTTCTTGTTCATCTCTCCAGGAGACTCAATTTATTCCCTCCAAAATGAATTAAAAATTCAAAATGTATCCTTAATATGAATGCGCTTCAGTCGTTTATAGTTATATTCAATTACTAATAAAATGAATTAAATTACTTATCAACATTTGTTATGCCATCAAATTCATGAAACAGTGGTAAGTTTGCAATCATTTCCCTGGACTAATAAATCTTCAAATGTTCATAACTTTAAAACTATGAGACTGGTTATGATCACATTTTCAGTGTTCTTTATGATAAGATGTCTTCTTTATTGTCTTGGTGATTATTTATTGACGTTAGTGTCTCTTTCAGCGTTTCAGGCTAATTTATTACAGATAGCACACGTATAAGATATAGAAAGTTACGTTGTTCACTTTAATGCTCTATTTTGTTCATCATAGTATATTACATGTGCCTTATTTAATATAGTACACTATTAAATTTGATCACAGTTGAACCTTGTTCATTATAGTACAGTATCGTGTTCCTTAAAGTGCACAACTCTCTATTTAATTAGTTTCCGGGTGTACTACTAGTTGATTTCTAATTCACAGGGTGTAATAGGATTAGTTTATATTAGGCGTGATATATCTGTCTTCAAACTGTCAGTTTATGCGTGTCTTTGATAAAACTGCCAAAATATATAAACGTTTTTTATCGCCAGAAAATATCTGTAATTTCATATGGGCACATGCACTAATAAGAAGCCATTTGATTTGTAATGTACTGGACCCTCTGAAAATGTGTATGCACTGTTGCAAGGAATACATTTCAGTCAATACAGGCAAAGTATATCTAAAATAAAGAAAAACATTAGCATGTTTGGTGCCATTTTAAAGCATAATCGTCACTCCTTGTAAAAGTGTAGCGATAAAAATTAAACGCTATACTGTTGTTAGAAGATATGATTGCAAACTTTAATTTTTCACCTGAACAAATCTGCAGATTTTTTAAAAAGAAGGCTAGTTCTAAATGTTATTTACACACAGATCTGCTACATGATACAAGTGATTTTGGCGTTGCTTGCACTTACATGAGAAGTTGACTAATTCTATTCATGAGTCTTTTCAAGCGTATTCCATTTTAATACATATTACCATGATAACTATTACTGTGTAACTTTACATACAAATGGACGACTGTATTTGAAAGTGGTATTAGTTGCATTTTAGAATTTTACGCAAGTGTCGACGCATACGTGTTGATTCAAAACACGAAAGGACGTTCTTGTATCTAACTTCAACTTCTATTTATGTTTACGTTTTATATTTGACAACCATTTACAATACACAATATTATTGAAACAATAAGTATATATGCAGGAGATTTTAGTTTCTTTGATACTTTGTAACCGTAATATTATCATACATCTAAATGCAACGAGCTCTGACTTGCATCGTGTATTTTGGCGAACGCACAGTCTGATGACTGTGTTGGTCTTGCCCAATATTGTAGTTCCCAACAATTAAATGAACGTTCGAAAGTACAAACTTAAGTGCTACTTACTTAATTATTAGGTAATGACACATGAGAAGGCTCCTTAAACAAGACTGAGAGACTTTGGGGTATTCTCCTTTTGACCACTGAGGTCTATACGAAAATCAAAGGCTTTCGTGGTAGCTAATACAACTAATCAGATCTGGATACCAGCTGGTTAAAATTTCCTAGCCGTTGATTCAACATATCATATAAAACATTCCCTAATACACATGTTCTTGCAGGATGTGTCTTTAAATTTGCATATAGTTTAAATATATCTTAGCCTTATTTTTCGCTCTCTGCGAAACAATGCTTAAAGCTCTGCGAGTATACACCCGATATTATCGTAAGACCTTTTGAAAATATCACATTATTCAAAACATGTTCCATTATATTTTTCGTGATTTTAACGTCATGACTATTTTACACCATTGTTATTTTTCTTTACGCATGCAACAATAACTGGACTTAGTGTTATTATTAAGTGCAATTAATGCTAAATGAAAGAAAACTAAGCAATTGCAATAAAAAGATTTCAAGTACATATTTTACTTAGTATTTATCAAAGTTAAATATTAGTGTGTGCAGTTGTGCAACATATTAGAACTTTACTTTAGTTTTAATAATAGCATTTTAAAGTGTGTTCAAATGAAACCTCTCAATCTGGCGCCATGACGTTCTGATATGCTGTTCAGTTTCATTTGAAATAGTACTTCATTCATTTCATTTAATTAACTTTCGCATTGTGTGTTTCAAATAGCACATACTCCTTTCCTTGCAAAATGGTTGTGCATATAGCAACTAAAGGCGATTTATTGGATGCATAATCTGAATCTTATTACTAATATACCAGAAATCCAGGCTGATCACAGAGAGCCAATCTCTACAGTGAAGGGAATCTATCACAGCATCATGTTCTAAAATGAAGGAAAATCTCCACATATTTTCCTTATGGCTTTCGACAATATTTTCTTCACTTCAAAAGCTAATCCAGATGGAGAACGGGGTGGCAGTCTTCAGACAGTTAGGTCACCCCCCACCCCATCTGTTCAAATAGTACACTTTTAGGTGAAACACAAAAATATTAGCCACTTGAAATACAGTGGACGACCGCTTCTGAAAAAAAACTCGCTCAGAACAAAATCCTGCATCGTCCCCTTCTTCCTTCTTCTTGTATGATTCAAGTTCCATCCGCTGATATATATATATATATATATATATATATATATATATATATATATATATATATATATATATATATATATATTACAACAATATGTACTACGTAACAAATTTGATCATTTACATGTTTGTCAACACAACATAAACATTTAATTTTTAGTTCAGTATTTAAAAATCACTTCACAGTCTAAAAAAAACCACATCTAGTTGTTATCCGCGACCATCATTTAAAGAGATTCTAAATTCTACCTTTACCCTCTATTTTGGATAAATAACGAAAATTACCAAGTAATTTCTTTTAATGCTTGAAGTAATATATATTTTTTAAAGTGAAACATGTAAGTAATTTATGCTTGAAAATGAAGCAGCTTATTAACAGTCTTTTGACAACTAACCTGTGACATCACCAATGACAAGAAGCATTAGTGGACAAATATTATATTCGCTAACTAAGGTAAAAACAAAAATGTTGCACTTTTAAAGAATCCTGTTTGATGTCATAAGTAAATGACTTACTTCATGTTGAAAGATTACTAGCACCATATCAAAGAGACAAACCACACTTTTTTCTATCATTATCTATAGAGCGTGCAACTAAACCAGTCGCGCGTGTGATTTCATTATTCAACGCTGCTATGACTGATCGAAATCTTGTTACCCACTTGCGAGACCGCTCTGTGATTCGAGACCGAGCACTCAGGGTCCAAGACCTCATTAACAATTTTTGCGCGTACTGATGTCCGAATAATCGTTCCACAAGTGTACCGTTAAATTGTTCCACAATGACTTGATCATGATGTATACGAACATGTCCCAGACAAACCAGCACCTTATGTTTTGTTAACAACGCAGCAACAGCTCCGAAAAAGTCTTTGCCTGGATTCCCCAGCAACAGCCGCGGTCATATTAGTGATGAACGTGTGTAAATGCGTTTAAGCACATCTGCGACACTTGCTGAATCTTTGGACGTCAACTGCACCGCTTCCTTTTATCTGCGGGAAAAATTTACAATAGTTAACGCGTATTTGTATGTGCGTCCCCGTACACGATCATGTGGAAGAAACAAAGCATCAGCCTGGTGAACTTCGTTAGGTGTTCTCAAATCAAACCATCCAAGAGAAATCTTCCTTGGTGCGGGTAGGTAAATTTGCCACAGCGCTGGTTTGGCCAACAATGCTCGAGCAACTCGTGGAGTTACCTTTGCCGCGCTCGCAAACTTTTTAACAGCAGCTTCACCCTTCCAATACCCGCGAGGACTGTACCATATTGCAGACAAAATACGCTAGGAAGCTACGCTTTTCTTATCCATCTTTGCTATATTACAGCTTAAAGTTTTACCTCCAATGAGTGGACTTTATCCACCACCAAGTGGCGTGTTAGCGACCACCAATTAGAATCTTAGCCTTCATACCTCCTTTGATGATCCATCTGGCGATTCTTTCTCAGAGTGTAGGACTGCTCGCATTCAAGTCATGGATGAGATCTATATCGGCACGTTGACGCGCACATATATCACCTGATGATTTGTAACATGCAGCATCGACGCGGTTAATAGGCTCTTCTACAGGCTTCGGTCAATTGATAAAATCCAGTCGGATATCCAACGGTCTCCCAGGCCCGTAATAATTGTATCTAGCTCCCTTAGGGAATCAGAGATGCTTTTCACCAGGATATTTGGTCTGTTGTGTTCCGGGTTGCTTTATTTACGTGGTAGCGATATCACCGCCAACTTGTTTTAGACCTGGAAGATGTGACAAACGTGCACTTCTTTTCTCCACATCAAACACAACTTCAAGCGATTGCGGCTAAACCATTACCTGTTTGAACCCGCGTTGGATTTGAAGTACGTATTTTCATTCGGCATCGCACACAATATGAAGGTATGATTGTGTTATACAACAATTCATATTACACATGGCATGACAAAAAGGAGAACCTCCGCTTTTACCGTCATTGACCTCTAAGAACGGGCAAAGCCCAGACCACTCAAGCACGGAGATATGTTTCCAAACACCTCGGTGACATTAAAGTTATTCAGGTCAGAGATGGCACAAATGCAAAAGACCGGTAGAATATTTCCATTCCTCGCGGCCATTCCAGCGTTGTTCGCGGCTGATGCTCACGCGATTGAAAATGTGGATGCGTTAGTGGCCTTCGGGGCTGCCACCGGGATAGTTCTGAAAAAGGCGATCAGTGGAAACTTCTACGCTTTTGATCGAGGCCATATATGGTCTTTTAAAGGTATTAAGAAAGGAAAAGTCCTTCGACTACCTGGGACGATTCGCAGAATATCCACAGGCAGAGGTCTTTGACTACCTGGTCCGACTCTCAAAAAACCGCGCGTCTATTAACCACTTTGATTTACTAGCTATGGCAAAGTCAGTCAAGCATTTCCGATGTGTCTTTATACGGGATGAACTCGGAGCCAAAAGCCCTCAGGCGATGATCCCCCGCAAGTGTGAATCCGGGATTGTTATCCTGGATTTGACAACAGGACCTGGGACTCATTGGGTTGCATACATGGTAACACTTCCACGTCTATTATATGTTGAGTCTAACGGGCTTGAACTGCCACGTGAAGGTGTTGACTATTTAACCCGAGGCGGTGGACGACATCCACGAGTTTATTCGCCTCTGCCTTTTAATCTTGTTGTTAAACCGTTCTGTGAACTCGAGCATACACCAACACCACGTACGCTTGTTCATTTTACATTGTCACTTAGAAAGTACGCTTAGTAGTATACGAGATGCCTATTAACATTTACGGATGCTACTCAACCCGATGCGGCGCTGATGTGGATCTGAGCAGGTTTCCCACCAAAGCGGATTTGACTGAATTTACCAGCCGGATTGTTGTTGATGTTGACATGGGCGAACTTGTGAGATTCAAGATGTCGAAATCAGCGAAATCAGGGAAATCAGAGACGCTGGTGTGTGGGTTGCGTTTATGAAAGATTACGTCGATATAAATACGGTATCGTAAGTTTAAAGTCTGGCGATTAAATGAATGGAGACCTTATTATGAATGGAAATATATTTCAACTGATTCAATATTCCATCGACGATGCTGATGCTACAACAAAACAATACGTAAATCTGAAAATCAGTTACGTCAAGGTCGTGGTTGGTAAACCCAAATTGCCAAGAACTGCAACGATGAATGATACACCAAAGCCACTACTTTACGCATTTGATCTATCACAAGTTGATATTAATGGGTTTTATCCCAGTGGTCTCCTTAGACTTGCAGCTGATTGATCCGAATATTATTTTTCATTGTGTACACGTCTGCGATAACATGGGGTTCTCTTGGTATTCGATCAACATTACAGAGACAATTCTTGGAAGATCCTAAGACCCTTGAAGTTAAAATATTATAATCTAGGGATTCTTTATTCAGGTCAAATCTCAATAACAAGTCACTTAAACCTTTTTTGGTTGCAGAACGCGGTGATGAGAATGCTGAATTTGCCGACGTTGGATCGGCTAACCAGTAATGCCTACAGCGAAAGAGATTTTGTTCCACTTGTCGATTCATATCTGCGTGAAAACGGTATTAACAAGCCCTCGTAGACACTGAAATAGAATTTCGATGAGAGCCAAATATAAATCAACAGTTGGTAACAGCCTAATGTACCAATACCAACTTGAAGCCAGCTTGTAATCATTGCATTAGAACGAAAAGATGCTCAGGCACAGAATGCACAGCCAGATATGAAAATACGCATGAATTGTTTCTACAACGTTGAAGTGGAGTTCACCGACAAATACATCCCGTTTGAATTCCCCGTTGATTATGTTGCACAAGCATTAAATCAAACAAGAAAAATCTCGACTGTTATTGAGCAAAGACGCACTTGTCCGTGTAACGGTTTTTGGGTGAAGACGAGAACGATTATTTCAGAAACTATTCAATGGCGTGAACAGAATGGTTTTATATGAACATAATGCCAGGCCCCAATAACGCACAATCGCCGAAGACATATATTCCCCAAAAAGATATTTTCCATGATTGTGTGACAGTTGCACCAGTAGAAAGGAATAATTGGATAGAAGTTCGTGTGCGTGTTGCATCTGAAGAAGACAAGATTGTCGAGCAATTATACTTCGCGATCTTATTATTAATGGAAGCACTATGATAGACCCTCAGAGTTACAGAACGGAAGAGATAATTGAAGCGGAAAAACAACTGCGAGATGAAATCCCCAGGAGAACCTCGCTACTTGTGAAATATAAATGCGCGTGTGTGGCCGTGGATGCGATTTGCGGACTCGTCGTTGCAACAACCGTTGGCCTTGTTGTGGCGTGAATCACGACTACGACGACTATTATAGTACACGGATTGGAATTGTTGTTGGAGCCATATCAGTAGTAACTGGTCTCGCGGGCGGTTCTACTAAAATAATTCCGTTACGGCTGCTTTCACGAAAACGCGTCCATTCAGAACTTCTCGCGACCGCCCAAAGCAGTCTCAATACAATCAGTAAACTGTACTCAGTGGCTATCGAGGATAAACAATTACCATGGCTGAGTTCGAGACTGTATTGGGAGAAATGGAAAACCACTGACGACTTTATGCACAGGTACGAAACGGAGCCGTTACTGACCCGAAGGAGCTGATTGATTTACAGGTTGTGAAAATCGAGTAACTGTTTGCAAGTGTATATCGATCTGCCCGGTAGTCAATTGACCTGACGGTGGTACCTAGCAGATTTTGCTTTGCAAAATCGTTTACGCCACCAAAGGGTAAACTTATTTACGCGAGCCGCAAAATCGTTTACGCGAGCAAAGATTATCCAGTGTGTTTGCAAAGAGTATCCACAATGACACCGCTGTTAGCAGCATATATAACGACGGAATTGTCTGCACCTGCGGTCGCAGCGTTGTTGTCGCTGTAGGTGGTGCTGCCGCACACAGTCCCACCGCATAGGTAAATAATTCACTCGCGTGTGACGGGAGATGCAAAATTAGTAAAGTCATGGGCTATAGAAGGGCGTTCACCTATTTCAGCTACCGAAATCTAAACCGCCCATTGATATACTACACACACACACACACACACACACACACACACACACACATACACACACACACACACATATACATATAACTGCATTTCTATATTTTTTCCTGGGTATCTTATTATAAGCAAATTTGATCAATACATACAGACAACACACATATATATATATGTATATATATATATATATATATATATATATATATATATATATATATATATATAAACTTCCTCTAAGTAGCCATCATCTGTCTTCGTATAATGCTAAATTTTATTTTCTGTCCAAATATCAAACTTTGCAATATTTCTCATCTTTTATACAAATTTGCTTCAGAGAATTGTAAACGTTACTATCTATTCAATTCAGTTTGAATACAATTTTTTTTAATATACAGATAAGTGCATGCCCTTTATTGAATATCCACAATAACATATAATGGTATGTTCTTGTTGCTATTGTAGTGATTTATCTCTCATTCTCGATCCAGTATGACACCACTCTGCTTTAATCTTGTTAAAAAACTTTCACAGTGTTGGTACTTTGTATTTTCCTTTCCTATGTAAACGAATAAATTAAGTTTCTTCTAGCACTTGCGCTACCTGATTAATTTTTTTTTTTTTTTTGTGATATACAAATTTCAGTCTACTTGCGCTATTTTCAACGTTATATAATTTCACTGCTATCTACAATCATGTTGTCATGCATTATTTTTAATTGCTTGGACCTTGCATATGTTTGAAAATATATTACTGTTGGGTTATATTTGTATCCAATGTTATTTTTTGATATGCCTGAATGTGTAACCTATATGTTTTCCATTGATCGTCAATATAGCCAACATAAACAGGTCTGTATGGAAATATAACTTTCACTTCCTTGAAAAGTGCTACGCTTGCTTTCATTCAGTTGATATCTGAAAACAGACTGCATGGATCGTAGCATTTGTGTCTCTGATCTTGCTGCATTTAGTATGATTTTAGCAAGCCTTGCCAAACATAGGCGGCAGCAGCAGACTCGTGTAAAATTGATATGAGAAAATCAATGCAGCAGCATTCCTTTACAGATAACGGTTAGGCAGGTTGTCATTCAATTGTCATATGTATACATATTTATATATATATATATGTATATATATATATATATATATATATATATATATATATCCAATAGCATATGAAACATTCAAAGACAGTAAGCTGTGTTCCCAGCACGTTTGTTTGCATTGTAAATAATTTACTTCACGTGAGCTTATAGTTCGCTATTTTTCATTACAGAGTGACCAGCAACATAAGAGTCATACGAAATCAAAAAGAGACTCCTCATCTCTACATCCAGATTCCGATACACACATCTCAAGTGATTCTCTTGTGGAGGTACTTTAGAAAGAAATGTATATTTCGTAACAGTCATGGTTATATTGAGAAACTCCAAGAGGTTCCATTGAGTAACTGAAAGGGGGTAGTGTTTTGTTTAGTCAGTATAGGGTGAGATGCAATGAGTATTTTAAACTGGTATCCCTATACCACAGTTAAATCATAGCATTTATATAAAACCAAGTTCTTGGACCATAAACGACAAATATATTTAAAAATTACAAAATAAACCAAAGTCCATCGATCAATGTATATACTGGTGATGTATTTGATACTGACATGCATAACACTGATCGGATTTATGTCAAATATAATAGATAATGAGAACACGATATTTGGTTCTGAATTCAACGGTTTTCAGAGATTTGATATAGATATGTTCATGAGCTTAACATGAAAACAACGATGTAGTTATCAAGAGATAATATGAACTTTATTAAAGTTTGAATAGGATAAAACGGTTGTCAAATGTAAATGTGCTACAAAATCACCTGCCGCACACAGTCCCACCGCATAGGTAAATAATTCACTCGCGTGTGACGGGAGATGTAAAATTAGTAAAATCATGGGCTATAGAACGACGTTGACCTATTTCAGCTACCGAAATCTAAACCGACCATTGATATACTTTATATATATATATGTATATATATATATATATATAGATATATATATATATATATATATATATATATATATATATATATATATAGATATATATATATATATATACATATATAACTGCATTTCTATATTTTATCCTGGGTACCTTATTATAAGCAAATTTGAGCAATACCTACACACACACACATATATATATATGTATATATATATATATATATATATATATATATATATATATATATATATATATATATATAAACTTCCTCTAAGTAGCTATTATCTGTCTTCGAATAATGCTAAATTTTATTTTCTGTCCAAGTATCAAACTTTGCAATATTTCTCATCTCTTATACAAATTTGCTTCAGACAATTGTAAACATTACTATTTATTCAATTCAGTTTGAATACAATTTACTTTAATATACAGATAAGTGCATGCACTTTATTGTATATCCACATTAACATATAATGGTATCTTGTTGTTGCTATTGTTGTGCTTTTTCTCTCCTTTTGATCCAGTATGACACCACTCTGCTTTAATCTTGCTAACAAAGCTTTCACAGTGTTGGTACTTTGTATTTTCCTTTCCTACGTAAACCAATAAATTAAGTTTCTTATAGCACTTGATCTACCTGATTATATTATTATTATTTTTTTTTTGTTGTGATATACAAATTTCAGTCTACTTGCGCTATTTTCATTGCTATCTACAACATGTTGTCATGCATTATTTTTAATTGTTGGGACCTTGCATATGTTTGAAAATATATTACTGTTGGGTCATATTTGTATCCAATGTTATCTTTCTATATGCCTGAATGTGTAACATATGTGTTTACAATTTATCGTCAATGTAGCCAAGAGAAACAGTTCTGTATGGAAATATAACTTGCATTTACTTGAAAAGTGCAACGTTGGCTTTCATTCAGTTGTTATCTGAATACAGGCTGCATAGATCGTAGCATCTGCGTCACTGATTTTGCTGCATTTAGTATGATTTTAGCAATCCTTGCCAAACATAGGCAGCAGCAGACTCGTGTAAAATTGATATGAGAAAATCAATGCAGCAGCATTCCTTTACAGGTAACAGTTAGGCAGGTTGTCATTCAATTGTCATATGTGTGTGTATATATATATATATATATATATATATATATATATATATATATATATATATATATATATATATATCCAATAGCATATGAAACATTCAAAGACAGTAAGCTGTGTTCCCAGCACGTTTGTTTGCATTGTAAATAATTTACTTCACGTGAGCTTAACGTTCGCTATTTTTCATTACAGAGTGACCAGCAACATAAGAGTCATACGAAATCAAATCCAGATTCCGATACACACATCTCAAGTGATTCTCTTGCGCAGGTACTTTAAAAAAAATGTATATTTCGTAACACTCATGGTTATATTGAGAAACTCCAAGAGGTTCCATTGAGTTACTGAAAGGGGGTAGTGTTTTTTTTAGTCAGAATAGGGTGAGATGCAATGAGTATTTTAAACTGGTACCCCTATACTACAGTTACATCATAGCATTTATATAAAAGCAAGTTCTTGGACCATAAACGACAAATATATTTAAAAATTACAAAATAAGCCAAAGTCCATCGACCAATGTATATACTGGTGATGTATTTGATACTGACATGCATAACACTGATCGGATTTATGTCAAATATGATAGACAATGAGACAATGAGAACACGATATTTGGTTCTGAATTCAGCGGTTTTCAGAGATTTGATATAGATATGTTCATGAGCTTAACATGAAAACAACGATGTCGTTATCAAGAGATAATATGAACTTTATTAGAATCTGAATAGGATAAAACGGTTGTCAAATGTAAATGTGTTACAAAATCACCTGCAAGGGAATACAAATGTTGATTTTTATATTTCAAACGTAAAATGTTATGTTTCAATGCTGATTTACATTATTAAATTTGATCACGATAGCATCGAGGTAGCAGAATACACCTTGATAAGAACATGGATAATTATTGCGATATGAACAAATTACGTAAATATATATATTTATCTTCAAGTCAGTCCAGAACAGGACCACTTGAATGTCTCGTAAACTTTACGAAATCAATCGAAAGAAAAAGAAGCAGAATATACGGAGAACAAAGTAATTTGTAAAATGGCAAATGGTGACTCAGTATATGCGGTAGCTGTTTTAAAATCAACCGTATAAATGGCGAAATTGGACACAAGTCTGAAATCATTAATATGTTTGGAATGATGCAAGAAACTTTGAAAATTGCTGTAAATAAAATTCTCCCTATTTTAGATAGACAATGTATCATGACTAACATATTCTCTGGATGTTTTCATACCGTTTCAAAAAGTTGACATATAGCAGCATTTAGGATGTCTTTATCCTGAAAGTTTAGTTGCTTGCACATAAATAGTTCAAACGCGGGAACAAATTAAACGGGAGGACAAGGACATAACATACGCTGATCTGAAAAAATGGTTAAGTGCATAATTTACTTACACATTACTGAAACATTCGAGATAATAGATCCCTACAACAGATATCACTAGAAAAGAGTTTATGTCAGCTAGTTGAATGACCATTGACAGGCAGACATTGTTGACATGCAAGGCTTATGAAAAATATAGCAAGGACTATAATACAATTAGACAGCAATACTTTTTTTCTAATTGAGAGAGAGAGAGAAAACCTAAAACTGGATGAAGGAAAAGAATTATACAGCAGTAAAGAAAAACATTGACTATCTATATAATTTAGATTGAAATACATGTGTACATGTAGTTGAAACAGAACCCTAAAGACAGGAATGTTGACAGATTTCAATCAAACTAAAACTAGAAAATGGGTCGACATTTGGCTAAAGCTGATTGAGAGATACAATATCACTTTCATTAAAGTAAGTAAAAATGAAAACATATGGATCAATCTGTTTGGTTACCTTGCAACATATATATTTGGAACGCCTACAAGCAAATAAAATGAAACTGCCAATATTTCGACATACGATACAATTTTTGAAAAAGGGTTATCTACCTAATTGTACAGAGGAATTATGTAAAGCTAAGATTGCAATGTTTACAACATGTTTTAAATGTGTACAAGGTTTGTAATAACAGAAACGATGCCGTTTAATCAAACCGATTCGAAATTCAACATTTTCCTGGACCTGCACATTAGGCTTACAGCTGACACATATGTATACGTTACTCCTATAACATGGGGCGCCATATATAGGTACCAGCACTTAACGTATTACAGTCTGATATTAACTTGTGCTATTTAAAGGACGTGTGATGACAGTCACCCAGAAAACAACAATGAAAATATTAGTATAAGCAACATAAATATTGAAAGTTTTCAATGCGAAGTCGAATGTGGCAGACTTTGCTCAGTGTGCAAACGTACAATTTGTATTATGTCTTTTACCGCTTTTTCCCCACAGGATTCAATTTGCAAGAGATGTATTTTGTTGAATATATCTCACAATGTAGGTAAAACGTCCTTAGGATTGTTGATTGATAGCGTTGAATACATAACGAAAAAGTCGATTATTCAACCGGATACAATACCTGGGTATATGAAAAAGATGCAGTGGTAGGAATCTCCAGTGTAAATGTGCATTGCTTTGCAAACTTTAGACGGTGCTTTTTAAAACTAGGATATTACTCTTCAAACGTTGTCATTAATGGCATCTTTTTCAATGGTAAATAATACAGTATAAATACGTTTTGTCAGAATTGTCAGTAAATTGACCTGATATGTACTGTTGTTTAATGTGCTGTACAGCCAATTCTGCTCAACTGTTTTCCTATAGCACATTTTATGTGAAAATAATCCATCCTTTAAGAAAAGAATTAACAGAAAAATCAAACTAGATAGTCATGTTAATCAGAGATGTGAAAATATATCATTTAATAGGAACAGGTAGCTCCTGCATTACATAACGACACCTGCATGTTTGTTTACACAGTTACTGATTGTGTACAAGTATACAGGCATGCATTAAACTAAATGAAACCGTTTACACGTGCAAGGTTGTAGCCTTATTTATAACCAAGCAAGTGATTTTAATTGAACCAGTCACTGGAGGACCTGAAGAAAGAACACATAAAGGGCATATTTCGCCAGCAAGAGTAATTTCTATAATATAAAATTTTTAAAAATATACACTCGTAAAATGAAAAGTGTATGATGAATCTGTTGACAGTTGGAAAACAGCTAAAAACATTATAGCAATAATATAAATTATGTTTCAAAGGTACACATCTCTACCAGAGACGTTCTTGCACGGAAGACCTAGCCTTCATCAATGATATACGGAAAGTACACCTCTCCTCCAGAGTCGACTATTGAGATAGCACATACATAGACAAAAATATTAATTGGTATGAACTATTTCACGATTTCAGAGATAACGACTTCATTGAGTGTGATCGATGTGACAAAATAGCGCATTAGACAATGTGGGATGCGATTTTATGTTGCACGGCATGTAAATGTGCGTTCATCACAAAATCAAAAGGGAAAATGACAAGGAAATCCAAAAACATCATCAGCAACAGCAAAGTTAGTGTTGATATTGAATGCATGAAAGACAACTTAAAACCTGAAATCATTCCGAGTAACAATTACATGGTGCATCAGCAACTATAACTCAGATTCAATGGCCACAGAACTATAGAGGTACCTACTGACTCATAATATACGTGTCTTTCTGAAAACCTAATATTTTATACATTTCTCGAGACCAAATCAATAACAAATAAAAAATTTAAAGAAATTCAATGCAAACTATCCTATTTTTTGTACTATTTGCCAGTTAACATTTCTTTTATTGTCTTTATTTTTCATACAATATTAATGGCAATTACAAGCAACAACGAATCTTGGGATAAATATTAGCATTAAAGATGAAGACGGAAAAGTAATAGATATTCCTGCAACCTACGTTTTTCAAGTCACATCAATGGCGTAGCATCTGCATAGAAGACTGACAGAATCAGTGCGGGGCATAATTTGTGATATCTTTAAGCGGTCCTAGTTAGATTGTACCTTTAAACATCAATACTGAAATGAAAAAGAAATGTGTTTTACCACAACAACCGATTAACCCTTACCTAAACCTCAACAATACAAATATTACTAATCTGGTATATAATTTGCCATTAGTTTTATGCAGCTAAAAATCCCGTTATCTAAAATGTAAGATTCTAGGTTAACAATTTTAAAACGAATCAAGACGTAGACAAAATACATTTGCAATATATTACTAGGTATTTAACTGATTGACATTGAAAGAGTTAAGAAAAACTCAAACCAACAAGAACGTATTATCGAGAGCAGACAAAATATTTTAGATGCACAAGAGAATAAACACTGCTTTACAACGCAGCATGGATAATATTTTGAAATGAAATGGACGACTATGGAATTCTCCAGTCTCAATTAGAAGATTGACATTAAGACTAAAATAATACAATCCTACAAAACTAACAAGAGCTCTAAAAGGTAAACACATATATTAGCGCAAACTGACTACAACAACATTATAACAGCTAAGATTCATACTTTGCTAGGACTACAGCAGAAGAAGGTTTTGACAGAACAATTCAAAATGATAGATAACACTAAAATGAAAATAAATATTGATCAAAATTCGATTATAAATTGAAAACGACGCATTATTTATATATGGCAGAGCTGCGTCGTAAGAGTATGTGCTGCTTAGTACAACAACACAGGGCTCAGAAAACACTCGTCTCTGCTCCGAGTACATTGCAGGAGTTACTCGTGCCTGTCTTCATTATATTCAGCACAATACACTTCTCCACTACATTGCTTACGCTTTTACTGACGAACATAGGTATTTGATTCAAGCTTGATACTAAAATGGGTTAAAACCAAAAAATATTATGTTCTTATACATGGCACCATAGATAAACATACAATATGAGACAAGGTTTTGTAATTCAAGAAATTGCAGTTGCACGCATAGCCCTTGATTTCTTAGTAGTATTCGCGTTTACAGCGAAACCTTTCAGTAATCTAAGTATCATAATTTTCCTTTTCAACGAGCTATCACACATCGTTAAGAGATATATATGGGAGAAGTTAAGAGACAGAGAATGTCAACATATTATGATTTTCGTCTGGCAGACATTGTTACAGTTGCCACAGATAACCCGTATTTTCAAGACCGTGCGGCTTTATTAATACATTGTCACGCCAAAGTAAAGACGCCATCATATATTTATATAAGTATGTAATTATCTTTCGCAAGACAAATGTCAGTATGTTGCATTTAAGCAAAGAATTCAAACAGTCTAAACTTACACCATTTTTCGTACTAAATGATCCATTTTGGTCAAGCCTCCATTCTAGATGCAGACACGCGGGGGCCATGAAACAGAAGATTGCTGATTTTAGAAAAGACTTAGAACATTTTTAGATCATTACCCAAACTAGATTTCGACTTATCAGCTGTTGTCACAACATTCTCTTCTTTATAAATAGATTGCAACAGAATCCATTGTGTGAAAGTTGGTGGGAAACGGCTGAGATACTTGAAATACTCATTTCGAATGAAAGTTCGCAACATTTCTTTTGTGAAAAGTAATTACATACTTATAGAAAATATCTGCTGGTATCTTTCCATTTGCACGACAACGTATCAATAAAGCTTGAGTCTTGAAAATACCAGTGACATGGGGCAACTGTAATATTGCCCGACAAGATGAAAATATTTTGACATTCTTTGTTTCGTAACATCTCCGGGTTCTGACTCATAAAAACGTGTGCTAACTTGTTGAAAAATACATTTTCTCCACATCAATATCACGCATACATTCCTGAAAAAGTGTCACCATAAATGCAAATAACATTACAAAATCAAGGCTAAGTATGAAACTACAACATAATATGTTCGTAATATTTACCCATTTTATAATGTAGCTTACATCGCGTACCTGTGCTAAAAAATAAAGTCTTTTCCTTTGCAACATGTTCTAGACTTACAACAAGTAGGCAGATTAGGCATAGGTTAATTATAACTGACGCACGCCAAATGTTAAACGATATTGAAATTTGACGCTTGTTAAGGGTAGAAACGTGCGAATCTGCATCAACTCGGCCCAGGGACGAGTACGTAGTAAAGTTTTACTCGGCCCAGAAAATTCTTACCCTGTCAGGACGAGAGGACGAGAGGTTTTCCTGAGCCCTGCAACCTATACGTTGCGTTTGAACTATTTAAAACAGATACAAACTAATATTTTGATTGAGAAAAGATCGATACTATCGGTGTGATCGAATATAGTATTTACGAAATATAAAAAAGGATGAAACCTTTGAAATAAGATTGAGCTGATTTGGAACAAAGTTTTTAACAGACACAGATGCATTCAAGATTGAAGTAGATAAAATGACTCGCAATATGTGGTAGATCTTATGCAGTTAGGATCTCAATAAATAGTATAAAAGAGACAGTCGAAACTGAATGGAGACGAAAATGGGTTTCCATAATAGAATTAGCAACTAAAGTAATAATTCGCTAAATAGAAAAGGGAGTTTGATGATATAGCCACACGTATCCCCTGAACGTATATTGCTTTACGATTATCGCAATGCACCGACTCAGGAATAGCGCCAAGCGTATGGTATTGAAATATATTTTACTCCAAGGAAGTGGCAATTATTACAAAAAAGGTTATTATACATAACACAAGGAAGGTTTGTTAAGAGTTTCTAAGTCAGAAACTTTACGCCATACTAAAATATAAAAGTTTCGGATTTATATATGCTTCATCATAATTTGCGGCACATAAATTACTAATGATAGATGCGTCACAGCATCAGGTCATTCCAAAAGAAAATTCAAGATTATAAACACATTTTTATCAAATTAAATATTTACAATAAATAATATTTATTCGAGCAAACATTTTCAATGGTACAGTTGATTAGAGGCAGACAACCAACGTGTTGATTGACCATTATGGCTTTTAATATAATCTTAATCTGAAATATACGTCGTTAAAAACAAAATATGCACATATTATCGAAGCAGAACAATATTTTCATAAATTAATTTCAATTAAAAGCTGGATCCTTGTCAAAAGCTACACTATTACAATCTTGCCAGTATACACATTTGTTAATCTTAGGTAGAATTAGATAAATTTCGTATGAAAAAGCATATATATTTTTTGATGTTCCACTTGAATATCATGCCTAAGTTGCCGCTGTCTCTAGCACAATACATGGTTATCTTTGAAACCGATTACATTTGCTGTATTATGTTTTTGTATAGTAAATGTTTTGTGGAAGCATCAGCAGCATTAATTACTGGAGGAGCAATAGCTAACGGTATAACAGTGACAGAAAGTAACTCTTCAAGTTATCTGATACTATTGGATGAATAAATAATTAGTTTTGGTGAATGCATGGAAGAGCCACATTGAAGAACGGCAGAGTTCTTTGAAAAAGATCAAAGACACCGTCTTATTTGAATGAAAGATTGAGGGAAAAATTAAGTATTTAAAGCCCATGTTCTGTTCTTATGCTCTATACGCTTCTACTCACCTACACACAAAATGAAAAACTTGATAAATCAAGGCAACCTAAACTTAATGATCTTTAAAATCTTTCCCATGACTAAGTGAAACACGAGTACATACATGCACTTGTGATGGATCTTTGTGCGTAAGTTGATTATACATGTTTTAGGTAATTGAAATTTCTTTCTGCGCATAAAATGGTGTCTGCATTGGATATTCTTTAGTATCTTTTGTTATATAAATAACAAAATAATATGTAACTGCTTTCAAGCATGAAATGATACAAGAAGTAGTTACATACCTCAATCCAAAAGAGTATTGTATCACATACACTCCAATCAGCATTAAACCTGAACATCCACTGCTGGAGAGCAATTTAAAAGCAAAGCCCAATTTTATTGATTTTACCGGGTACTTTCTTTGTGCATTTTGATCTGAAGGTAAAAGGAGACGTTAACAATGTAGTGGTAAACAATTTAGGTAAAATGCTGGCTAAAGACAAAACCATAGTCTATGTAGGCGAAGATCGTTTAAGAGTGGATAATCAGAGCATCTTTATAACATACACAGATTAGTGCTTACCTGTTTCCCTCTATCTTAGAATTGTATATTTAATATAAGACTTGCAAATGTAGGGGCCATAGAACCTCGAACTTGATTTTCCCAGACTTTATTTTAGAGGGTATTTTCATACTCTGCAAAAGGAGTGGATAAAGTCACCCAGGAAAGTTGTATAAGTCAGCAATATAAACAAATCTCGGTGACTATTTAACGCCTGCCAAATATGCTTTATTCTTTTTATTTCCAACTGATGCAACATTTTGAAGATGCCACAAAGTAATTCATTCAGAACAACTAAAGCAAATATAATTAAGTAACACAAGTTCGGACAGATAATGTTCACACTGATAGCCAAAACAGATGGCTTGATTTGAGAAGTAAGCGTGATACTAGACTGCATGATAGTGGTCTTGCATTAACCAAAGTTCATTCGGATTTTAACATTGAAGTCAGCAAAGAGAAATGAAAATGTTAACAAAATGTATATTTATTTTGTGTCAGATTCACAGGTGAACATTCAAAACAAGAAATTCAAGTCAATTATGTTTCAAGCATGTATACATTTAGTTGAATGAATCTGTGGAGTACCTAATTGTGCAAACGGTATGTCTGCTCTTAATCTGATAGATAATTAATACAGAGGCTTTGTGACTACATCATTTTCATCTGTCTAACTTCTCTGTTCAACAAGATTTAAGAACGTATGTGAATAATCGAAGACGAAACGGTACATGTGATCAATTCTGAGGATAAATTGGATAAGTTGTCCGCTTTACTAATTGAGACAGGTTACAAATATTTTGTTTATGATTGATCCCTGTGGCAGTCTACAAGATGAAGAAAAGAGAGCAACTAAACAACCGGACTAGCTTTATAGTGGTAGACAGTTTTGAAATATCAGCATGGAACACTGCGCAAACGTACAATTCTGTAATTAAATATTTCAGAGAGAATACATGTCTTTGTTTTTTCTTTTACAACAAGGACAAAATGGCATTCGAAACTGTGTTTAAAGACCACCATTCATGGAAAATCGGAAGGGAAAATTGTAGATACCATAAAAACAGAAGAAAAGAAAATAAAACTAATTAAACTTGAAATCTCTTTCCACTATGAGGTACTGACGTGACAGAAAGGTAACGTGTTTACATTGTCAACCAAACAATGCTTGTCGTTATTCATGGACAGTACTATTTTTATTTGTATTTTTAATTTTTTAAAACTTTTATTGCTATGCATCTCGTGGTTGTATAACTTGAGTAAATTAATCTCTCGATAAATTCCTTTGCGATTAAGAAAGCAAAATTTTGAAAATGGGTTATATCCGCTGCTAACTTGTAAAATTATACCATTTTGTTTTCTAAAAGCTCATATATCTTGTCAGTAGTGTAAAGACACATTTGAAAATTTACCTTTTTGAACCAAACTTCCACAATTAGTGTCTATTCAAATGAATTACTTTGAAACTAATATTAACAGAAAAAGTCACTAAAAAATGTATTGTAGACAAATGTATCGTACATACTGTGCTGCATACGTGCTGAGTCAAAACAAGAAAGGACGTTCTTGCATCTAATTCTAACTTCTGTTTCTGTTGATTTGTAATATAATTATAACAGACAAACTAATGTTTCGTTACATGTTCAAACTTTTCAAGGACCTGCTCTGTACCGATGTGGATAGCATGGATGATGAGGAAGTTTCCTCGTGGATAATGAGACTAATTGGATGTTCACCATGCGGTACTAGTGGCGTGTCAAGACGTACCTTTCTTAAGAAGAATCTTGAACATTTTAAAAAGAATCCATCTTTGCAGGTATGACACTTTATTCTTGCTTTAAATTGTTCCAGATTTTCTACTTTGAAGTACAATACATTATAGCTGACAAATATTTACTGTACATACTCTACCGTCCAATGTTAACTCTGCTGTGAATTAAACAGACGAGGACTTTGCGCATAACTATGACACATATATAATTTGCAGACGTGAAACTTACCACCTCATAGATAAACAATGTACGTACATTATTCGTAACCCCAAAATATCAGTTTATAATTATGGATGTGTTTCTACAATTTTGAATGTGTTTCGTATTCTAATATATTCTATACAAAGTCATTAGAATGGGGTTGAACGGAGAATGAACCTTATGCTAATGACTATAATTTCGACTTTATTGAAAAGTTATATTCATAATGATCCTAGATAGGTATTTGCTCATGAGGTCAATAGTTATTGAGAATATCGATATCATAAAAAACAGAATTCTAATTGTAGATAATGGAAATACAAGTTTCTTCCACAACAGTGAAATATCTGCACACACTTTAAATTTAATAAATAAATGACAGATGTTTATCTTAAAAAAGGAGAAAACAACATTAATCTTGTTGTTGACATATCTTGTTCAGAATATTTTCACGTACTCAAGACATCCTTTAGCATCAATGCGAACATGTAATTTAGTATCTTAAAAAGTAGTAAATAAGGACGAAATCTATTTTAAACTTGTGCGCCTATACTACAAATACCATAAATTATGTTGCTTTATAACAGTAAGTCTAAACCATTATCTGCTATTTCTGTTAGACATTGTTATGTTACAGAAACAAATGAGATCGATTAGTGTCTTTGTTCTTAATATATATGCAGCCTCGGGAAAGAAACACTTGGCCGGCCACCAGTTTGTTCGAATTTCCTAGCCGTTTATTGTAATAAGTTCAAATATTTCATATTAAATATTCCACAACACACATAGTCTTTCGGAATGTGTCGTTAAATTTGCATGTACTTTATTCAACATAGCTACTCTAAATAACTCTCATCATGGCATTAAGCTCCTTATAAGTGTGTTCTGGACGATGATTTCTTAACCTTTTCTTTTGCACCCCACAAATACATTGGTAAAGTTCTACGCATATACATTCAATAGTATCTCTTCTCACGTTGAATTTATGAACTGAGTTGTCAGATTATTTATTATTTGAAAATCCAGTATATCATCAATATTTGTGTATTAAATTTAAATGCAGGTCAGTTTCCCTTAAACGTATCAAATTGCTGATATCAAACCTACAATATTGTTAACATTTAATCTATTTATCATTAGTTTTGAGGCTATACTGATGTAAAAACAATTGTAACAACAAATTCATCACTTAAACATACATCCACTTATGATGAAAATGGATTGTCCTATTCTAAAAGAAACAAAAACAGCTAGTGTAAATAAATCGTCAGCACTTTAGTAAATGACACATTATACGAGATATTTCTCTTTACATAACTCTTCTTTTTAGGGTAATGACTATTTTCGTAAACGATGACTACCCCTCTACCTAACATAACGATATACACGATTATTGTTTCCCCTGATGCATGCAACAATAAATGGATTTTTATGCTTTTAACGACATGATTGTCTTCTAAAAATGTGAGTATTTTGTATGATGGTCTATACCAAGGTCTATCTATTGACCCCATATGAAGTCTTTTCATACATTGATTAATTGAATTATCCATATAAATGAGTGCCCAATTAATAAGCACGCCTAGTGCAACGATGCAGTCTAATCCGGTATTTCATTTATAAAGTAGTCCATACTGTTTTACTATAGTTGTGTCAGTCAATAGAATCGCATTAGCTAACACATGCATGTAAGAGCCTTATTTAATCAAAATGTTGGGAGTTATTTAATTTGTATCTCATCTTTTCACGTACAAAATAACTGAGTAGTTCTTTGTCCTTTTCTGCGGTGCAATCCTGTTTCATAACGTACTTTTAAATACATTTAAGGAGAACACGCTTATAGTCTGGATTAAAATATAATGGTTTGGTTTCAAAATATTAGAGACTAAGTTTAAATTAGATCATGTGTTAGGGGATGAAACTGCGCTTGAAGTCAGCAACATAAGGATGAGAATTGCAAATGTAATTTTGTTTGATGTCAGAGATGAATGACTTACTTCCATTTGAAATATTACTAATTTTATCACTAAGAGAAAAAGAACACTTCTTCCACATTAGTTATATAGCGTGAAACTTAACTCAGCATGCTTGATATAGCAACAAAATACGGGAAGAATTGTTGCACCCTTTGTTTCTAAAACGTTATTACAATCTCTAACTAAAAGGCAATTCTTTTCTCATAAGTACTTGCACTGTTTTAAAGCAGACGTTGTAACTGGTTTGCAATTGCTCCATAGTTCCAATTACATTTGTCAGATGTTTTAATGTTCAATGATTCTTTAGGTTAATGTTTTTTTCAATCATTTCTGTTTTAAAGTCATCATCATTTATTGTTATATTTGTATACAAGTGTTCACAATCTGCTTTAAGATGTTTGAGTTTCCTTAAAGAGCAATTTGTGAAAACGCTCTTCATTATTATTCCTTCAGGAAACATTAAAAGTTTTTTTTCTCTAGAATTGCGTTTGATGACTGTATGGTTACTGCTTAATATGGCGTTTTCACTGAGCTTCCTCAGGGAACACACATGAACATAATGTGTTGCATTACTGTTGCCTCATGAGATACAAAACAGTTTTGCAAAAATGAGTTTGATGATGGTAATAGGAATTGCTTTATAAAAACATTTCGATAAGTTTCCTTAGGAAACAAACTGGAAAATTGCCCCTAATTTATATTCCTTCACAGAAAATAGAATGTTCCTTTTGCAGAGTTTAGTCCAACGACAGCGTTGCTACTGCATTTTTTTGAGCTTTAAATGGGTTCCTTTATTCTAAAATGTCTTTATTTGTTTTTATTACTATTCCGTCAGGAGAAACAGGATGTTTTTCCAATAATATATATATATATATATATATATATATATATATATATATATATATATATATCACAGTTCTCTATGATACATATTTATAAATTTAGTTTGATGATTGCGTGGTTACTGCTTAACATTACATTTTTAAACTTAGTTCCCTTTACTGTTTTCCATTACTGTTCCCTCATAAAATAAAATATTTTTTCCACAGCGATGAGTTTGATGGTATCGTTGGTGCTTTGTGTGCAATTTTCTCTGTATTCCCTGAGAGAACAATATATATGAAGGAAACATGACAATAAACGTTGCAGAACAAATCAGAGAAACTGTCAAGGAGCTCTTGAGCTTTACGGAGATCCCTTTATTAAAAAGGACGATACGAAAACATTGCAATTATAAATACAAAAGTAACATAGTATGTATTTGCATATTATTTGATCATGATAAAACAAAAATCACAAAATTTAATAGTAATATATTCAAAGAGAAGTATTGAAAACTGGATACTTTGAACTATTTACATGTGGCAAATCAGATATTTCAATTTGGCAAAACGACTATCCTGTCTCAATTTCCCCGCAGGTGACACGGCTTTTTGCTGCTTGAAGCATAGAATACGTATCAGGTTACATCAATCATGCCTATATATTGCTATCCACAGGATTGTCCCAGACAGCATGTATTGTACAGTTACAGTCCATCGAATACAGATAACGTGTTTCCAAAAAGGGATGAGATCCAAGAAGCAGTGACATAGTTAAAAATGGCATAGGTTTATATTCAGCCTTATCCAGGCCGCCTTGTCTGAGAGTCCAGTATGTTTCTTTGACCCTTCTGGATTCAAAGTTCCAGATTATTGTCTATGCCAGTAGGGATAATGTCTATAAAATAGTGGCCAGGGGATGGGAAGTTATCTGCAACCAGACTTATGGTAACCTGTTTTGTTTGCTAATCGAATATATAAAGAAAACTCATCCTCCTGCTGAGTTGAAGGTCTCCCCACAAACTAGATTGAGCAATCGTTGAATGTTGTTAAATTATTACATTTTGTGTTTTGCGTGTGATGGTGTCGCAGTAAATATTGAGTTTATCGCCCGTTACGGTGTTGAATAAGGGCTCTGCAAACCAACCAGTCATAGAATACCACAGACTAAAATATTTGAGACGTCCTAGTCAGCGCAAAACTACAACCCATCAGTAAACAAACTACAAACAGCTCACCTGAACTGTGCAAAGATAACAGATGAAATACAAGGCAACAAATGATCAAAACTAACGATTTTTCCAGCACAGTAACAGCAAATATCAATTTGTCCACAAGTTATACTTTGTTTCGTGTTAACAAAAAATCATATATAAAATGCATTTCTTGAAAGCAGGAGGTAAAGGTTTCATATAATGACACCTACTGTTGGATTAAAGTGTTTATATAGTGGATTTCAGTGAGTTAGGGTATGTAAGGTTATATGTGTTTCATCTTCCTTTTCTTCACCGTTCATTTTTCATGAATCTTGAAAAAGTTACGAAAAGCAGGTATTATTACTGGACGTGGTTGTGATGTCGTTGAACGGGGTAGCAAAAATCAGGAAGTTGCATTATGATTAAAATAGCATATACAAGTGCAATAATGTTCACTGTAAAGGAAAAAGAGGAATAGGAAGAGGTCCACTATCAATTTCATTATTAATAAATGTTACATTAAAAAGTTTGGAGTCACGTGTTTTTTCCCTCTACCTTTATCTATAGGAACCATCAACAAGCTACTTGTAAAATTCCTGTTTTGCAACTATCCGTACATCCATTAGTGCTGGTACAACCTGAATCATCAAGCGGACGCGACACTGCTAATTAATGGATGCAAAAGAGGTGAAATGGTGTCCAATATTGAACCATTGAATATACGCTAGTCCACTGGATTAATTTAATCGTTTCATATTGTAACTCACCAAACCATTTAGTTCATTCTGTATGGACAAATGTACCGCTAAATCATTTGCCCTGTCTACCAGGGAAACAAATAAAGGTCTAAAAATCTTAGGGCTGACGGCTGCAAAGCAAATCGTTTTCATGTCTCCCGTAACTAACCTCTCAAACTCATTTTGGCATGGTATGGATCATGGAATTTGTCCCTTTATGCTTCCTAATTTATGAAATTCAGATTTGAAAGAATCATTTTAAGAATAATGATGGAATAGTTATATATTATGATTGTAATATCCATGTATACTTTGAGTACAATAAAACCTTCGTAACCTTCATTCTGAGTTTAGCTAGCTGTATGATTTAGACATTTGCAATAATAATAATAATAATAATAATCAGAACATCTTCCATGCCTCACAATGGCACATCCCTTGGATTTTTATTACATCTCTCCCTTTCCTACCAACATTTCCACCAATAACCACGGCTCAAGAGTTGTAACCTTATACCATTAAATATATAATGTGTCCTTCTGCTACGTTTGAATGTGTCAAGTTTGTCTAAAATATTCAAAAAGTAACATTAATTGCAATATCTCTATATATGTAACAATTGCTAAATCCATGGAACCCAGAGGAGAGTCCCATACAGTATAATCATCACTCAGATGTTGACCCCATTGACAACCTATGTACCAAGTTTAGTCAATTTACAACCACCAGTTTAAGACGAGACTCTTATTTCTTGAATATTATATGGACAAGGCAAAGTATTTAGAGGCACAATTCTTCATTTAGGTCTTTGTACACTAATCACATGTCACATACTTGCGATGATAACTTACTGTCACTGATATCATAAACTAACTTGTATGTGGCTGTTATATCAGTGATTTAACTGGTAAAAAGTTTAATTCGAAATTATGTGTTACTCATTACGATAACTCGATACACCTCACATATGAAATAGTAGAAGGATGTAACATTCGCCTCCTTTTCGATTCCCTCTTATACACGCCATATAATAAATTAAGTAAAGTCCTTCTAATTGCCGACGAGTAATGGTTAGAAGTTTTGGCAGACCCACTGCCACACCATATCTTTTTTGTTCCTTCATTGATTCGCACGAAAGCATTGGTTAAAAAGAAAATACCATGCAGATAGAGTATGTGGGACGTGAGAAATAAAATTTACGCATTGACGCTTCAAAGAAAAACTAAGTCTCCTTTTATTATATGTACCTTGAATAAATAAACTCAGTTAATGTGATATATATATATATATATATATATATATATATATATATATATATATATAAATTTGTTTAAACTCAACTGAACTGATTTCTAGAGGTAGGGCTGATTAATTTTGAACATTTGCGTCGATAGTCTATGATTTGAAAGTCGCCATAATTGATATATTGGTGACGTCACTTAGTCGCGCCCTTTCTATCGCCTATATATTGCTCTATAAATTCGTTTTTGCATTCATGTTCAATTTAGAACTGTTCAAAGGTCACTCAGAACATCAATGGTAACTATAGAGTAGAGAATGAAGATGATTTCAGATTACGGAGACACGAGAGTGACCAGTTTATGAGGTTGTCATAATTATGTAACCTACACCAAAGTGCATCACTTGTGATTACGAGAAGACAACAATAAATTACTTGTTATGTAAACTCACAACTTGAAAAATAATTTGAGATACTGCTAAAAGATGTTCTTTATCATATGAAACCACATAGATCCAAATTAAATCCAAACTTTCTAGCAACTATCAATATTTCGTGTTACTTTCAACTGCAAACAGAACAGTGATTATACAAAACATATCTGCCAAGTCGTAAAGACGAATTATCTATTTATTAAGACTAATAATTGCGGTTTTTCTAGTATGTCCTGAACTAGCATATACTAAAATCAGTAAAAATTAAACTTGCGAATAGAACATTTCAGTAACCAATAGTGTAATAAATTTAAGTATTCGTCCAGAATATATATCAGCATTTAATGGCATATTGTTATCAGTAAAACTATGAACTTGGAAACAATCTTTTTCATAAATTGGATGTGCAATGAATATCATGAAATTTACGCTATGTGTGAATATATTAAGTGATATCCAAGAAAAAATTTCTAATTCAAGATTAATTAGAACAAACTATTTCACTGAATTTTAAAATAATTAAATACATATTTGAGAATGTAATTCATCCCTTAATTGGCCCTATCTGAATATTTAGTCCTTTATGGGCCCGGTTTCTAAGAGGAAACTTTAATCGTCAAATTAAGTGGGCGGGGGCCGGTAAATGTTCCCCCAGTAGAAGTACATGCCATGGACAACAACTAAACAAAAGGCTGATATATATATATATATAGATATATATTCCAACTGGACATTGTGAAAGGAGCATAGATTAAGACAAAGACGGCAAAAGTAGAAAGTTCCTTAAAGTTTGAGTAGATTTATCCATGCAGTGTATACAAGGTGTTGCCACTTTTTGTCAATCGATTCCATATAAATTTGCACTGCAAGAATGAATCATACGTACTCAAATTTAGATTATTTTTCAAATTGAGTCAAGGGTGCTGGCAGACGTCGCTGATGTCATTAAGAAAAATCTGTCATTTCAGCAGCAAATACACTTCCTGACCTAAAGAGTATCACTCGCTCAAGGGGACGAAATGGAAATGCTATTTCACGTGTAGTTGTCAATACTGGTTGATATTTGTTAAATGGATCACAGAAGAAACTCGCATGTTATGCATGTTATGCTATGCGTAGCAAATCAGAGCAATTGTAAATATTAACTAGGTTAAAAGCGAGCCATCTGAACTGCTGTGCATGCTTTTGGAGGTGTGCTCTGTATAGTAACATGCTCCAATGCACCCTTAAGAAATACATTGAAGTTCACATAAGTACGTATACCATTTGCCCCAAAACGACTTTTTTTTATAGATCTACACAATATTTAAAGGCAAGCAAATAAAAAAGAGCATGCAGTTAAATTCTTTATTCCAGACAAATAGGTCCATATATCGATCAATACGAGGTTACAGATACAAATCATAACTATGAGAGCATATACATGATATTAGACCAGAGTTCCTCTGTAACATTAACTTTATCTTCTAAAACAATTATGTCAAATTTTTTCGATATATGTTTTATGTTCTATTCCCCATCACGAATAATGGTTCAAAATGTACAACACAGATCTCCTTAGAAGCAAAGTGAAAATGATGCTGTTTTCTGACGTCAACTTTATTCCTGGAAACAACTCAAATTTTGGCACCAATTTTGAAGAAGAATATTCAATGACTTAATTGAACGACATAGTCTGACCATAAGATAAACGTAATTAAAAAACAACTCGAAAATAATTATACTTTTTTGTATAGCTAAAATGAAGAAGAGTACTTATTATCGTACAGTCTAAAATTAAAGCGATTCCTAGATCAATTTAAAAATAAGAAAGAAAAACAATTTGATCTTATTCGGATTTTATGATAAAACTATTTTCACGACATCAACATTGTTTGAAGTAATTTGCGAAAATGAACATGGGTCATGATTTCCAATAAAGCCAAATAATACTTCATATTCAGTGATGACAACAAGCCGAAACTATATTTACTATGACTGGGAAGTTAGGATGTCGAATCAAATATATAATAAATATATTCTAACATGCAAACTCTTTGCCATACACACAACATACTATCACACGGGATAGGAAGTGTTTATAGACACACTACTATACCATCACACATACTATCACACAAAAGAGAGGAGGGGTAAGGGGTTTTAAGTTTTAGTAATTTTTCTTTGGAAGACATATACATACACAAAGATACATACAAACATACGAAGGCATAAATATGTGGTAATTGATTAATATCTCTTTTTTTCTAGTGATCCAAATGACCCTGAAAAGGGCCGATGATTTTTTTTTTTTGCCATCACTTTCTTTAGCGGTTGAATCTCCTGTGTCGGGCACCGCATTGTCCCTATTTGTCTCCACTCTAAAATGTTTTTTCTGGAGATCACGAGTCTAAAACTAGGCTCGTTGGCTTCCTACCCACAATCTTCCTTCTCCTCCTCAGTCGAGATCCAGTTTGTATCCCTCTCTGTTGGAAATTTTCTTGGATCCTCATAAAATTATCGTTGAAGCGCAGAAATTGCCTCTACCTTTTTTGACGTTCCCCCTCTTATTCTCTGCTTCTTCTTGACCCTTTCTCCTCCGTCCAAGCCGCAATTCACAGAGAGGTGATTTCCCTCGTTAAGTGCCGCCTATGAGGGTAGCACTCCATCTCCGCTGCCCGATCCAAGAGGTGTTTTACTCTTTCCATCAAGATGATCACTTCCTTCAATTTGCCCACTTGGCAATGTTGAGTTGTTATTCTTCTCTTTTCTTTCCTCTGCACATGATCGACCATGAATGGCACGACCGGTGAACGTGTCGCTTCATAAGCTTTAAGCACAGACGTGCAGGAAAACATCTCTCACACATAATACAAATAGAACATAAATTGCGCGGACCTAAAATAAACCGTTCTTCTGATTTTGTACATATATTTACACAAGCGTAGGAAGTTTTTATACACAATACCTATACTTGTATACACACAAACTATAACACATAAGAAAGAAGGGGTAAAGGGTTTAAGGTTTGGTTTTTGTATGGAAAGACAAAGACAAAGACATACACAGAGATAGATAAAACAGAAAACAAAAAACTGGCAAATGATTAGCATTTCTCTTTTTTAGAGATCCTGATGGCCCTGAAAATATCCGTTTTGTTTGTTTGGTGAGTGCTCCTGGATTGTAGCTTCTAGCAGGACGGCTACATTTCACTATCTGCCTCACCACCGGACAGTATCTTCTCTTTCTAAAGGAGAACGAGAAGTTCTCCGTCTCCATTCTACACTCCATCTCGTCCCTTCCTTCTTGTTGTTGTTGGTGCTGCTGCTGTTGCTGTTGCCTCTGTCTCTCCTCCCAGTCTTTGTTCTCCTTGGTGCTCTCTCCGCGCAGGACATCTTCTACAAGGTCCTGTGCCATTGTTAAGGAAATGTTGTTCTTCCTGTCAGTGCTTTTGTGGATTAAGTGCTGCCTCATCCGGTGTATGTGCACCATGGCTTCACTTCATCTGGTAATTTTTGAAGACATTTTGATTGGTTGGCGAGTCAACGATGGGTGGCAAGACTGGTAAACGCACCGTTTTAAATGGGAGTAGCGCGGACGTGAAGAAAAACATCCTTCTGATTAGGTAAGTGGACGTGATGGAAAACATGACCAAGACTGATAGAGAGAGATGAGAAAGAGCATGTCAATGTCAAGACAGTTTGTTTCAAACAAATAAAGAATACAACACCATTTTTGTCACAAATCAACTTGGTTAATCATAATAATAAAAAGAAGCTTCTCTAACTCTAACAAACCTGACAAACGTTTAACATGAAAGTATGTACAAGGTTGACAACGTTGTGGAGGCAAATTTGACATTCGATGATTTGAGGCACTGTCATTGTGCCATCGATCACACACTTCGTTTCTGAGCTAAAGAAAAGAGATATCCATAATGTTCACAAAACCATCTTTCTATTTTATCATCGTTTCTAGAGTACTCACGATCAAAACAAGTCACTAAATGTTTTAAGAAAAATCCAAGAATGCGTTGATGAAGAAAATACACACAATAGTGTCCACACACAATTAAATCTGATCCTTGTAATCTCACATTATTGAACTGAGTCGATGCAACATTTCTTCTCATAAGTCATTAATGTCGTCTTCTAGATGAGGTAATCCATACGAATCAAAATAGTAGACGACTACCCAATGTGTTCCTGGACGATGAATGCCGTCTGTGTTGATCACAAAAGCTTGAACGTCGTTAGGTGTTCGATGTGGAAGTTCATCTTTACCACACAGCACAAGGTTCCAAGAAACTGTGTACGAACTTTGAGTCATAAGGTAATGAAGTTTCCAGGTTATGATAAGTCATTAAATCACACATGACTTTTTCCTTGAAAAGTTTTCTCAAGTAAGTCGATGAACAAAGGGCAGTCTATGCACTATGTTGTAAGATAATCTCTATGTGTTTGGTCTCCAATAAAGTCAATGGAGGGAAGGAATGGTCACGCAAGTCTTTATACCACTTTCCAAAAATCTCATTTTCTGAGATGAGAGTAAATACCTCTTTCACATACCCTTCGAACGTTTCTTCTGAACTCATCACGAAACATTTCTCGTGTTGTTTCTGTCAAGGTCGACCTATTTGACATCCATAACACATATTTTCTTGTCAGGTTGGTGATTCATTCAACCAAGTCAGTAACAAAACATGATATTAAATGATGTTATTGTTCTATTTGTTTTCTTACTCTGGATCTAAACATCATTATGGCCTCTTTCCATAGGTTCTTCTTGTTTTATCTTTTCTAATAGTCTAGGATCACTTCTCGCAAACTGTTGATTTGCAGAGTATTTTCGAATTCTGCATACAAGATGACGTTCACAGCGTTTGCCAGAGCTAGTACAAACTTAAAGTTCGATACAATTTTGTCTTGATTTTATAGGGTGGAAATGTCTTTTGTCGCTGCCTTTGTCTGGAGTGAAATCAAATTCCCCAAAAACATATCATCCTGCATAATCGTCGTACGAAATACCGCGGCTTATGTTGGTACCTTACTGACACGTGGCTTCAGACAGTGACAAATAAGATCTCAAACAATTTTCTGGGCAAAGTTAGGTTCAAAAGGTCAGGCACACAAAGTCTGGACATGTCGAGTGACTTCTATCCTGGACACGTTTAAGTGTTGGAATTTTAAAGGATTTTGGTCGCATTGCGGACGATGCCAATGAGCAAACGTTTGGGTAGCTGTCCTTGGAAAAAATGATCTTTGATCTTGAATCGGAGTCTAGAGGCAATGGTGAAGGTTTTCACTTCCACTCGTCGTAGAGGACACATGACTGTCGTTCTGCTCAGAGTTTGACTGATGTTGATTGCCACTTTAGGTAATACTTCCACACAGATCACGTAAAGTCTGGCTTCTTCGATGATTGTTTTGTATTCGTTAGCATTTTCCATCAAATGGAACACGGTACTACTTCGATTCAGTCTAAGGCGTACATCCACTCCATTCAACAAATACTTGTTTTGCAACCACATGTTCAAATGCAAATGATCCATCATTTCTAAACTGTGTCCTGGTTTGATTTTCTTTCGACGGTCGTCAAATCCATCATTGTGAGGATCATCAGGCTCTGTAAATTCTGCGTCGTTGAAGATATTCAATGTGTCAGGTTTCCATACCATGGATGCATCCAGATGTGTATTCTTGGCTTTTTTCCGTACGTCAAGAGATTTTCCAGGTACGCTCGGTAAGGATAATTATCCATGCTGCTGCTGACTAGTTTGTTGTGCAAGTACAAATCCACTTCGCTGTACAACAAATGCACGAAATTGTTGACGGGAGCTACCCTGGCATCTTCTTCTAGATTGCTGTTGTCCACTTTGAGAACTTTGACTCTCATGTACAAGTAACTGTCTTTCAGACCGATGCAATCTTCAGTTTGTCCTTTGATTTCAACTTCGATAGGGGCTGAGGTAGTTAAAGACAACATAAGATGAAATTCTACATATTGGGATCCTTGCATCATCATCGTCGTCGGTGGCATGAAAACAAGATCGAGTTCTGACTTGGACCATTCGCAATCATTTCCTTTCCTTTCGTTTTTCAGTTACCAATCAAAAACGTCCATATCTCAGATCGATCCTGTTCTTCTTCTCTTTTTATTCTTTTTCTGAACGTGGTTGTGAAGTTTGAAGGTAATTTGACGTTTCTTCCTGCCTCGTCCTTGCCGTGGCGCAGATGAAGAAGTAATGCCTTGGCCATAAGCATGAATCGAATTTATAGGATGTCTTGGCGCCCCAAAAGGTTTGATACAACACATTTTTTCCTGCTTTCACGAAGGCTTATTGTCAATTCTGTTGGTCAATGAGGAAGTTTGGAAAATATTGTTTTCCTGGCGTTAAAGCTGCATCTTTTACGGCATGAAATCATCCGGTGACCATCGGTTTTAATATGGGTGCTATCGCACTAACAGCTGATTTTTACATATCTCCTAAACCATGTCCTTGTTGTCGAGCGACTCCTTGGTACACAAAAGACATCTTGTCCTTACAATTCAATGGAGAACAATTTTCGAAAATGTAGTTTCACCGTGACTTTTGCTTTCGAGAATACAATATTTTTTCAAGATCTCCTTTTATACTAATATTGACACTGTCAAAGTACGATTTACCGACAGGAAGATAATGAGGATGTACAAATTATCGGTGAACGCGATACGTGTTTCCAGCTTGCTCGTAAGCAGCTATGGCAGAATCCACTTTGAAAGGAATGACTTTTGGCAATGGAGCAGCTGTGTTTCCCACCACGTTGTACTCGACCAAATCTGAGAACACAAACAAATAAATGTAGTCCTTCGTTCAATTCCACAGGGTAGCGAAAATACTTGCATAATCGATCGTTGTTGTAAACGTATTTTATAGGAACCAAAGCAGTGTATCCACCCATAATAGAAAACAAACCGGAACAAAGAGTAATGGACATTATTCTGCCGTCAGAAAATTTATTTTAAGGCTATGAGCAATCTGATGGTCTCGATCAGTATACGTTTGCGTGTTTTCTTCAAAGCTGTGTCAAGCTGATTGCTAAAAATAACCGCAATGGTTTCGACGAGATGTTGAGGACTAAAATAATATACTGGCATTGGTGGTCCATTGAGGATTGACTGGTGATGGGTTTTTTTTATTTATAATAGGGAGGATCATTTTTGTACAAGTGTTCTTGAACTTGTTTGTTCAGAATATCAACAATGAAAGTGTTTTGAGTTTTGTTGATATTGAGGGCTTGAAGAGGATGAATGATTTCTACCAAAGCTACTCTCCAGTGAGCTTTGTGATCCAATTGTATGGCTTGAGGTAATTTAACTGTGAAACTACACAAAGTGTTGTTGGGTAAGAACACCATTGAACTGTCACTAGATAAGGTTGCATAAAATTGATCATCCATAGTTCGATGGTTCTGGTTTTCGAAGGGTCACTCGATTTTCCAAACGTTACGCTGTTGTGACACGAAGATATGTTGTCGTCACTGGCATTGGTAGCAAGGCTACCACTGTTGTTCTTGTTACTGTCAGTAGTAGATTTCAAGGAATGGGAAGAAGATAACCAATACAACGGCTGAGTAAAACTGTAAACAAGTGTCTGTCTCCTTGTTGCAAACTCCAATTTGCAATCGCTGCTCCGATGGCCACTAAGATTTTGCAGCAAAAGACGCTTTGATATTTAGGAACACGTTCGCCACACTGAAAAGGAGAGGTAGCTGCTGTGGTTAACGGCATAATGGCTACTTCTTCTTTTACTTACATTCGATGGCTTCTGAAGCGGAAATCCAAGAATGGTGGATATCCTTTCCAACGCATTTTCACTTCTTGGAGTCGATTTTTACCCACTTTACGAGTTCTTCAATCGAGAATTCTTTCGATATCGTACACGTTGTCTTCTTTCTTAGTCACTTGTTGTAATTCAGGCAAGTAAAACGTTCCTTTTACCACTTCTCCGTTCATGTCTTCCATTTTATATACAGGAAAATCACGTCCACGCACTCGTCCAGTGAAACGAAACAATTCGGTTGTCCAGTTAGGTAAATAACCTTTGTCAAAAGAATCTTTGGATTTTCCAATGCGAAACCAATCGCCGGTCTTTAACAGCACTTCTTTATTTTATTGGTGGGTGACGTTCCAAACAATCCTTCAAACACCATCACTTCATTTTAAGGGGTCACTTCTTTGGGTGCACATCCGATGCTACGATGGTAAGATTAATTGTAAGCTTTGACTAAACGTGGTACCACGTCGATTTATTTGATATTGTGCTGATGTTTAAAATATTCCCACATGCGCTCTTTCAAAGTTCTTTGAAAACGTTATACGATACTCGCTTCCGTTTCAGGTTTTACAGTGGTGAAAATCATTAATATGTCTTTTTCAATTCTTTTTGTAAAGCTTAACTCAGAAATTTGGTGCCTTTGTCTGTTTGCCATCATAGAGGGTGACGACCACTTTGTTTCAAAACCAGTTTTAAAAGATTGCACTTACTCTGAACTTGTTTTAAAAGTCAAAGAAATTACCCAAGGTCATTTTGAAAACACGTCAATGATCAAAACAAATGTTTGTATCGACGATTTTACGCTGCCAAATTAGAGACATCAGCAAAATCTGCGTGCCATATTGATGTCAACTACTTTGGTTCCACCTTTAGAAAATGTTAGTCGAATGGGTCTAACCTGTATGTCGATTGTTCTTGTAACTTTTGTTGAACATCTTGCAAACGTACACTTTTGAGTTTGGTTTTAGTAGGACGATACAATTTGTAAACTCCTCCGTAACCAGCAGAATGACCATAATGGTAGTAAATGCAACCTAAATGTGTCTCCATGACGGGATCGACTGTTTTTTTTTTTTGTTTGGCTGTTGCAGCTGCTGCTCCTCGATAAATTACTCACTGCTCGATACTGCTCTTAGGCGGATATTCGTGTGGTATTCTTTGGCATTGCCACAAGGCTTAACGTATCCGCCGAGCAATAGGAGGAGCAGGACGCGTCATCGGTGGTTGGGTGGTGACTTTTTTCTTTCTTTTTTTTTCACTTCTGTCTTCCATTCTTTCTTTATTCTTCTGCTGCAGAAGGTGTCGATATCATCTTTTTGATTCAAGTTTTCATTTGTTTTCGTCTGGGAGTAGGAGACGGTGCCAACAAGGAGGATGCGATCTTACAAAATATTTGAGCAAACAGATTTTCTCTTGTTTCTTCTTCCATCCCTGTGGATGTATCTGCCTTTGTGGCTTTTTGTTTTTCTTCTTCTTTCATGATAGTCTTGAAATCTCTCAGACCAAATTTAGCTGTTTCGCCGTAATCGTTCTCGTTAAATAGTTGAAGACTATGCAATAATTGTCCATACCGTTGCGATTGTTTTATTTCTAACAAAACGGTTCGATCCATTAACGATTGTAATTCTTGTTGTAAGTGTGAAATCTTTGCTCGGTTAGGATTAGGAGGTAAATGAGGTATTCGTTGCTCGTACCAGCGATAGAGTTGCATCCATCTTTTGTATCGAACTAAAGTGAGTTTTCGTCCTTCCATAAGATCCAATAGCACAAGTACACCCCAGAAAAAGGGTGTCCTTTTTATCTTCTTCCATCTCATCTCATGACTTCTCCTAAAAGATGTCCAGCAATCTATCCTAACAACAGAGCAGCCACTTTTAACAACAGTCCTTTCAGCTTGGGTAGAAATCCTCCTCGGTGAACTAGATTTGTTTAATTTTGATTGATGGGTATTTTCTTTTTCACTATTTGGCAAAGAACGTTTGATTGGTTTCCTAATCGTTATTTCTGCATCTTGGACAAAGGTACCGTTCCTTTTAAAATGTTCAAACAACATTCACACACGGCATCAATGATTTCTTTGGGTACTTTTTGAATGATTTGCTTTCGCCTCGGAGCACTGGATTTATACAGTACTGACAAAGCATCAAAGTGGTAAGCTAAACGAGGAGGAAGTTCCTTTCTTTTGCCTGTGTTTAACACAGGTTCAGTCTTGGTTTGATTAGGGTGGTTTGCGCTTTCTGGTGACATCTTTGTTTCAGGTGCAAAACCACTGAAGTGAATCTTATCTCACACTGCTTTATACTGGAATTCGTCTCCACTGATTGTTGGCACGTCGTATCAACTTCTCTATGGGCGACACTCGACGATAACGTGTTTTCAACGGACTAAATTTTGAGAGTTTTTGGCCAGATACAAACAGTAGATTTTGTAACACCTGTTCTGTCTTGTACTTTTGTCTTAGGAGAAGCTACTTTTGTAGCTGCAGCAGTAGTCGTTAAAGCAGCAGAAAACGTTGCCAGAGAAGTAGAAGAGCCTTTGAAAAATGTGTTAAGAAACACTGGTCTTAATCAGGTTTAACAGGCATGATCTGGAACGGCGAAAAGGTAAACGTGGCAGAAGAAACTGTCACGGAGCGGCGTTGTTTTCTGGAGTACGTGCGCGTCCTAGCAGCAGCATCTCTCTTTCGGACAGGAGAATTTTTTCTTAAGACTTTTCTTCTCGGGGCTTTTCTTTTAAGAGTATGAACTTGACGCACCACTCTTTTGTTTTGGTCTGCCATATTTTGAGGGATTTGACTTCTTTGCTTTAGCTTAGGATGACGATCCTATTATAAAAGTGAACGAATAATGACACCTCCTAAAAAGCCACTTCCACCATGTTTTTTTTGCGTATCGATTCTTGGATCTACCAGTTGTGACAGCGCTACTTTATGTTTTTTCAAAAAAGCGTTTCGTTTGATAGGGCATGTGAATGATACCTTGAAGTAATTGACGTGCTGCCAAAGTAAACCATAGTAATACGTCTTTGATAATCGCTTGTACCAGATGTGACCGTCCTTGTGGATGTTTTCGCGATTGATGGCATACAGTGCATGAATTAATTTCGCAGGAGGTTCAGATTGAAAGGATGTCATGTTTTTTTTCAGGCAGACGCCAAAGATAAGGTGTCAATGAAAGGACCTCCTCTTGGCACCAATTCTAAAACAAACTGGTACGAAATCTCAAATAATCGGACGTAGTAGGTTTTAAAGCAATGAGTAAATACGCATGAGGCGTTTGAGAGGCATCGTCATACGCATAATTCAGTCAAGGTGTTCCTAACTGTTTGCCTAACGCTTGCACTTAAAATTTGTCTCTTGGACTTTTAAACAATACCAGATAATGGGCATTGAGACTGATGGTGCGATGTGCTTTACTTGGTGGAAATACATTTTGACTAATGTAAATAATACTAGCATTAGATGATGTCCTTTTCGTGTAAACCAAACTTTAATTTCTTCTTCGTCTTCTCCTAACATGTCATCGATGATGACACGATATGTTCGACTTAAGCCAGACATATCCCATCGTATTAGCAAAGAATGCTTTCTACAAATGAAGTAGGTTCTCCGAGCTTTTTTTCGAGTGATTTGTAAGCCAAATGCCACTCATTGTAACACCACACGATACGTTGTGGGGGGCGAACGAACAATTGTGATTTGTGTGCGATCAATCGTTTGACAAATTCAGTTTTGCCTCAACCACTGGATCCAGCAATCAACTTGTTAAAGGGATGGCGAAGGTACAATGCCTCCCAACTTTGACGATCTAACTTTTCGCCAATCACTCTGGGAACGGAAGATGCAGCCATAACCATTAATGTTTTTCAAAAACGCGTAACAACAATATCCACAAAACATATCTACATTTCAATGTCAGTGTAGAAGAATTAAAACATGAAAACAAATAAGGCATACACAAATTAAAATTACTGCAGCTGCATATAAACAACTAAGTGTACGACATTCTCTATCTATTTGTGTCACATGGAATCTACACTCATGCTTCGGTATTCTTCTAATGTCTATGGAATGCATTGTCGTTAAGTTATATGTGAATGGCATTTCCTCATTCTACTCTATCTGTACACTACTACTGCTATTTTCGTGGACTTAAAGTATTTCTTCATCTATGTTGGGATCTTCTTCTTCTACCAATGTTTCTAAACTTGTTTTTAATTCCACTTTCACTTTCTGATCTGTCTTTCACTGACTCTAAGTTAATTTCTTTCCTTGAGTCAGTGAAACACAATGTCTTTGGCATACTGAGCCACCTCTTGTCTCCAAGCACCGAAGCCAAGATTTTTTCCAGTCAGATAAATCTTTCCAGTTGTAAATTTGCTGGTGTAACCAAGCTACACACACGTCCTTGCAAGTATGAAGCGTGGGTAAAGTTCGACGACTGTCTTCTTTACACGGAGATACAAAATTTGTTTTCATCACTGTTCTCAACACTTTTAATGTAATTTGTCTTTCGTACACAGATAACGTTTTGCTGATCATGTCTTTGGTGCACTGTTCATAAATTGCCTATAACGAATTTGCTGGTAAACGAAATCCGAGAAATGTTGCCACTAACACAAGCACCACACGTCGTCCAAAATTCAGTAGAATCATATGTGGAAACAGCTCTTGTGTAAGTATTCGGTAATCCTCTAAGTCTTGAACATTATCATTTACTTTCTTCCAACACCGAGGACACAATTTGTAGCATGGTAAGTTCTTATATTAGTCCTTCACATGAATGTCTTTCTTTCTGAGAAAATAGTCTTACATTTGCCAAACGGTCTTTGGTGGCAAATTATATCAAACCAGATCAGTCACTAAGTCACACAGCACACGCCGAGACGTCTCTTTTTGAGGTGACAGTTCTTTCAAACGTTTTTTGTAATCTGCTATTTTCCTCTGGGCTTCTGTGTAAAACTGCCACATTGTAGGTATAAGTCGTGGCATCGAAATTCTTTTGAGTTATGGGTAGTTAGTCAATATCTGACTATTTGAACACTTTCAAAAATATTCAATCCTTTTAAAAGTATTTAGGTACCAACACTGAAAACGTCTATAAAGGATACAAATGTTCTTTGCGTTTCACTTGAATCTGCACGAGCTCTCTGTAAATCCGATTTCATGGACTTTTCTAAAGGTCTGCTGACAATTTGGTGGTTTTGTGAACGTACCGTTTTTGTGGATCCAATTTTTTCACGCAAACGTCTTGATCTTGCCCGAACTGTAAAGCTTTTTTAAAGATGTCAAAGTTGACTATTTGACTAGAGCGATAGTTCATTGTCAGTACTTAGACTTTACATTTGGCATGAATTTCTCCATGTCGGTCTCTGTATTGGTCTCCGTAATTTTTTAGGCCACCGCTAGCAAAACTCACAAGTGTGTCGTCTGAGCGTTCGTCAGTCCATGCTCCTAAACGCTCGTCTTCAATGCCTGGGTCATTGCTACCAGGCCGATCGATGTACATAGAACTGTTGATGTCAAAGAAGAGGACACGATCATACAATTTTAAACGGGGATTGTCTGTCATGTACGCTGCAATGTTGACATTTCCAAACTCATCGGGGTAGGGGAGTGCAAACTATCACTTCTTCGTAATTCACCGAGAGCAAATCTTTTCGTAGGATTTCCATGTGTTTCGTAAGTTTTCTTTTGTCGCCCACCTGTCGAAAGTAGCGACTTGGATCTGCCAAGTATTCCGTCTTGGGTAACATTGGGTGGCGATTTCCCCCACAAAGAATTCAACATGACGTTAGCAAAATGATCGTTGTCCTTTGTTCTTTTTCACGTGTTCCAAAGTAATGTGTTCTTGAGTTTGGTACCGTTCTTTGAATTTATCTTTGTCTTCTGGAGTCTGACACCAAAAAGATAGCTGCTAGCTTCTTTTTTCAGTTTTAGGAATTCGCTGACGTCCTTTTCGTATTGTTCTGTGGTAAAAAAGTACTAAAATTCGTATACATTTAACAAGTGGTACCCACAGTCGAGAGCATGAAACGACTCGGCACTCACCCACGTTCCTGCCTAACCGCGTTCTTCATCCTTGTGGTAACAAGTTTGGTATTGATTGAACGTTTCAGCACACGTTCAGCATACAGGAAACATCAGATTGTCTTGACAATGATGTGGTAACACAGGATGGTATACATTCGTCGGGGGTAACACTTTGCATTTGATCAAACCTTCTTACTGGCGAATGTCCCACGTCAATGTGTTCTGTCAACATTTCAGGGTTGCCAGTAGGGATCGCTGATATTTGCATACCCAATGATACCAGAAACACACATCGGTGTATTTAATTTGCTGTCTTTGAGATTTGTTCATGTCGTACAGCAAGCGTGTCGCATTGGTTCCTCCTCCAAGCAAACTGGCGCGTGGAAGCAAGGTTCGATATTCTCCACTTCGTATACTTCTGAAATGCGCCCAAATTCTAGGTCGGTTTTGAAACGTCGATCCTAATCGTGCTCCCACTTTTCTATCACTTGGTACCCTTGACTTTCTAACCTCAGGCGTCGTTTGCATATTTGTTAGTGCAAGTCCTTCATGGTGAACTTTCAGGTTTCGTTGAGCAAAACAATTAGGGCATCCGTGAATTAAACATCCCTAGAACTCGTACACCGTCGGGGGTTTTCTAAATCCCAGCAATGAACAGAAATGTTTCCAATTTTCATTTCTCCACCGTTTCTAGCATGTATATATTTGTCTTTACTTTCACACAAGTATCGAGAGGTAGGATTGAGGGAGTATGATAGCTAGTTTGTTCTCATGTTATCAGGCATGAACTTCTGTCAATAAACTAGTCCACACATTTAGCGATGGTAGAAGCCTCCTTCGAAGAATCGATACCTCCGTAATTCAGAAATAATTGTTAAAATTTTCAACAACACCGTCGTAAAATATCCACATCAGTTCGGCAATATTTCAATCTTTCGTCTTGAAATCAAAAAGGTTTGAAGAGTGAGTTTGGTACCAGGTGTAGAATGCTTCTAGTTGTTATGTGTGCATACCATCCGGATCGTAATAGCGAACGTCAGGAAAATGCGGGAGCACAACGAGTTGATTAGCTTTGGTATTGAAAAGGCGTATAAGATAACCTTTTTGCCATTTCTGTCATTCAAATGTTGCAGGCATTCTACTCAAAGGCATGGGTAATCAACTCATGGAATCTTTAAACTGTACTTCTCCCACTTTCATACAAATGAGTTTGGCTCCATTCATGGTGACCGTTAAACATTCTGTACCTTGTTCTAAATAATATTTCAAAAGCAATTGTCTGTCGTATCCCGAGACTGTAGCATATTGATGGCAGTCCCAGTAGAACTGGATGTCCTCTTGGCTCCAAGTGTAGTGCGTAGAGTCTAAAATCTATTTGGCAACATCGGGAAGACTACGAGAGCCCCGAAAGATTTGTTCTCGTTCTCCTGGAATCTGCAATTGAGACAGTTAAACAAGTTATTGTGTACACTTTTCAAAAGCACGATGAGCTACGCAAATATTAGGAATGTAAATAATAGTCTCTTATGTACATTCTAAATCAAAAAAGATAATATTAAGTTGTTTTTTTTTCTTTCTGGTGTTGGTCTTTCTTTAAATCTTCCTCAGTTCGTTGTCATATTTTTGAATGTAACATTGATGCACGAAGTCCACAAATATGGCATAATTTGTTTCCTAGACGAACGTGTTCCTTTGGGTTATTCATTCGAATAAGATTTCCACAAATGGATCACAATTTACATAATTCGCAAGCACTTTTCTGTTCTTGAACTTATTTCATGCGATGTTGTTCGTAACAAGTGGAAATGACAAAGGTTTGCTTGCAAGAAGAGCAGTGACTTCATTCTTTTCCTTCAGGAATGCATGGTTTGGAAGCTAAACACCCACGACATCTGTTTCCAAAATGAATTTGTGGTTTGCTAGTGGTAAATACTTGGTCACATTTCTCACAGTAGTAATCGTATCCAAGAAATCATGTGATACTGGTAATGGCATCGAACTGTTCTTGATGTAGATACTCGTGAATGTATTTTCCATCTGGGGTATCTAGTCCTCGATACACGTGAGCTCCGAGAAGGACTTGACGGTATACTTTCAACCTATAACGAGGAGCTAATACGTCTTGAAGTTTCTGTATTACAGGAACTCCAGACACGGTCTTTTTGGAAATGCAAGCCTGCTGCAAAAGGAGCTCTGCTTTTTTTCGTTGTTTTGATCTGTCCGATTTTCTAATGCGCTCCCATGATCGTTTCCATCCTGCTGTATCATTCTACTCTGCATAAGTTCGATCGACGGCGATGGCACGGGCTAAGCACATTTCATCTTGGTCGTTAACAATTTGGCGTTTGGTACTGCGAATTTCGTCCACAAATAACACTCTTCTGCGTCCGCTACCTCTAGGAGGTAAAATGTGGGTCATATGAAAAGTGGCTTTTCCATCGAGCATGTTAAGCTCGCCCTTGGATTGTTTTGTTGAATGTTGTCAATAATTTAGGAACATGTTAGTTCTGCCGGTGTACTAAACTCCATCCAGCCATGAGACTTCAGACTGTCGTGATTGATGGAGAGTCTCAAACGATCGTCATCTTTAGCTTAACATTGTCGTTTCAATGTTTCTAACAAGAAATCGCATACATTTGTAATGAAACCCGCTTGTTTCTCTGGTGGCACTTGGGGCTTGAACTCTTTAACTTTCATCCTGTATGTGTAAGCGGTGATTTTAACTATTCTGGAAGTAACATTTTGGGTCTCTCTAATGTTAATGTAAGTTTCGGGAGCTACTGAGCGACTTTTATCTTAGCTGATATTGAATCTCTAGGTCTGGTGGGTGATGGTTCAGGTGCACTCATGTAATTTTCGAAATCACGGACATGCACTTGTGCCTACACTTCACTTAGCGTATGAGGCGACACTGAAAGTCGTCGTCGTTTCTTAACTTCTTCTTCTGGCTTCTCGCTGGAATAGTGTGATTGTTTCATCTTGATTCAAAAATTTAATTTGACCACGTTTTACACACTATCCTCCTATATATAAAGAGAGCTTCTCACCCTAAGAAAATATATTCATTCAGCATTCAGACCGTGAAAAAGAAGGAAGAGTCAAAACATATCGTCCTTCTGGTCAGAGATTTACAGATAGCCATTCAAAAGTACATCACTTCCAAGAAGACTACAGACTACTTGGTATGTCTCTCAAGAGAAAGGACATAGGGATCCAGAATGTTCACAACGTCGAAGAAAAGGAAAGACAGGAGAAAAGAGAGACAAAGATACAGATACATGTTATCATTGTCAGGAAAATGGATATTGGAAGAGGATGAGAGTTCTTCAGAAACAGAAGAAGGACCCATACCCGTCAAGAAATTCAAGAAGGCAAGACAACTAGAAGCCACTAAAGAAAAAGAACCCATGCCAATGATGAATTTCGAAAAATGAGGCAGACAATGAAAGAAAGAAAGAAAGAAAAAAGAAATGGACTTTTGTGATGTATTATGAAATTGTATTTTCATTCTTATTCAAAGAGAATAAACCGAAAAAGAAACATAACATATCGCCTTGTGTTGATTTTCTTAACTTTCAGCATGGATAGGATGCTTTGACAAACGCACACACGCATACAATTGAATTATGGGAAGGGATTTAAGTTTTACTTGATTTGGCAGTCATTGAGTAGTATTTCTTTTCTAAGAGAAATAGGTGGTCCTGAAAAGGAACGTTGGCGTTTTTTTTTAATAAAAAAAAAAAAAAAATGTCGTAATCCCTTTTCATGGCCAAGTCCTACTCCTCCTGCTGACGCTGTTGCTGCTTTGGTGGTGGTTGTAACTGCTGCTGACATATCTCAGTTGCGGTGAGAGTGGATGTAGTGATTGAAGTTTTAGAAATCTTGGCATGTGAACGTCTCTTTCTCATGGCATGAGCTTAATATGTCTGACACATTTCTCTCAAATACTTTAACTCCGCCAAAATGTATTGTAACAAACTCACCATTTTTTCTTCACTCTCTTCCTTTTGTTCACTATTTAAAGTTTTCCTCTTCTCTTCTTCTTCTCATTTTTTATTTTCGTCTTCTTGTTGTTGCTATTGTTGTTGAAAAAATGATTGCTCTTCTTTAAAACTCTCCAACAATTACTTCTGTTTTGTTCTAAAATCATCCATCAACAGTAAGGATGGAGAAGGATATGAAGATATAACTACCATCGCAGGTAAACATTCTTGCGAAGACGATATGAAATAAGCCAAAGCTAAAATGAAGTCATCCTCTTGGAAACAGAATATTGGCTAGAGCAACAGTATTAGTGGTAATTCGTAGTCATGGTACTATCACTCCGAGTATAGGATGTATCCGCAGCAGGCGCACCCCAATACATTATCTTCATTGTTTCAGTCATAGGTATTGTACTCAAACTGTTCCGTAATAGTAAATCGTCAGAATGCTAGTGCCTATATATATATATATATATATATATATATATATATATATATATATATATATATGTATATGTATATATATATATATATATATATATATATATATATATATATATATATATATGTGCATTATTTTATAGTGTCACCTGTTCTCAAGACAACCTGACCTGATGTAGGTAAAACTGGAGCAATCGACCATCATTTCCAACATGCTGTTCAACCCAGACTAGCCTAGTCTATTTAAAGGCATCGTGGGCCATCATCAAGCTTACGGACACGGCTACCTGGAAGAAAAGAGTGCATGTGAAAAGGCAGGGGTGTTTGAAGAGTGTAATGGTGTTTGGAGAGGCTGTGTGAAGAAAACTGAGGAGAATAACAGTGAAACTGTGTGGTATATGTTAACCTCTTCTTTGGTTAACTACCAGAGCGGCGCTGTTCAGGGTCACCCAGATCACTAGAAAGAGTGATACTAATCAGTGCAAAAAATGTGCGTCTGTGTATGTTTTTGTGTAAGGTTTTTGTATGTCTATGTCTTCAACAAAAAGAAAAAACTGAAACTTAAAAACCCTTACCCCATCTCTCTTACGTGTGAGGGTATGGCAGTGTGACTATAAACACTTTCTAGCCTTGTTTGTGTGTATGTAAGTATGGGGTGTGTGTATAAACACTCCTACCCTTTTCGTTTGATAGTAGGGGGTGTATTTGGATAGTAATCAAAAAGCAGTCACTGGATAGTTGGTTGGGTGCTGGATAGTAATCAAAAAGTGACTGCTGTACAGTATATGTAGTGTGTTGGATTGTAATAAAAAAGCTGTTTGCTGGATGTACCATTGTATAATTGTTTATGATGTGTAAGAATTTCATATTATTGCTTGCTAATTGTTTTCATAGCATGAATGAACATAATTTTTTTAATAATTATTTATTATCAATGAATGAGTCCTTGATCTAAAAATAGTGTCGGCCCTATAGGATATGGTAACAAACAAACAAAAAAAAAAAGACACAAAAAAACCAACTATGAGTGGTCCCGAATTGTTCTAGTGTATCAACAGGAGATTGTAATAATTAGAGCTATGATAAGTCCCAAAATATTTCTGTATCCCTATTCACGACAGTACTACACAGAATTATGAGTGGTCTAGTAATTTTAATGTAGTATGGAAACGGTCTGATCTAGAATTATTTCTCTTCATAATATGAGTAGTTGTAAACAGGGGATTTTATTTCACCTTGCATCACTATTTACTAGATCATGCAGCAGCAACCATTGTACTAGACCTTATGAGCTTTCTACGGTGTCGCTTTGTGAGAACTGGCGGTAAAGGTTGGCAGCGGTCACATTGGGGTTAGTATCGCATTCATAGCGAATGGCGGGGTAGCCGAAAAATGGACCCCATAGGTAGGCACCAGCACAATTTGTATTTAAAGACAAAAGGTGTCTATGCTATACCATCACAGATATGAGCGATAGCAGCATGTACCGAGGTGGTCCATAGTAGGGCTAGAGTAATGGAGATAAGTTGATAAATGTATGACCTTACATAACCGATGAAATCGATGATTACTTCTGCAACCAGGAGACATTTGAGTATTTCCAGCAGCGTTTAACATTTATCTGTGCGAGATGGATCTGAGCCGATCCGACTTGGCCGAGGACCATTACCTTACCTTGTGTGGGTATTCCACCCTCCGCCTCTGATAGTAGTCTTGCGCGAACTCTTTTTTTTCAGGTCGGCAGACACATACGCAGCTGACCTATACCAAGTCATGTCGGTGGTACCACAACCCATGGATACAGTTGAGAGCTCATGAGCCGGCAGAGCTGGAGTAGACCGGCGGCCTCTAGGCAACACACGCTGGCGGTGGCAGGCGACGCGCTGCACAGTTTTAGAGGACTTCCAGACCGCACCCAGCGCTAACAAGATCTCTGCGCGGGCCTTGTATTTTGTGTGGGCTGTCAACCAGTTTTTGGCCACCTCAACGACATGGCGTGCGCCATCTGTGCTTTCACCCAGATCTCGTTGTTGACCACCTCGTACTTGTCGCGCACGTCGAAGATAAGCCAGAAATTTTCCTAAGAGATGAAGCTGTCGTGGACCGCCCGGAATATGCGGTCCATGATCTTGTTGAGCTTGGCCTCCGTCGGGATGCAGAAGTCTTGGAGGTCGTCGAGCTTTTGGTACAGCTTATAGCTACTCGATGAGCAGGTTGAGGTAGAACTTAAATTGATCGCCAGCAACCTCCGGAGTTCGGGCGAGTCAGCGGGCGCAGACAATGGGTCAATGCACAGCCGGCGGTTATGCCTTGTCCGGAACGCTACCCAATGTGTCCCGCAGTTCTGAGTTGTATCGAGTTTAACGATGCCGGCCTCATGCCCCTTGCGTCCCGACAGACGCTCTACTTCTCCCCCTGCGCTCCGGCAGACGATCTAGCTCGTTACGCATGTAGATGCGCGTGAAGTGCATGTGGGGCTTGGTGAGTCGGAGTAGGTGAAACTTTGAAAGGTCCCTAATCTTTGCCAATCGTGTTGAAGGCCTCGACCTTTTCTTGACCTGTACCTCTCATAGCTTTTTGGGCATACAGACCACCAGCCGCTACAACTGCGCTAAGGGCTACCGCATTGACAGCGGTCGCTGGGGCTAGGATCGCATCCACATTGGTTGCAATTGCTAGAGAATGGAGAAGGGCTAATAGTGCAAAGATGCCACGTTCTTTTTGTATGGCCATCGCGGGAATGTGTGTATATGCCTTGTGGGTTAATTTGTATGATTGCGTCAGTTCCCCGCCACTCTCGAGTAGCATAGTTTTGTCTAAAAGGATGACGGGGAAGGCTCGGTAGTTGATGCCGGCGGGATCCTAGTGAACGCATGCCTTGAAGTACTTGTATACGACCGACTGGTTGATCAGATCTAGGTGCTCCTGATTGAAATGAACAGAACAGAACATAACCTTTTTGGTATTGAAATCTCAGGCCACACGCAGGCGGCACATGTGAGCAACGTAATGCTTATATATGTTAGGTGGCAGTGTGTGTAAAGAGCAGTTATTTAACGTTTTAAAGTTTAATCAGATATATGACAAAATGAGGTGTGTATTACTATCGTATGAGTCCGATGAAGTCCTTGTGGCTGATCTACAGACCCGAATCCACGTTTTGGTCGCGGCCCATGAAGATCAAGATCTGGCGGTAGGCGTGGGCTATGTAGTTGGTCGCATAGTCCAGACTGATTTCCTCGGCTAGCTCCTGGTGGCCGTTGAGGCGCTGGCTCACTTCCATGACGCCAAGTTAGTCGAACACCATCGTGTTGCGCTCCTGCTTATTATTCCTATCTGAGAGCTAGAGGTCTACGAAGACATGCCGGAGCGCGGAAATGCCCTCCTGTGCGCTGATCTGCAAGGAAAACTGGCCGAAGATCGAGCTCTTCAGGCTATCCGTGGTCATAGCCTGGAAGGACTGGGTACTATCTTGGTTTCCATCTCCAGAGATGGCGTCACGGTCAGCATCGACAGGGCTGCTTCGAGAGCGTGACTTAACCCGAGTGTGCGACGTTGGGTTGAAGATGGCGTCGTTGTCGGTATTTTTGCGGGTTAGCAACGTTGTGAGCTTGGCGCTAAAGATGACCTCGCGCACATCCCAACAGAGTCAGCGGGATGGTGTAGGAAAAAGTATCGCGTGTGTCCAGCTATCCCTTCCGCAGCATGAAGCCAGGTTGAAGTTGGGGCTGGTGATGCTCACCACCGTCGGATGGCGGGATCTACGTGTGTGGCAGGTTTCGCCACAAGTATTATATTATAACGGGCATTGTCGGCATAGTATATAGTGTCCGTCACAGACATCGTCGTCTGCCTCGCACTGCGGTCGTAGTCATCGCTGTAGCGGGCCAAGCCGGCAATGGTCGAAGCAGGCCTCCACTTGGTGGTTGCCAATGAGGTACCGGGCGGTGTCAAACAGTAATATGACTCCGTTTTTGACGAGCACGATTTGGTCCGCAGTGGCGTAGTCGCTGTCCTCCGCCGGCTATGAGATCCGGCTAACGATCTCAAAGTAGGCCTCCGCGGAGATTAAGTATCGGGAGGTGTCCTGCACCAGCATGTTTATCTGACACTTTTGGTTGGATTCGCGGGCTTCACAAGAGTGGTCCTGCAGATGGAGAATGATGTGGTCGCGCAGCACGGGCGTCTCCATGTCAAAAGCGGGGCCCTGCACATTCTGAAAGTAGGCCATAGCGTAGACAGTCCTGGGTCGACTCTAAATAGGAGAGCGGCACAGGCCCGAGTTCATTGCTAAGTTAGCAACAAGGGCGTTGCACGCCCATTGGCCGCAAAGTCGGACACCTTTTGTCGACCCGCCTCATTGACAACGTTTCAAACATCGGGCGGCATGACTTTAGTCGCCAGTAGCTTCAACCGACTGTGGTGCTCACGTATTGCTGTTGCGTCCTTTTCCACGGCCTTTTTGCCGCCCTTAACGGCGCCAGTCGGCAAGTCATCATTTGTTGACGGCCGTCTTGTTGGCGCTAAACGCGCGAGGCCCCGGACCTGGTCATTGGAGCAGCGGTCCTGGCTAGTGTCACCGCTACCTTATGGGCTGCACTGGCCATGGCTAGAAAGATGTCGCCAAGCATGCCACCGTAATACACTCGGTAGGTCTGATCGCGAACCTTGGTTTGTTCAGGGGTAATGTGGTCACCTATAATACATTAGTCAAGCGCGGAACGGTGGCTGATGTAGAGGCCGATAGTAAGCGTTTCTCCACTGAGGTTCAGCAGGTGATCGTCCTGGTCGCTCAGCGTGAAGGTTGTTGATCCAAGGACTTCGGCAGGGAAGGTAAACGGGAGGGGTCGATCCGAAGATCAGGAACTCGTCTGGGCTTGCGACACGTTTCCTAGACTGGCCCGGTTGCAGATGCTTACGTAGAGCCGCTAACACTCTTGCAGGTGAGATACACAGCGATGGTGAACGTGATTTGCATGATGCCTGGCTCGACGTCCTACCTCTGGCCGAGGACGGCGTCTGCAGATGTCGATCTCCTCGCGCCACCCCAAAAGTGTGTACAGGCTCGAGCGCGCGACATAGACGCGGTAGGCCGCTATGGCCGCTGAAAGGGTCGGGTCGTTCCACGCGGATGCTCACCTTTGGTTCCATATGCCCCCGGGATATGATCTACCGCCGGACCTCCTTGTTGACGGCGTCGATCTCGTAAGAGCCCCGTCGGCAGCCGGAAGGTCTTCCAGGCCGTGCCGACGTCGGGCGAAAACACTAGCAGGTTGTTGGTCGGGGTGCCGCCAAACTGCTTGGTGCGGACATTGGGTCAGCTGTAGTAGACCCGACGCGACCTATCGGGGCCTCAATCAGCTTTGAACTTGACGAGAATATATACGTTGTGCGCGCCGCGGTCTGTTCCTGAATGACCCGCAGATGGGCCGGCACGTTGTCGCCAAGGCTGTGGATGGGGCGCACGAGTGTCTCCATGTCGCCTCCCAATAAAGCCTGCCTGGCGCAGCCGTTAGCATATGGCACCTGCCTCGTTGATCAGCTCGGACTACTTGTTGTCAGAGTGTTTCCAAACCGCTGGCAAGTTTTGCCACGCTGCAGCCTTGGTGGGTCTTTAGCCTCCTTAGCGGTAAGTGATGACTGGCACGAACTCTGTTGCAACTTCGTAGACCATCTCTTGCTTTTGCAAGCGGCCATGCGCTCCTCCAGCAGGAGTATCTTGTAGTCAGTGATCGTCATTTTCTTAAACGGTTGTATAATTTCCACCTCGAAGCTCGCCCTGTGGATGCCGACCGTGACGCCAGCTCTGGCGATGGGAACCAACAAAGTATCTTTCCTGCACGAAAACAATGAAAACAAACTTGTGAAAATCTTGTGTAACATCAAGACTAACACACCACAAAGTATGCGCCTACTGCGAATGCTGTCTCCAGCATGATCAGAAAAATGAAAATAAAATGTAACATACACACGAACACCCATCACAACTACAATGAATATATACTAGTATTGTGCTAGGTGAACTATTCTTATGCATCTAAAATCGCTTGTCTTTTCTTATCAATCTGTTGTTGCAGCTCTAAGATTTAATTAACTCTTTTAATGCAAATTTGCTCAGTAGCTGTTAATTTTTTGTCAAAGTATTTCCTCTATGAATTTATATATTTGAAATGATTACCGGTACGTCTTTTGTACAAATGCGACTAGTAGCTGCATCAGTTAATTGAACAGGAAAATGTAAATTTGCAATACGCTTATTGTTGATGTTTATATTTTACATCACTGTTATTTGTTACTTTTTTGTTTGACTCTGTGTTGAACTTAGTCTAGTCTCTGAAGTTACATATTTCTGCTACGTTTCTGCCTCAATATTTAAACTCACTAGTTCTCTGATGGAAATCCCTGTTATTTTACTAGCAATAAATGCGCTGCAAACAATCATTGTATTCTTTTTTAACTTGAAAAACATATGTTACAGGCATATGAGGAAAATCTATAACTATCTCATTTTCATCTTTTATACCGATATTTAGTATGTTAACTGCGCCCCTCTGTAAATGCTTTTACTGACCAATTAACACTATATGAAACAGAGTCGTAGAGGAAAAAATAAGTGGCAAAGACTACAATGATAGAATAGTTATCACTAAATAGATTTTGTCTTTTTGATCTGATAGAGGAAAATGAATAAATATTAAAGGTTTCAAAAGTCCAAAAACTGTATCAAATTCAGTAGGTTCTGTATAGTGCTCTAGCTGTGGAATCGTACCAAGTTAGCATTGTGGTTGGTACTATATACTGTTTAATTGTTACTCAGAGTGAATTTAACTTTTAAGATGTGCTACAAACATTAAACATCAATGTTGCTGTTGTTCTTAACATTTGTTGTAATGTACTCTTTGACTTAATTCATATTCATTCCTAGGTTGTAAACAATGATTATTCAGATACGTTTCGAGGTTGTAAAGACCATCGGCATTTGAAACAGTCTTTATTGTATTGTTGTCGTTGATTAAGGGAAATATATTGCTCCTTAGTTATCGGAAATACTGTGGTAATTGGATAGGCCATGGTTGCATATGACCAAGACAATATAGTTTTGATCTTACCGATATATTTTATCAACCTAATTTTAATTGGTGAATGACATTATTCTATTTGTTTCTTTGTGCTTTTTTATGTTGTTTTGTCTTATTTTGCAATTTTGAAGATATCAAACAGTGGCACTGATTTGAACGTTCCATAATTATTTCTGCAATACAATGTACATATATAAACATTTTTGGCACCGGCGCCAGTGACGCTTGAAAAGTATTCAAGTATTTGCTCTAAAACTGTAGGAAACACATTATAAACAAATAAAAGTAAGTAAGTGGAACACGGTTTCATGAGATATTTGAACAAGTGACTCGTAAACATTGTTAGGTTGCTTACAAACTGTTCATTATTAAGTCAGTTATCCAGAAGGTGATTAGGGATTTTCTTCAACATTTCACGCAATCAGAAACATCATTTACTGACTAAATATTATATGTTTAAAAGTTGAGAACGTTTGCAAGAAAAACGACATTATTTGTAATTGATATCAGATTCAAATTTAAAAGCATGTTCCTGGAGCATATTAAAGCACTTCGTTTATAGGAGATCTGACTACTGCCTTAGAAAAAGAAAACTCAAAAGAGGACGTACTAAGCCGTATTGAATTGGAATATATCATGTGAGCTTGTTATGGCAATCATTGTACCTAATTCAAATATAGCTTGGTAAAAACTATAGCCGCACCTGGCACCCCAGACCTCTCCAACTATGTCACAAAGGTTGAGCTCCAAGCCTTTTCTGACATCCATGCCAACCGGGCCGATACGAAGGCCAACAGCCTAGCGAAAAAGGGAGCTTCAAACACTCGGGCATTGGCATCTCTGGTGCACTCACCAAATCCGACGGGACGATGACGGGCCCCATAGCGATAGGTTGAAACAAGACCGCTAATGTTGCGGAGAGTACGGCCCCCTGGACGCAGTCACAAAAAAATACGCAGGCGACATTTATTCCACTGTGGTAAAAAAACAATAACAGAGGGCTTAAAAAGTCAAGAGAGTACATCGATCTTGGTGATATCTTACTGTTGACAAGAACTGGCGAATCAAAGACTTGCGTCATTATTATGGGCAACAAAAAGATCTGTGATCTTGCAGACCCTATTGCGCCAGAAGACGCGGTATCCACAAAATACCTCGACGACGTTGATGCCAAACTGCTGCCAAGGGCTGGTAGGATGATGGCTATAGCGATTGATATAGGCAGAAACAAGATATCTGTCGTTGCCCGTCCGATGGTCCCACAGGATGTGGCTACCAAAAGATATGACAACGAAATCCATGGTATCATTGTTGCAGGTAGGGACTCCGTCAGAAGTAAACTAAAGGAGTACATCAACATAGGTGGTAATTTACGGTTGGCAATCACGATGACCGGCGCAATCAATAGGAAAAACAACAAGATCTCTGACCTCGCTAACCCTGCGGCGCATAAGGACGCGGCCATAAAGAAATACGTCGACGGTAAAAAAAAATATTGATTAAAAACACATGTAAGCTGATACCAACAGCAGCACCAGAGAGAAACCCCTTTGGCTTTGTGGTGACAGCAAGACCTGTGTATAGCAAATTTCAAAACGCATCTCCTGCGTTTAACAACGACCCATAAAATGTTTGGGTCGGAAAAACATAAAAGGAATGGCCTCACGTACGTGTGCTTATGTCATCTGTAAGAATATGGAAGATGCTTGTGTATGCCGCCACCATTACTCCGAGACGGTTCTACAAAATGTTTGTTGCTGTTAACAAATGGGCACGTTTAATGAAAACACCGAAAGTGTGGAATGGGATAAATTGGAAACAACAAAATCCTCTTCGGGAACCTTTTCAGTCGGCTGGGTAATAACTTTAACCCTGACAGAAAAGTGCAATGTTTTTAGAATGGAAGTACAAAGCGAAGACTATGAAGTGGTGAGGGTAACGTTTTGGCAGGTACAGACTTTTGACGAAACTGTTGTTTAGAAATAAAGTGCACTAAATATGCCTGTGGACGTTTGAGGACGCTTGACTGTCTGATAGGATTACGAGGCTTTACTGTTTGTTCTAACCCCCTACAGACAGAATCCGTGAAGGTTTATATTTTTTGGGGCCTGGAAAGTTGATACAAGGCACACTAGTTGCCGACACCGCTGGTCTGCAGGGCGAATACCGTTATGTGCAAAATGGCATCAACCGCTGGGTGCCAGATGTGAAAGTATTGTTCTTAACGGCCACCTCGCTCTCAATCGGAGGCTCGACGGAGCTAAATGCGCCCTTATGATGACTTCAGAAGGGACCTGGGTTAAGGCAGCAGCCTGAAAGCTACGGGCCCGGCTTGGTGAAACAGAAGCCATACGTAAAAAGCTGATAATGGTTAATACATCCCTGGATCGGTTCTTAGCGCGATGCGCCTAACAGGTGCTTGCAATAAAAAAACCTAAGTCCCGCGCAAAGCTGGGCGGCAGTGGCCGCTGTAGATGTCCCAGATGAGGCTGCTAAATAAGCGGTTTTATCAGCAGCTGGAACAGCGGCGGGAGGAGGCAACGAGGCCAAAGAGGTCTCTATGCACCTGCTGAAAGTACGAATAAATGAAGCCGCCAAACGGCTCACAGATGGTACGGTAATAATAAGCACGCCTAGCCTACGCAGTTGGTTAGTGGAGATCTTGTTGTTTATATTCATGGTATTCCGCTCGAACCAGTGCGCAGCCTGCCAATGGATGGCTCCAGCCCTGCCCCAGTTGCTCCAGCTAGGCGGCTGAATGCAGCTGACCATCATGGGTGCGCGGTAGCTGGGACAGCAGGAACAGCTGGTCAAGCACACCCTAAACGCGGAGAGGTTAAGGCCGCGCGCGCGCCAAGGCGCCCCCCTCCCCCCTGCAACCAGTCCGGTTCTCGCGCCCCAAAGTGTGGCAGCTGCCCGAGCCCGATGACGAGGCAGACCAGACTTGGAAGTCCGATCACGCGGCGGACCAGGCCTGGTAGCCCAACGATGCGGCAGACCAGGCCTGGTAGCGCACATGAGCTGGCGGCGTCTCCCCTGTCACCCAGGATAAAACGATTCAGTCCCGTTTCCACGCGCGGGTATTAAACGTTTCGGCCCCATATTTTGCCGCCGGGAAAAAGCGCAATCATCAGTACGCGGGGAAAGTACGTTTCGGCCTCGAATTTATTTGCTGGAAAAAAGAGCCTCGCCACCAAGACCCGCCTGAGGGCTCTTTTTTATCTTTCAAGAACTAAGTGTCGCGGACACACTAGCCCTCTTTCTATGGCTTCTTTTAACATTCGGTAACACTATCAATAAAGAAACCTATAATATCTAGATTACCAAAACTAACCTTAGAACTAACCTAAGGTTTATTATTACTTTCCTAAGATCCTGTCTGAGGTCTCCTTGCAGGGTTTGATAGAGGGTTTACTTTTTGATTTATTGTCTCAGTTGGCCTCAAATAACCCTTTTACTATACTCCTCGTATAGAACACATCGCATAGATGAGGTGGTATTGTACCTATTATTCGCACCCTATAGCCACTATATGCTGGGCGCCGTTAAAAGGTACTGCATGCATACATACATACATCTTATCCTTTATTTTATATTTTTGAAATTTTACTTTAACCGGCACCATATAAACTGGACTGTGCTGAAGTGCCGTTATCTCTCTATGTATCCATCCATCCACACATACATACATACATACATACATACATACATACATACATACATACATACATACATACATACATACATACATACATACATACATACATACATACATACATACATACATACATACATACATACATACATACATACATACATACGATAGTAAAAAGTTGCGTTTACAGTAAACAATTCAGTGCTGACTTCCGAGTCTTACTGGTATCAAGAGTACTAACAGGGCCATGCTGGCAGAGAATTACATGAAATCAACAATAATTTAGTCACGCGGTAAAGACGAAAAATAAGGCGACAACGATAGAAATATTTACCCGAAACATAGTTTGACATTGGTGATAAGAAGCCAAAACTATTACTTGATCTGTAACGTATGAGAATCAAGAGCGTATACTCTTGGTAGATTTACTGAAGGTATTGACGATTTAAGGATTGACCATTCATTTTGTTTATCTTTTTTTCAAATCTTTTTTACGTTTATTGGAGTATTGAAATTTTTTTTTGAAAAAAAACCCACTGTTTCGCGGATTGTACTTAAGTTTGCATAGCGTTTTTCCGGTTCATACTTCATTGAACGTAAACAACAAACAAACTGGCCAATTCTTGTAATTACATTTTTCATCCAATAGGGGAAATTGTTTTAAAAAGTGTATTAAATAGACCATTCTAACCTTGTCTAACCGTGCATGAATACATACAAAATAGCAATCAATATCCTTAATTTACATACAGCCAATCAGAAGAAGACAACTTGGCACAAACTGACCCTTGGTCATTAAATCATTATATGAACAGTCTCCATTGGGCTATATCGTCTAAGTACGCAGTGTGAAATCCATGTTGTCCAAATACGCATGTGATTAAACTGCAACATTATTTTCGATCTGTTTAATTACTTTCACTCCTATTGCCCAATGTCGATATTTGGGAGTAACGCCTTTTTGATCTAGCCAGTGTACAACATTCGCTATTAAAGACGTGTGTTGTATTTCTTAGCTTTTGGAATATCGTCTATCGTTTGTTGTAAATGACAAAGTTGCCTACTTAACAGATTTTTTTCAGAGAGCGAAGAGAGTCGCCATTGTTTATTGACCTCATAAATGCACAACGTTATAAAAACATTCAAAATTAAATCAATTCGGTTTCTTCCCCCTGTATAACTCATGGAGCAAAGAGTTATTTATCTTGCATAACAGAGGCACATGTCACCAACTTTAACACTTAGAATGATCTAACCATAAAGACGATGGTAGAATCACACGCTTACTCGCGTACTGTAGTACAAAGTAACATAGTGCACACGATATAAATAATGCGAATGGAATCTAAAACAATTTGGAATGTATAAAAGTTCGATTTTCCGCTGGAAAATTGAATCGGAATACATATTTAACAAAACGACGTTCATGAGGACGATCAAAGTCATGACTTAAGAGTGGTTTTATAAATGGAACTGATATACGTTTACAATGCCCCAAAGAATTCGATGAGCTATGGAACAAAACTTCCTCGCAAAGTTCTTACTTCGGTTCAGATTTTAGACAAAGAGATATATTTTTGTAGGTAGAATTGGAAAATTGTGATACGTTTGGTACCTCACTTATATTCATATATATTAAAATGAGAACCGAGAAAAAGTAAAAAACAAAATTGGATTTTATTTTAATATTTTTTTTTTTGGTGTTTTTGTAAACACTTCATATGTTACAAAAGTAAGCTTTGCAAAGCAGCAAATGGACTGTTGTGCTGCGCACCAGGAGATGTCGACAAATGCGCCATCTTTCTGTTTCCTTGAGTGACTGCGGTTAAACTGTGGCGTGTTGAACGAGCTTACCGTATGCATTAGTTTTTTTCATAACATTTCTTTCTTATGTCATGAAAATTTTTATTCATTCGTATATAAAGATCTTTTTCTTTGTTTCAGAAAATGCTGTTTGGTGTTGCGTTTCTGTTTTTATCTTGTGCGACGTAAATACTTGAAGTTACACTATAAACATGCACTTTTCTTAAACACGAAAATTCATTTACCGCGACAGTACAAGAAAACATTTGAGTTTTGTTATGTTGTTCTGCTAAGGACTTCTTGTCTGTATGATTTAATGAGCTTTTTGTCAACCATGGTTTGCTGCTGGAAAAAACTGTTATGCGCATATGTACGGATTTTGTATTCTTTTAACTTGCATACACCTTGTAGCACACACGCACACACACGCACACACACACACACATATATATATATATATATATATATATATATATATATAATGTTACGACTCTAAGAAAAATGTAACAGAAAAAAAAGTTAAAACAACAAATCAAGTAAAAATCAACAAGCCATTTATTTCTAGATAATTAAAATGAAAATAAAAAGACACTTACAGTAATGTGAATTAAAATCCAAATAATCCAATAATCCTAAGTGTCCCAATCACAAGTCCTGAATAAAAAATGTTCCGAGTGAATAACTGTATCCTTGAATGTCCTGATGTGACAGTAGTCTTTAATGTGCTGATGTGACAAAATGAAGTACTCCAGAATATCTTTGAATAAGTTCACATAAATCCCAAAATCATCAATTCAAAATCCAAAATCCGAAAGTCTAGGAGCACTTTTATAATCCAGTGAATATTTTTAATAATTCCTCTCTCTGAATTTGGAATGATTTTTTACAACTGTAATGACTCTTTAAAGACTGATGTTAAGGTCAAAACTAAAAACTGTCCACTAAACATGATATATATAAAGATAGGTCACATGACAGAATGTTCTAGAAAATTATATGGTGGATGTGACTTTTAACACATAATTCTGAAGGGAATTCTAGTATTATCTGTAAACAAAATCAACCCTGACCTCAAATTAAATCAACAACTTGTTTACCAAAACCGTCCTTGAACGCAAATACTAAAGTCATGAAACATTTATTATTTCCTGAAATATTTATAATATTATATAAACATCATACAAAACTTTATATATATATATATATATATATATATATATATATATATATATATATATATATATATATATATAGTGGCAGCCATTGGTAAGTTCTTTAATTAAAGTGTTACTTTGCTGATGTTATTTCTGTATGATAAGATAACCAGAAAATCTGATATTTTTGAGCCATATATGTGTTTGTGTGAATGTGCACATGCTATGAGTGACAGAAAACGCGTACTCAAGAAGTACAGAGGGATCATATGCTAGTTCATTTACAACACAAAGAGTCGTAATGGCTGAGAGTCAAGAAGCTTTGTTTACACTGAAATATTTTCTTGTTTCAACATTTGTGTCTAAGTGAACAAGTTGCCCTGAGTCTACTGGAAAGGCGTTGTTGGTGTCAAAATGTCTAAGTAACCCTGACTCTGTTGGGAATTTGTTGTCAGCTTAGATCGAGGCCCAAAAGGACATAAGATCTCAAGTGAGCAAGAAAAATGTATTGACAGTACAGTACATTTCATAGAGCATTACCTTTATCTGCTATGTAAGCTCTCATTATAATTTAAGTTTAAGATGTACATTATTTCTTCCCAGTACCGCGTTGATGGATGATTCAGTTTAAATTCTTGGCAGAGAGTTTTTATTATGACACGGACTTGTGTACAATACAATCCAATTAAATACAATACAGTGTTTATTCCGCTAAGGTTACACGTGTGACAAATAAGGAGTACAAAGGTAATCAAAAACAGATAAACATTTGTGTAACAGTGATATCACATTCTTTCAGTGAACTAATGATTATATTGTCCCGTTTATCAGTCAGGAACGCCCGATGTAACTAAAAGTTTATCTGTTTGAGTGGAAAATATTTCTTAAAGATAAAAATGTATGCTTATTGCAGAAAAGGAATGCCGCATATTTCATACATAAATTTAAATCTAATGTGAGTGAAAAATATTTTGGTGAAGAGGAGTGGAAGACTGTTTTAGATGACAGGTAAAACAAAGTCAGATTCTATGTTAGCAAAATAATAAATCAATCATGGCACATCACGGTCTTAAATGCAGCCTGATATTATGTAAGAAAACCCAACCGCCTACTGAAAAAAAACAACAACAACAAAAAATGAAGAACAACATGTGTAACGTTCCGCGGCATTTTTCACAAGGGTAGGTTACCTGAGGCTTCATTCCAAATGATTGTAATCACTGATGGCCAAAGTAAAAAGGACTTGTACTAAAAATAAAAATTAATTTATCCAATTCGAGAAGTTTCCCATGGTATCCATACTCTTTTTCTACCTAGCAATCACGATCTTTCATTGTTTATCAATGCTAGGTAAGGTGTGGGGATGAGTGGGTGGGTGGGGGAACAACCAGTCATATGTTATGATTGAAGTAATTCTGAATTTAAATCTTTCAGCATAACTATTTCAAAGTTGTAGTGAACAATAAAGGAAAACAAAAGAAAAAGGACAGATGGATAAACTACTTGTTGAAAAGATGTATCATATAAAATTTTAAGGAAAGGACCAGAATGTGATAAGGGCTTTCAGTTGGCCTATGCATTTCAAATATCGTTTAATCATTGTTTGTAGTGTGTGCCACCCTCATACATTCGTCTACTTCAAATGAAAATGACGGCTTTGTAAAATCGATCAAAAGTTGTCTGCTTTTGCAAATAGGTAAATAATATGATTGAACTTTGTACGGTATTTTTAGCAATCTTGTAGTTCGCATAGAGTGCACAGAAGCATTTTAAACAATTTACCAATCTTTTCTTATTCTTCCTGTATTTTAATTGATAACTTTAATCAGATTCAAATAGTACGTATTTATAACGTTTTTTCCCCAGTCAACATATTATATACCGCTGAAAAGTGTTATGGATTTTACCAATCCATGATATTGAAGGAAATTTGGACAACGTTATGAATCTATAATGTATTGTAATTAATCTCTAGCACACGTATTCTTTCCTCTGTTTTGATTTTATTCTCTCAATGTCTGCATTTTTATGTCGCTTGTCTTGTTGTTGTGTTGTTTGAAAATGTGTATCGTACATTTCTGCTGTTAAATGTACACGCTTCGTACCGTGTAGCTGCAGTATTTGATGTTTCACAATGAATGGAAACTTTACTTTAAATAACAGAATCCATTAACTACAGGAGTAGAGGAAAACATTTATTACTTGTCACTAAAACGTGGTGGTCAGTAAGATCGGGCAACTTTTGGTAAAGGGATGATCTATTTCTTACTGACTTTGAAAGATATTCTTAATAGTTCAGCTCATATATATATATATATATATATATATATATATATATATATATATATATATATATATATATATATATATAATGACAAATCCTACCTTTAGGCGACAGCATATAAATTGGTACCTTTGGGCGATATCTTTGTACAGTGAATATGTGTGAATATCTACGAGTCATTATTGTGCCTATATAGTTATTAATGTAGGGAATATTTAAAGGAATGTAAAAAGACAAAAAAAAGTGTTTAAAAAAAATAAATGACAGACATGCATTTTTTTATCGCCCATTTACTGTCGACGAAAGGTCAAGCGATTGACGTTCATGCATATGACCAACCATTGGGCGACGTATGTGTATGTGTCGCCCAAAGGTTCTGTATGTATGTCGCTCAAAGATAATCACCTAATGGTATCATATTCAATGAAAATTCGCCATTACGACCACCAGCGGGACTAAAAGAAAGTGGTTGCATAAGCATAATGGTCTAAATATGTCGGGGTTCTGCTGTCGGCATCCATCGGGTAGTGGTTTATGTGATCAATATCTGTAAAAGCGCGATTGTATTAGCGGGGTAAAATGTAACTATCAATCGGGACTGAAATCACTTCGTAATCCAGAATAATGGAGTGGTTTTAATTTGGGTTGTATAAAGCTTTAACGGCTATTGGTAATGCACAATTCAGTACTGGTGGGTAGGGGAATGGTACTCGTATTGTGAATAAATAGCTAAAATTATCCATTTTCTTTCAGTTAAGTATCCTGTAACATTTACCAGTGAGTGTGTAAAAGAAAAACTTATAATAAAATCAATTCCATACCTTTTTGTCCACAGACTTTGATGCAGTGTACATCAATATGTAGTCTGTATGCAGTGAAAAAGAAATGTCACTAACACTTATGAATAATCCATTTAGTGGCAATTAAGTGGATTTTATATAAAACTTGCAGAAATGGAACATGAGCTGTTTTTCTGAATATACTGTTTGCAAATAAAATGGAGTTTTGTCAGTCCTGAACAACCTTGACAGTAGTTCCTAAAAAAGGTCGGGAGGCCTGCACTGGCCATAAGCAGCATTTTATGATGAAGACAATGACACAATTGTACATGTATTTTGGTAATAATATTAATGACACAATATTTAGTCCTAAACATTATTACGATCCCCAAAATGAACAATCTAAAATATTTTCATATTCTCCTTTCCCGTTTTTTTCTATATTTACACGTGGCGTATTCGACAAGCCGTAGAATCCACTTTAGAAAAGCACATGGACATGTACATGTATACATGTAATATTCACCGTCACTAAGCATGTTGTGATATGCTTAGTTTAAAATAGACGATTATTGACAATCGTAACATCCAACAGAATTGAACGAAGTACCTTCTTCTAAAGCATGCAACTGCTTATATATATTACCTGATCAGTTTGTAAGTTTGTTAGAATTTGTCTTTTTCTTAATTTGAACTATACACTGGCATTAGGTGAAGCGCCTTCTTACACATTATCGGAACCACACACAACAACTGCAATAGTTCTCATACTTACAAGCAAATTCAATATATATCACATTTATGCATAAATATAAGGTTTATTTAGGATAATTATCTAATGTGAGGTACTTTACGTTGTCTTTAGACGGGTATTAATAACGAAGGGCTGATAATACATGAAGATATAAACTTCAGCTGAGTAATATTTACAGAACCACGTACGGTGAAAGAAGAGCGGAAAAAAGTGAAATGTAAACAAGCAAATAAGTCATTTCATAGTATGTATTTCAGGAATGTTTAGGAATTTTCTTTCCTATTAATACTACCGTCCACAACTGTACTTTCAATTGGAAAGTTTGATAGCCATCGGGTAACAGGTGTGCGTAAAATAAGACTGTCAGTCATGGGACCTGGCTAACTGGAAGACGACCAATATGGCAGCCCCCATTACATGGCATCGTGACGTTTGCCACATGCATTGTACGCAAGGCACAGTGTATATGCAAAATGTAACGCTCGTTGCATCTTGCTTAGTCTTCATGCAACACGATAATTACAATGCAATGTCTCAGTACTATCTCAATGCCGTGATCTATTGCGCGTACAATATATATCAAAGTGCCTATTTTAGCTCTTATAAATATCTTTTCCGCAAAACAGATTGTACCTGCACATTTAAATGACAGTTTTTTAAGTTAATAATTTATAACTTTTCACTTATTGCGTACTATACGTGATATATGGCTATATAGCACCCACTTACCCTGTTAAGCCTATTCGCATTACCAATAGCCTTTAATCAAGAAGATAAATATGGTTCTTTAGATTTTAGATCTCTATAGCGTCGGGGTGGTTTTATTACCGGTGTGGACGTGATTTTCTTTTTCTTTTTTTTTTTGCTGTATATTGCATTAATTATTCATGTATTTTACATGTTACTGAATTTTTATGTTATGCTAGTCCCTGAATTAGTGGATTTTCCAACAGATATTATTTTGCTGACTCACTGAAGTGAATTGTGAAAATATTGTCTTCGGTTGATACCGTTAAAATTATGAACAATAAATTTGATCCAATATTATGTCACTTGCATAGTCTAGTGGTAAGCATGGCTTCCAGTCCTGTACCACGTTAAAATCCCAGAGGGTGCATATTATATTATGTTGTTTGTTTGGGTGTTTGTTTGTTTGTTGTTTTTTTTTTGTTTTTTTTTGTTTATGTGTTGTTGTTTTTTTACCTTGAGTTAGGAAAGAGAATTATGTTACTATTTATATATTCTGTTCTTTGGTTTTGTGGGGTTAACATCATTGTTCAGCACATCAGTGGTTATAAATGGTGGAGGAAGAACACGGGAAGAACCACTGACCCACAGGAAGCAACGGGCAAGCTTTCTCACTTAAACACGTTGGCCGAGGTGAGATTTGAACCCACGCGAACAGAGTTGAGATGCCTTAAACCAATCGGCCACCAGGGGCACCGATATTTTCTGTGCAAATATACACAAAACACAGCAGAACATAAACCGTAAACAGCTTGCATTATTGCGCGGGGTATCGTAATAAATGTGCTACTTCAGTCTGTTATACATATTGCTAGCCAATACGTTTGAGCATACAATAAAAAGAAAATTTGCAAATATATCCGCTATTCATTCAATACAGGCAAATATCTTCTATATCTTTAATCTGTAGACCTTTTATTTTTTATACATCGCCTATTCGCATCTTTGATGGTGAACTGAAAAACGCTCTGAATTATTTCCAAAGTTTTGGGGCAAGGGATCGACCTAAAGTGAATATACTATCTTTAAAGTATTTAATGATACATAAATAAAAATTTTGAGGTTTGAGGACGATTTTAGACTTGTCTTGCTTTCGATAGTTTCACATGTATTTCGCATACATTTTAGCTCCATAACATTTCAGGAATCCTGCAGACACACAATTTTGCAATGATATCAAAACTGCAAGGAAATACTAGAATACTGAAACATTCGATTATTCATTTAGTTAACATTTGCGGGTATAGAGAAGTTCGCTTCTTCCTTCCTTTTATTATTGCTTTTGTTATAGCTGCTTAGATTTAAAACACCTCACCGTTTATTGACAAACCACAAAATGCTCAAATTAAGATAATGTTAAATACAACATCTCAGTTCATTGTTTAGCTATAAGAGGTGCCGCCTGCAAAGGATAGGGTTGACGTGTTTCTCAAAACATTAGTGATTGACAAGTCCATGACTGGGGAGGCAGTCATCGAAAATTTTATTTATTCAGTCACTAAAGCATACTGCTGACACTAATTTGTCATTTTGTTCATTTTAATAAACCACAGACCACTCTACAAGTATTGCATATACACTATAGGAATTTTAAACACTGGTCTTGGACTACCAAATGTTTTTGAACTGTGAATAATGAGGACTGCTCATTGACTGACCATCAGTTTTATGACTCCATGAATCATGTTGGTACATACATGTACTATCCCAGAAAGGTAAATGGAAAAATGTCCTAATTTGTCAGAAAAGACGTTAAATTAACAAGACTAGAATATGTGCAGAGGGATAACCTGAAAATGATATAGAAACTGTAATAATAAGTATAGTCCATAGGAGTTATATTCGCTCTTTCGAATTTCACTTTAGTTTTCTGCACACACTTTGGGACTCCTGCTCTTGTCACGCAGATCACAGTTAGGAATCAACTTTCTGTAGACTAAATGTCCAGGCCTTGAATTTCAAACTTTAACAAATTCAATAGTCGTAACTCAGATTCAAATATATAAAAGCTTTACAGTTTGCATAAATACTTTAGAGGAGCAAACTGCCAAAACCTGACCCTAAATTATTAAACCTTTTAAAATAAACATTTTAGACCTTTACTGAAAATCCAGTCTGTAGAAATCATATTTCCACCCTAGGAAACAATTTCCAGATTTACAGAGCTATTTTAATGGAAGTACCAAAAGCTGAATTTTGTCTCCGGTTATCATAAATAGCATGCGGGAAATATGATCTCAAAGTTTCGAACACTTTTTCATTCTAAGACCTGAAAGTTTTATGAATTCAAGGTCATGACATCTCATCCAAATAGTCATCATTGCAATTCATGTTATTTTTCATTGTTAAACTTAAATGTTGTGTAAATTGAAAACCAGGACTCACAGTGTCTCGAGCTTATAGAGAGCTCTAAAAAGGCTGTTGTGTTGTGTATATAACATTTACACATTATTTTAAAATAAAAGTTATCAATACTCTATATGTGATGCATAGAATTTGTGTACAGATATGAATGTAAACATATATTGAATGCATAAGTAAAATGACTTTTTAGTAACAGTGACCTTGATCCCTAGAGCTTGATTCTCATATCATTATATTTCATTTCTGGTAAATAACTCCAGTTGTAGTGAATGGATTTCAATGCAGGTGAGTTTAAGTTTTGATAGTTGTTGTAAAGTTTAGATTCAAATTGGATTTAATTTGATTTTATATGAACAAGAAAACGTCTTGGTAGTATCTCAGAGCAGCTTGATGATTTTTTTTTTCTTTTACGTAACCAATCATTTAATGTCTCTTGTAGTGAAAAGAGATTCACAGAGTAGGATGCACATATCTTACAGTCTTATAAGCTCATTCCTAGTGTATCTTGATTAGTTCGGTGCTACATCATAATGACATGTTTTGAACCGCCCAGCGTCAACCTCTTTAGAACAAGATCTTATTTAAGAAGAAAAAAAACTCGTCCGTACTAATATTTAAAAAATTTCAATTTTGTTCTCTGAAGATTCAGTTTGTGCGTATGATATCATATAAATATATTCGTGTTGATTTCTACTGGTTATTTTTGATTGATTAAATTGTAGCAGGGTACTTTTTGCTATGTTTTCAGACCTTTGTAGAAAACATATTAATCTATTTTCCAGTCTACGTGTTTTTAATGGTTTCCAAGACAACTTATTCAATATTGAGGCCATACTTCCTGAAGTATAGTCATAATTGGATGTAACAAATCTGGCAACTCGCCTTTGGATTTTTTCAATTTCATTTTCCAAAACATGGTAATGGGGGTCCCAAGCTGTACAAGCATATTCTAAAATAGGTCTAACTAAAGCCTTGAAAGCTAGTTCTTTCGCATTTTGTGGGCAAGATGACAAGTTACGTCTTAATAGGTCTAAAGTACGATTTTCTTTGGTGCATAATTCTTGATTTGAAGGTTCCATTTCAGATCACTAGTGATTGTGACCCCTAAATAATTTATTTGATTGAGGTTTTCTAAAGTAATACCTTCCAATGAATACGACATATTAGTTCTATGACATTTATTTATTGTCATTTGCATTGTGTTGCATTTTTAGGTTGGAATCACATGCCCCATTTTCGTGCCCATTGTCCTAGTTTTTTAATGTCATTTTGTAATATTTTAGTACCCTGCTCGGTTTTGATTGATCTGTAGCGTATACAGTCATCTACAAGAGTCGAATTTCTTATTGAATTTCAATCATGATGTAACAGATGTGCGAAGAGAAGAGCACAGGTCCAAGCACTGTGCCTTGAGGTACTCCGGAAACTACTTTATTCTTGGAAACATAAAAAGCGTGTATTCAGCGTGGAGTTTTGCCTGCAATTCTATAATGAAACAGTTTACTTTTTAACGAATCAAAGGGGACAGTGTCAAAAGCTTTTCCAAAGTCTAATACAAAAATGTCTACTTAGTCACTTTTATCTAAATGTTTAGCCCAAACATCAATAACACAATAAAGTTGTGCTTCGCAGTTGTGTAATTTCCGAAAGGCATGTTGTTTATCACATATAATAGAAAAGTTATCCAAGTGCTTCCTGATGTTAAAACAAATAATATGCTCAAGCGCTTTGCAAAGAACACTGGTGAGTGAGATTGGGCGGTAATTACTGGCCATTGCGCGATCACCTATTTTGAACAGTGGGCATATATTTACGAGAAACCAATCCTTTGGGATGTTGCAAATGTCCAATAATTGTTAAAATAGGTGTGTAAGCACTTGTGCAAACTCAGAAGGTAGTGCCCCAAGTACTTTTGGATTTTATTATCCGGACCACAAACTTTTGATAGGTTTAAGCCATGTAGCAACTTTTGAACTCCTAAACAGGTGAGTGCTGTATTTGGCACTTCTGGGAATATACATGGTGAAGCCATGTCACTGAAGTGGCAAAACCCACTGCAGCCTTCTCTGTATCAGTTTATATTAATCTGGTATGTCTTTAGTGAAGGAATGTCATATGCGTCTTGGGGTTTCTTTTGTGTGTGCTGGTGATGTATTTCCCGCATGACTTCGAATATGAGGTTAGGTTTCCAATCATGTTGTTGACATAGTTACGTCAATTTTTAACATTTGGTTTCATTTCAGCTCTTATCTGTTTCCATTTTCTTCTTAATTTTTCACTTCCGGTATGAGTAGTTATATGGGCTACCCTAGAGCCAAAAGGGAATTAACATTACGCCATAGGTTTACATTAAGAAGCTCTCTAGAGCCAAACTGGAATTTATCATTGTGGGGTATTCTCGAACCAAACGGGAATTAAATATTGTGGGTTTCGGGAGCCAAACGGCAATTTAACATTGTGCTGGAGCCAAACGGGACTGGTAATGTTAATTTTTTGTTATTATAATCCAATACACTACATACACAATCACACAACCTGCTTTTTGATTACAATCGAACACCCCCCTAAATCCAGCAACTGCTTTTTGATTACTACCACCTCACCCCACCTCCACTCCCTATTATCCAGCGAAAAGTGTTTGAATGTTTATATGCAAACAAACATACCATCTCACACACAAGGATTGGAGTGTTTATGCACACAGTGTACTTATATACACACAAACATACTATGACACACAAGGATAGGAAGTGTTTATAGACACACTACTATACCCCCTCACACATACAAACACACATAAGAGAGAAGGAGTAAAGGGGTTTTAAGTTTTAGTTTTTTTGCGGGGAAGACACAAACATACAACAAAAAAAAACACAAAAGCACTGGCAACTGATTAGCATCTCGGTTTTCTAGTGATCTGAGTGGCCCTGAAAAGGGCCGTAGGGTTTTACCTCAGTGACTACTCTCCCATAGTGGTTGTACCTCTCGGGATGGGCTTATGCAGGCCCCACATATTTGCCCCCAGTTCTTTCCATTTTTCCTCCACGATGTCTTGGTGGAGACCACGAACCTAAAACTAGGCTTGTTGGCTTCCTCCTCAGACATCCTATCTAGACTACCCCATTTGCGAAATGTTTCGTGGATTTGCCTCCAGTTCTTATTGAGCCCGTCAAATTCCCTCTCTCTTCTTCTTCGTTACTCTTCCCTCTCTCTCTTCTCTTGCTTCTTGAACCTTTTCTCCTCAGCCCACACCGCCTTGATCTTAAAAACTTCCTCATCCATCACCTCTCTGACGAACTGTTTAGCAATTCTCAAGAGAGGTTATTTCCCTCTTCAAGTGTCTCGTGTAGGGATAGCACTCCATCTCCTCCACCCTACTCAGAAGATGTTGAACTTGTTCCATCAAACTGATCACCTCCATCAACTTGTCCACCTTGCAATAATCTGACATTCTTCTTTCTTGTCTGGTCGACGATGAATGGCATGATTGGCGAACGCACCACTTTATGTGCTTAAAGGAAAACATCCCTCACACAGAAAACAACCCTCACACAGAAGAACAATTGAACAGAAATCACGCGGACCTAAAAGAAAACCATTTAAAAAAAAAAAAACTTTTTAAATAGGTTCATACAAGGGTAAGGGAATGTTTATAGACACACGCTATACCCCCCCCACACACACACACACCATACCCATCAAACACATTTTATAAGGGAAAAGGTTGTCAATATTTTGTTTTTTTTTTTTTGGGGGGGGGGAGAGACAAAGACATACACAAACATACAAACACAATTTTGTTTTGCGAAATGATTAGTATGTCTCTTTTCTTGAAATGTGGGGACCCTGAAAAGGTTTGGTGAGTGGTCCTGGGTTTTAGCACCTTGCAGGATAGCCACATCTTACAATTGGCTTCACCATAGCATAGGGACCCGTCGTGAATAAGAAAGAGAAGTCCTCTGTGTCCATTCTGCACTCCATCTCCTCCCTCATGATGATATTGCTGCTGTTGCTGCCATCTAAGATATTCCTGATATCTAAAATGCTCCTCTCTGTCTTTTTTCTTTCCCTTTCTTCTTTCATAATTTCCTCTTGAATCACGTCTTCTATGAGGTCTTGGGGCATTTTCAAGAAGATGGAGGTCTTTTTGTCAGTCCTTTTCTGAATCAAATGGTGTCTGACCCTGTGCATGTGCACCAGGCCTTCACCAAATTTTGCCAATCTACTCATATTGTTTGGTTGACAAATCAACAATGGGTGGCAAGACCGTTGAACGCACCGCTTTTTATGGGAAAGACGGACGTGAAAGAAAATATGACCAAGATCGATAGAGAAAAATGTAAAAGAGTATGTCAATACAATTTGTTTTCAATAAATAAAAATCAACATATTTAATAATAAGAAGAAGAATCTTCTCTAACTCAAAACAGGAACACAAACGGGCAAAGTTTAAGACATGAATATATTTACAAGGTTGACACGTCTGGTTGAAACCTGTGTGTCAGATGAAAACAGCAATTGCCGCCAGACGCCGGATGATGCACGCCAGACGAAGGAAAATACCAAAAGCATGGACAAAGGGCATTTATAGCAAAAGATCACTTGGCCTAACAGTAATGTGAGTAAAAGCAAGAGTTCCTCCAAGCAAATGATGCTTCACTGGCTGAAATGAATTTCCAGGAACCAAAGACCGTGTCGTTTTCTAAACGGCTGGGTGTATACACTATCTTTGATATTCTGGAGGAAAATATGATTTTCAAAATGGCCACAGTAGGAACCATATTGGATTCAAGATTGGCACCATTTTTTCATATTAAGTCTTTTGGTGAAAACCCTATGTCGATATGACCATTCATTCAGGAGGAGTAGAGATGAAATATTTTTCAAGATGGTCATTGCAGCAACCATATTGGCTGTAAGATTGGCATATTTTAGGACCAACCATACATCATATGAAGTCTTTTGGTGAAAATCCCATGCTGATACGACCATCCATTTAGAAGTAGTAATGCTTACAAGATTTTTAAGATGGCCACCTTGGTGGCCATATTATATGTCAGATCAGCTTCTTTTTCATTTTGGAACAACTAGACACCACAAGAAGTCTACTAGTGAAAACCCCATGTCGATATGACTTTCCGTTTAGGAGAAGAAGCAATAACAAGATTTTATGATGGATGCCAGATCAGCACCATTTTCATTTATGATAAAGCAGACAAAATAAATAGTCCTTTAGTAAAAAACCACATGCTAATATGAACATCCATACAGGAGTAGCAACAATAAGATTTGCAAGATGGCAGCCATATTTCATTTAGGACCGACTAGACATCATACAAATCTTCTGGTGACAGGCTCAAGTCAATAGGCATTTCTGTTCAGGAGGAGCAGCAATAACAAATAATTAATACATCACTAAGAAAATGCATTGTAGGGACGACAATTCCAAGTCCAACTAGTCAGGGCAAGTAAAAATAGTTGGTAGACAAGAGAAATATTGTATGAATTGTTCAACCTTTACATAGGGACTAAAAAAGAACTTTGATAACATTTCCCCTTCATCATTTGTGCTAGGCTATGGGCTAAGAAATCTTAAAAATGATCAACACCAACACATTGGTACAAAACCTAGAACAATAAGTCACATTTAGACTATGGGAAATAAGGTAAATTTGTACATAATGAGCACAAAATAAACACAGTTCCAGGTTTGCAAACTCTGATGTAAAAATGACCAATACTGTACACTTTATACATAGCTTAATAAGGCAAAAACTAGAAATGTAGTTTTGGGATAACAATTCTGACTGATGAATATATCATCCAATAAATTTTGTTTGCATTTGTGTCATTCCCAATGCAATAACTTTTCGATTTAATTACTAATTTAACAGAAAGCTTTGCCGAATACTTCGTCTCTACTCCACCGTAGTCGTTTTTTAAAAAAAATACTTAGGAAAGATACTTAAGAAATAAAACAAGTCACTATCCACCTTTACAAAGATGTTATTGTATAGGTGTGTATACAAATGAATACACTAAGAACATTTCATGTTTGTGCAAGCAACAATTTAAGAGAAATGGAGCTAAACACTCTAGATTTACATAATCTGTGGAGGGTCAAAGTACATCAACGTAACCAACTTTTGTTAATGACGTAACATGCTCCTTGATGATGAATGGTTCTATCAAGTTTTATAACTGCATACAACAGTTTAAGTGAACAAAAGACTGAGATCAATGATTTTTTTATATAAATGTACATAATAGGTCAGTGTGACCTACATTTACCAGTGATAAAATGATAAAAAGTACATAATGATGAGTCATGACCTTTACACAATAGTGTCAATGAAATGAAGCTTATTTTAATTTTGTAAAAAGTGACAAGATAAACATGAGTGAATGTTGAAAAGAAGGTTGCTCGACCGACTTTTGTTACTAACGGGTACAGCTTATCACGATTAAAAAAAGAAATTTACCTGTTTGAACATGCAACAATATCAGAGATCGTAGAAAGTGAACGTAACGCAAAGAAATGAACATAAGTAACATAATCTGAAATGTAGGTCTGTGACTTTTTGTAGATGTGTACAAGAAACCCTTGAGATGAATATTCCCATTAAGTTTCATGACTGTATATTCAACATTGCGAGGAATAATTAGCTACAGGCAATACAATTTATGTAATCATGGGAGCATGATGCCAGGTCTTTCTGACTAACTTTTGTCAGTTTGATTACTGTTAGGATGACTGTAATCAAGAGTTGTAGATTAAGCTGAGTCAAATGCGAAGAACAAAAAAACAGTGTTCATATCTTTGCTGTTACCATTGGCAAAGTGATGCCTATGCCTAGTTTTGGGCTTCACAGGGAAAATAAAATAAAATAATTGTCATCATACTTCATGTGCAAACCGGTAAACACCCATACAAGACAAACAGATAAGATCTTTTTCAGTTGATTTTCTAAACAAGATATACATTTGAAATCAATAGTTACATGAAACGTCAAACTCATGATATTATGTTAATGGTGTTGAGGCATTTTGAAGTTGACATTTTGAAAATGAACGTGGCCAGTCATATTGAACAATATCTGCCTGTTCATGCCCATAGTGTTTCCTCAAAACAACGCAGTCTAAAAACAGTACAACTGACTATGCATTTAGAATAAGAGCAATACAAACACATTCATAGTAGAATTCTATGATAGAGCCCCATGCATTCCAACTCAACATTAATCAAAATCTTCATTTCAGCTAATGGTACGAAAATTCAGTGTACACTTGCTTACAGTTATAATTCTATAAAAAAAACTGTTATTAAATGTAAACACTGTATTTAAGATGAAAACATAGTTAATAATGTTTAAGAATCATACATAATGCCTCATTTCACATAAGATTAATACAATGATAACATTTTTGTTTATCAAGTTCAGGTTGGCACAATAATTAATATATTCAACTGGTTTCAAATATTTTCTGTGGTAAAGTAAAATATAATGTTCCTTTCGTCCCGTTATAAAACATACTTTTTTGTCACTGCACACAATAATTATGCCATGGATGACTATACTTCAGTTAGAACATTTGATGTATATTTTAGGTTTAATCCATCTGGATCAAGGCGACATTCAATCCAAAACTTTGCCTCATCCCTTCGTGTATGTTGTTTCTGAAAAGAACATATACAGATATTAATTTCTCTTTCTGATTATATAACAACTTTACAATTAGATCCTAAAAAACATGCACATACATGTATTGAGTCTAACTGTTAAATGTGGTAAAGTGCATACTCCAAAATTAAGCATATATAAAACATAAGCAATCATGTATGAAACATACATTTAAGCACATATGAGAATTCTACGTTGACACAAACATGTGACACGACAAAACTTCAATTTTTGTCTCGTCTTTTTCTGAGAATATCTGAGACATAGTGATCACTCTGTCAGGTGACATCATCATCATCAACCATGTCTCTGTTGAAGTTTTTGTGCAATACCAAATCACTAAAACTAGTAATACAAACTTCATGAAACTTGCTATATTTAACGTTTAGTAACAAATACGTTCCCTTTATCGGCATGAATCCCTATGTGTGGTGGTGGGGCGAGAGTGGTAGGGGTGATTAAAGGCCAAATCCTATTTTCTACACATTACAAAATAATTTAACTCTACTTTGAAGTTTTCGTGCAGGTTTACAACTCGAAAACTTTGTATACTCAAATGTTTAAGTAGTGTCATTTGTTTATCACTGTTAAGTCATCCCCTCATTTCTACATATTTCGTTACAGTTCATGTTAATTTTACATTGTGATAAAGTATAGACCCATAGGCAAATGTAGACTGAACATTTCTTTCAAGTCTACATATTTATAAATTCATTGTCATGACCAAGAAATGCTCCATTTTACATAATGGGGGATCATTTATAATATATTTCAAGAATGCTTCACCAAAGTTGTAGGAGGCGACAATATGATGAACTGGTGGATGGATGAAGGTGATCACAATATCGCCAATATTGTTTTAAACCAGAGTGTAATTAACAAGTGCACAGTTCACATCTACTGTAAACAAATATTATCATGCTGAAAATAAATTCGCATTAAAATGATCTTTACAACAATATGCTGGCCCCTTTTTTAAAATTTAACTTTTCATCAGGACAATATAGTCAGTATTGCCGACCTGCCAACCCTAACAAGACCTTCTCATTAAGGCAGTCTATATTTTCCTAAGTTTGACCAATTTTCAATAAGGTTTAATGAAATATCATGTTCTGCTATCGTCAATTTGGAAAACATACATTTGAACAGTTCAGAAGTGTGACCTGATGCAACAAAGTCAACATCATGTTCAACTTTAAAAGTTTGCAAAATACACTTAGACCTTAGTCGCATCCAGTTCAGGTTCACAAACCGCAGTTCCAAACCCAATGAAGGTCAATGGCTTTTTTACTAAATCCCTCAAGTTGATGTAATATTTATTGGCTTCTTCCTCAACTTTCACATGGCAGTAGAAATCGTATCTCCTGCCATGATCAATAATCAAATCAACATATAATGTCCAATAAATGTACCTGAATAATTGCTGCTTTTTCAATAATCTGAATATTTCTTTTGATACTTATGTGCTGAGTGTTTTAACTTTTAAAGAGGATGGTTATCCCTCTCCGGACTCACGGTACTAATTATATGGAACAATTCGAACCAGTATAGAAATGGGTGATTATAGAGTATATATGGGTTTGGAGGGCCATGATAATGAAAAGTTAATTTTAGTAACATACTCCTAGGACAGGCGTCCGCTCTGAATATATCTAATTCTGCTGCTTGGCTGTCAGTGTTTGTTTTATCTGTCATCAGTCTTGTTATCAGCAAGTTCAATTTTTACTCATATTAAATTTAATTGCTTTTAGACTCCTAGCTAACTGTTCAGTTTTAAAGCCCATATTTTTAGTCCCCTGTATATACAAGCTAGCCTGTACATTTGGGATTTCCATAGCGTATTGGGCATACTAGATTATATGTCTATATTTTGTATTAAATGAGATTTGATGACTGTTGTTGTGATGCGCGTTTGATTGACAATAACTCCAAAGATGCGGTCTGAACAGTTTTGTAACTTTTTGCAAGAATAGTTAAAATTTTAACTTGAAGTCACAGAGTGATATAATCAAGAATTCCAAGATGAAGAAATGGTAAGAATTTTATATTATTTGTATTCAGTATTTTGCAATTTCATTTGCTGAATGTATCACATATATACACCTTCTATTGAGAACTGTTTTTGATATATTTATATATATATTTCTGAAATTGTTGAAATATAAATAGTTTTATATCACAGTAACTTCTAACTGTTCAGTATCGACTTAGTTTAAGATCAATCAATAACAGGGCTCTCTCCAAAAATCTAATCCAGTCAGTTTCACACGACTCCACAAATAAAGTAACCCAGTGTACATGTCACTTTATTTCTCATATGTTGGCCATTTCTTGGTCCAATTACATAAAGAAAGCAGTATTTAAGACATGATATTGTCTTTGGGTATTTAAACCAAGTTTTAAAACACTGCACACTGTGTTCTATTGACAGCACATATGAGTGCAGAAATATTTTAATACCATGGCTTTTTTCATGAACAACATTAAAAACCAAAAGGACTTGTAGTTAGTTAAAGATATTTAGTTTGTTCAGTACTAATTTTGCTTTTCCTTATAGACCGTAATGTATGCCAGACGTTTAAGTCAAGATATGTGGGTATGGGATGGAAATAATTACACGAGGCCAGACATATGATTAACCTATCTATCTATCTCTCTTTTGATATCTCATGTTATAAATACTTTTAATTCTTTACCACCTTGTACTATTTTATGTGTATTGGTTCAAATTGCAATATGGAGGAATTAGAGTAAGATAAATATGTTAAATAGCTGATTTGTGTTTCTAAATTTTATCATAATTTATTGTGGTCATAATTTTGGTTAGACACATTTTAGATATTTGGGTCAAACCTTCCTTGGAAAAGGGCAGGGAAAAAATCCAAGATTATCTCACTCAACTGAACAAGTCTTTTGTTAAGACAAGGAAGAAAAAATACATGGGTGGTTACGCGACAAAAGGCCAAACTCAATAAGGCGATTTGTGATGTACGCCGAATCTCATGCTTTCTAACAAAAATATCATTATTCTGTGTTACCCTCTTTAAAGTGATAAAGTTTAAAATTAGACCAATATATAACTTTTAACTTTATAAGTATGGGCTATTCTGGTTATTTGAGGAATAAGGTGAAGCTTAGAGATAAGAAATCTAAGAATGCCAAATTCTTGATTTAGACAACTACCGCAAAACTACCTAGCTCATGTAACAAGTCCAGCTGTTTAAAGTGTACACTATCAGTGTACACTATCAGGTTCAAACCAGTATTATTGAGTGGCTTAAATCGAGCAAAGAAATCTTTAGAATGAATTGTCCCCTTTGTGCTCTCAACAAATTTTTTTCATAGGGAGATAAAGTACTTCAATGTTTTAAACTCATAAAATACACTGGTATGTATCATTCTTTCAAATTCAGACCTTTAAACTATATTTCGAAGTAAAATTACCAATATGTCACTTTTAGTTATATAAATATGGGCTGTTCTGGTATTTTAGGAATAAGGTGAAGCCTGGAGATAAGGAATCTGAGAATGCCAAATCTGGATTTTGACAACTACCCCCAAACATACCTACCGGTAACTCAAGTTATACAGTCAACAAGGCCTAGTGATTCTAATTTTGCAATATCAGGTTGAACCCTGCAATAACTGGGTTGTTTACATTGAAACACCGACATCATTGAAATGAATTGACCCCTCTTATCTAATCTTTGTGCTGTCAACAAATTATTATAACAGGAACATAAAATACTTCAATGACTTGATCTCATACAATGCACTGGTAGGTTTCGTCCTTCCTAATGCAGAATTGAAAATACATATCAATGTTAAATTATAATAGTCTTTAGTTCACCTTTATTAGTTTAGAACATTGTAATGTAGAAATACAAGTGATTTAAGGAATATCTTTGATCTTCCTTTACTTCTTTCTTTCCTATTGTTTTTATCTTCCGAAATAGTCATGTGCAGGTGAGTGCCATGATGACCTACCTTATTCTGAGCCTTGCATACAATTTTTAAGTGTTCTGTTTACAGATTCAACGACAGAACATGGAAGTTTTAGTTAGTAGCCAAACTTAAGTGTCATGCTGGCAGTGGTCTACAAAGACTGAAGAGATGGGGGTTGACTACCAATACAAATTAATTTCCAAAACTATGGATTTTAATTGATTTTGGAGTTTTCAAAAGCGACATATATTACAAATAGTCTAGATTGAAATATACGAGCAATTAAAATGTTAAATGCAGAATTAAAGTGTTATTTGTTAATATATATATAATATAATAATACTGACAACACCCCTCAATCTCCAGGAAATGTTGAGTTATATGTTGTAGCCAGTTTACTTCAGATATCTTCCTCGTTCTCGCGACCCACGCTACTGAGGGATAGGTCAGGGCAACTTTAAATACAAGAGACAAAATCAAATGTGTCTGGGATTTAGGTTTGTAAAATAAATAATGAAATGTTAAATAGACAGAAACAAGGTTGACGGAGGTTGATGATAAAGGGTAAAAAGGCACAAATGCAGAAAATAAACTGGCATTTACGATATTTATTAGACTCATGTGTTCTCGCAACCTGGTCGGTTTTTATCTATTTATTCACTTATTTCTTTTAAAATCCATTTTACTACATTTGCAAATCAAGATAAAAATGCGGAAAATTAACTGCCATTTCAGATAAATTTATTAAACCCATGTGTTCTCGCAACCTGCTCTGTTTTTGTATATTTATTCATTCATTTATTTATTTTTAAATCCATTGTACTATCTTTGCAAGCCAAGTTTTAAAACACTTCACAATGTCTTCCATTGACAGTGCACATAAGTGCAATCAAATTTGAGCACCATGTTTTTTTTCTTCATATATGGCATTAAAAACAGAAAGGACTTGTCGTTAGTTAAAATATATTTAGTTTGTTCATGACTAATTTTGCTTTTCATTAAAGTAAAGGCCGTAACATATGCAAGAAGCTGGAGTTATAAAATGCTAGGCATATGATTAACCACTCTATCTGTCTGTCTAATCATACCTCATGTCATAACATACTTGTAATTCTTTACCACCTTGTACTATGTTATATTAGGTTAAAATTGCAATATGGCATAAGATAAATGTTTTTAGTAGCCGATTCACGTTTTTGAGTTTCATCATAATTTATTATCGTCATAATTGTGTGCTGGGCTGACACATTTTCGACATTTGGGTCAAATCTTTTTTGTAAAGGACAAAGGTAAGATCCAATATTATCTCATCCAACCAAACATGTCTTTTGTTATGACAAGGAAGAACAAATACATGGCTGACTATGTGCCAAAAGGCTAAATCTAGCAATAACTGAGTAGTTTAAATCAATATACTGACATTCTTGTAATGAATTGCCCCCTCGTATCTAACTTTTGTGCGGTCAACAAAAAGTGTTATCACAGGGAGATAAAGTATTTCAATGATTTGAACTTATAAAAGGCACTGGTACGTTTCGTCCTTTCAAATACAGAAATTGAAAATATATATCGATGTTAAATTAGAATTGTCTTTTGTTCACCTTTATTAGCTTATATAATTTGTAAAATTTATAAATACAAGTGAATGAAGTAATGTAGAGATACAAGTGATTGAAGCTAAATATTTAATCTTCCTTTACTTATTTCTTTCCTACTAACTGTTCTTATCTTCCGAAACAGGCTTGTGCCATGTTGACCTACCCTATTTTGAGCCTCGCAAACATTTTCTCAGTATTCTATTTATAGATTACATGACTCAGCTAGGAAGTTTTAGTTAGTAACTGAACTTAAGTGTCATGCTGGTAGTGATCTAAAGAGATCGGAGCGATGGGGGTTGACTACCAATAAAAACTAATTTTCAAAATTATGGATTGTAATTGATTTGGGAGTTTTGAAAAGCGACATATATTACAAATGGTCTAGATTGAATGATACGATCAGTTAAAATGTAGAATGCAGAATTAAAGTGTTATTCGTTAATATATATATATATATATATATATATATATATATATATATATATATATATATATATATATATATATATATATATATAGGATATATTAATATTGAAAACACCTCTGAATCCCTGGAGAATGTTGTGCTACATAACGATGCATGTTGTACCCAGTTTTCGGCAGATATCGTCCTCGTTCTTGTGACCCATGCTACTGAGGGTCAGGTCAAGGCACCTTTAAATGTAAGAGACAAAATAAAATATCTCTGGGATTTATGTTTAAAGAATAAACAATGAAAAGTTGGAAAGAAGGAAACAAGGTGGGGGGAAGTGGATGATAAAAGCGTAAAACATAAAAATGCTGAAAATATATAGGCATCTCAGATGAATTTTTAGATCCATATGTTCTCATGACCTGCTCTATTTTAAAAAAATGTCATTATTCATTAATTTCTTTCTTTTTAAATCCATTTTACTATACATTTTTGAAAGAGAAACTGTATTTTTCGCAGCTAAATATCGGGGAAATCCCCTAGACCGTTCTGGTCAAAGGTCACATATCAGATGGCAGATTCATTCCTGATACAAGGGTCTTGTAGCTCAAATTACATTTCGTCAATATCATTACTTGTTTTTCTCAGTAGTTCTTTAATGGCGATTTCCTTGATAAACCCACATTCTTCTTGAGACAATTAACTTTGCATACACTTATGTGTTAATTATCCTTATTATATTGATTTACATACCTTACCATGATGCATCTATATATACTTTTGTTTATCCTATTTGTAACAGAAAAATTGAGACAATATTCTTCTGAATATCAGTCCTTTAACAGACATGTCTTTCGAACACTCATTACTGAAATAAGCACCTAATACTTTAGGTGCTGAACTGAAAACACATATCAAACACATGTAGATAAAAACAATTGTGTGGCTCATACAGTTTTTTCTCCACATAAGCTTGCGTCAAGAATGGAAATATACCGAGAAATACAAGTTTGATCATGAGCAGTTAGAACTTTAAAGTTATGATTTTTCAATATCATGGTATTTCCATATGTTTACTATGGAAGTTGAATTAGTATCACGAGTCCTATAGAGATCAGTAACCTTACAGTTTCCACATATGCATGTACATGTAAGTTACTATATATGCAAAATTCAGGTTCTATTTGTGGATAACAAGCAAAATAAATACCTTTTGTTTATCTCAGACAAATTTTCAGTTGGAATTTAAGCACACTTTTATATATGACAATTGTTGGTATGAAAGGAGGGGGTGTAGAGTGTGGATTGACTAAGTTGGGTGGGGTGTTTTGCACATTGATTAATATCTATGCAACCAAATATATACATTTTAGACAGTGTACCATTTTATGAGTAATTATGGTCACTAAGTGAATATTTTGTAGCTATGTTTTGAAACATATGTTTCGGATTAGATCGCTTATGTCTCTACCACCATGTTTAATGCTGATGATCCTTGATCATTTTCTGTCCCCCCCCCCCCCATATCATTTTGTGAATGTTTTGGAACTTCATATTTTGTATTGTAATTGGCTTACGCCAACCTTACTTTAGTTTTAAATTATGTGTGCTGGAGTAATTGAAAGCAATATCTGCCAATTAATTCTACTTTTGGGGCCTGTGGTGGCAGAGTGGCCTAAGACGGTCGCCTTTAGAGACCACTCAAATCTCACCTTTGTCCAATTGTGTTCATGCCACAGCTCGGCCAACGTGGGTATGTGAGAAAGTTTGCCAGTAGCTTCCCGTGGATAGGAGCTTCTTCCCGAGTTCTTTTTCCATCAAATATCCTGGCCCCATGTATAACCTATCGAGCTGAAAAATTGCATTAAAATCACTAAACACAAAATATTTAATCTACTTTTGTAAGTAATACATGCACATATAGATGGTCACATTGGCCTTTAACTTGTTTCATGGATACTATGACAAGGATGATAATATATTTCAATCTTACATTGAAGTCAGATTTTACTGGGTAAAAGTCACAGGTTTTGAGTGACCGTGGAGTAACAAACAATACAACAAACATATTCCATGCATCAGCGATTACTTCAATTAGCCCACTACAGCTGAGGCCCTATATGAAAAGCATGCAGACCACTCGACTAATATACTCATCGACATGTAGGTCACTGTGACATCCTTTTCTTGTAAGTGTGTTGCACGAAAAGAGATGCTTATAATCATCTAGTTTGATTCTAGCATGAACAGTGCCCGATACTGAACCCAAGTCAGCTAAGCATGACATAAATTTACATAATTTTGTGATAAGGGTGTAGTTCTCACCAAGATGTATCCCCTCATCAAGTACCATCGTTCTGTGTATAACAGTATGTATACAGGGTTCTAACAACCTATTTGGTTATGATCTAAATGCAAAAACTTAACATAATCAAGCAATATGTGAAATGTAGGTCACGTTGACCATTTGCTGTAAGGTTGTGGTTCTTACAGAGATGCATATCATCATCTAACGTAATGATGCACAAAGCTTGAGAAATACACATCAAAAAATATAAAATTTAAGCAAAATCAATAAAATAAAGTATGGGTTACAGTGACCTACTTTTGCGATGAGGGTGAAAAAGCCTACCACATGCATATCCTCACTATGTTCATCTCACAAGGTATAAGTGTTTATAGAGTGTGCAAAAGACCAGAGTTTGACATGAGTTTGCCTATCCACTCCGTTCCACATCAACCATTGGCATATATCTCTTGCCAAAACACATTTTTAAAACAGTGCCCTCTTGCAGAAGAAAGATTTATTGTCAATATCAAGTAAAAGCAACTGACAAATGAGAGAATTCATTATGTGACATGTTTGGAAATCAGACACATGCCCAGGGCAAGTGACTTTAAAAATATCACAAGCCCTGACTCCAATTCCATGTGCGAGGAAAGGGACCTATCTTTTACTATTATTTTGACATGATGTTGAAATTAAGAGTACTTTAAATATGAAAAGAAATAAACAAAAATCATATTAAAATGTCTCGTGTGTGTATTCGCCTCTCAAAATATTTCATATAAAGCAATGGTTGCCTCCATGTCCTGATGTCAACCATTGTCCAATAGCTCCAGTGCTCAAAGAGTTTTTCAGACACAGGCCCAGGGCAAGTCTCTTTTAACAAAATCACTTGCCCTGACTTTAAATCCACTTGCCCGCGAAGGCCATATTTTTTACTATTATTTTCACACACCCACCCATTCAGAATAATTAAATGGTCAGTCCTTTATACTTGTGATATTGGTTACTGAACCCTAGTTAACATTCTGCTAAAGAGGGACTCACAACCAACAAGGTTTCCAACAATGTCTCCACGATCAAGTGGTAAATTCTGAATAATTGTAGCATACAACTCTGCTCTTGTGATTTCTGACTGTATGCCTTTAAGTTGATGTACCGTCTGTATTTCATCACAATCTTTCTGTAGGGATACGAATTCGGAGGCCTTGGAGTTATTTCGTTTCCTGAACGCTGTAAAAATATCTATGTTTCTTGATAAAAGTTAAAAATAGAAATGAAGTCGAGGCACTGATATTTTTTAATATCAATCAGTAAAAACAGTAGCTTCAAATTCGTAATTAGTTTATGTCATAGTTGTGTGGATGTGTCACAATTACAGAAAACCCCTACTCCACATAAAACAAAAATAAAATTAGCGGCTACCAACTCTTTGAACTAAACTGATTTAAATATAATGCAATGATCTCAGTTTCTTTAGCGTGAGAAAATTATTGTATTGTGGACTTTTATAAGTCACTAATCGCATAGCTGAGCTTAATTGTCAAACAATCGAAAAGGGTACTGCACGATACATTCAACCAGCAATGCATTGCCAGAGTTAGCTTGAGCAAGGGACAGATTACATGCTGTACAAATGAACACTAATTATAGATAATCAATGATATGCGGAGAACAGTAATAGTACTGTTCCCGGTTCATATGTCTCGTGCTTCACACTGTACACACAAAGTTTATAGCTCTTGATACAATTAAGCCTCATTCAGGATCTCCATTCCATATTCTTTTTTGCAATATGTAATACATGCTTATTCCCTTCCCTCCTATTAGCCTTGGGCCCTTCATAACCTTAATGTGGAGGGATTTAAAGATGGGGACCAGCAGGGAACTGAGTATTAATACTTTACTTCAAAATAAAAATGCAGAATTTCATCAACTATCTCAAGGTTTCCTTCAGGCAATTTATTTAACACCTTTTTTTGGGACAGGCCCGACGGGCAACTCACAGAGGGTCCCAATGTTGATATAGAGAGGCCCTGAGCAATGGGCTATCAGATTTTGTTTTTTAGCTCTGCTTGAATCGGAAAATAAAATCTAGTGAGAAAAGTTAAATTTGAGAAACGTGCATGCAGCATGTGTCCTTCTTTATGGATGGTGCTTCAAACATTCCCTATTATCTTCTTAGGTAAATGTATTAAACAATCTTATTGGCTGAATTCTTTCAGCTGCATCCAATCAGATAGCGGAGCATTAGATGCTGATTTGACTAGTTACACATATCAGTGGTTGATATGGACTGAAGTTGATCAACAACCTTGAGCGAGCAAAAAATGGGGAAGTAGTTGACTTATGCAGTTCTAAAAATCCAATGTTCCATATGCAGTCCACCCAAAAATGTTGCAGGAATTAAACCCTTCATAGCCTTTTCTTAGTATGTATTTCTTTTTTATATTTCCTTAGAAAATGATGCATGTTGGTAATTGTTTGAAAGGAAATCTAAGGCATGGCTAGTTACATACACAAAGTAAAACTCTTACCAATAATAACATTAACAATAATTATTAATTTCTGAGAATATATACAGTAGGTGACAAATAAAACAAGATCCTAATTTTATTACGCATTATATTTTCTTCTTCGTTCATGCATCCTGTAAATTCCTTCGATGAATTATGAAAACATTTATTGAAAGGCATGATCCATGTTTCATCAGATGTGCCATTTAATCAGAATGAGCTATAACCATTCAGTAGCATCTGGTATTTCCTTGGATATTGTCTCTTGAAGAACAGAGTACTTATAGTACTGCTGAAATGGTAGTAGAGATTTCCTGCTCATTTTTCAGTATTAATTTGGAGAAACTAATCAACACAAATGTCATTAAATTATTGTCAAATATCAAAATCTATCAGAAACTATTTTCTTCAAGACTGGCTCAGATTCAATACATTGTTCCATCATGTTACCTGAAGTTCTGGTGAAAAGACAGTTCACGCTGTAAAAGGTAATTCTATAACCATATCTGCGCGCTACAATGTTGTCTGCTGAGTGAACACACTGTTACAACAGTAAATTTTACAAAAAATAATCTCATGTATGCATCGCCATGCGCTATTAAGCAGCAGTGATCTGCTTAAACCTTGGGCACATTATATTGCCACTTACGATCGTGCAAAATAAACTGAGCACAGAAGCGACTGTTTACATTTGCAAAACTAGATGGGGCTTTTTGTAAGGGAAATAATATGAAAGCTATAAGAATCGCCTAGCACAATGTGGAAAACTGCCTGGGGCAAGAAGAAAAAAATTAGCATGTCACAGAAAATAAACTGGCATGGCATCACATGGCATGGCATCACACGCGCCAACATAAAATGGCCTGGGTGAAGCGCTACCCCATTCATGGACACAGGCACCCTTTATAAATATTTTGTGTCCTCCTGCTATAACTGTATCCAAAATGTTTGGTCAAAAAATCTTCAAAAATGTCACTGTAATTTATATTTTTGTGCATTTCACCTTTTTAAGAGAAACTCAGAACCCTTTATTTTATTTCTAATTTAAATGCAGATTCAATATGGCAAGTTGCAACCAGTGCAATCTAGTTACATTGTATTTTATAAATTCATAAATTTATTATAAAAAGTATAAAATTCAAAAATATAGGGATATATGCAAAGAAAAATGGCACTACAGTATACCAGTGTTTTCATCCTGGTTTTTTTTCTTTCTTCCTCATATACCAATGACTGGTCCTAAACATATTGGGCCAAATTTGAAAATTGTTTGCAGTGGCCGATTCACCCAAACTTTGCCATGCCATTTTATTTGCTGCTACAAGCCATTTTTTATGCACCAGCTGTTTTCTACATTGCGCTAGGCCTTTATTCCAAAAACTTGCATAAGCATGCAATTTGTATGCGTTGGTTTCAATTCCATGTAATCATGAGGTTATGCAAAGTAAAGTATGTTTCATATGGTAATGCTACAGATGTCCCATTATATATCTTGCAAAAGTTTTCATGGAAACATCTCAAAAAGTGGCTAAATTTATAGGACACTTTACTTGATTATTAGAGATGCGGCACCATTCTTACCTCCTTAAAAGGCAACACCATGATTTTGACAAACAATATGTATGGTGGATAGGAATAATGCACTCAACTATGTTCTGAGGTACATGGGATAATGTTCATCATGCTATCAACCACATGAGTACCATAAGTGGTACAATAAACACCCGCTCCGAAATTATGAATGTTTTTCATGGCATTCCCCGAGCATCAGTATTGGCCCTCATACCTCCATTGCGGAGGACAGGGGCCCCTCCAAATCCCCCTTTACTTTAAACTCTTTACCTATTTCCTATTTTATGGAATGTCTGGTCTTTCTCATCTCAACTGCATCCCAGCCACACTTTTTTGCCAAGGTAAGAAATGAAGTTATGTTTTGCAAAACCCATTTTTCATCATGGAGTAACTGCGACAATTTGACTCTGATTTAAAAATAGATTTTTTTAATAGCACCAAATGCAGCCATCCAAAAATTCTGATCCACAGTATGTGATGCAGAACTCATGTTCAGGTGCGTAAAGAATATTTATTCTTGGAGTCATTCTGATCTTGGACTTTGAACTTTAAATCACCAAAATTAATAGGTGTATTCCTTGTCTGAATGTATGGTATTTTGTTGAAACTGTTTTCCTTCTTTGAACCCCTGTGACCCAGACCTTTGTTTTTTTTTTTTTTGCCTCAAAAATCAACAAGTGTATTTAGTCTCAAATGCAAGACATCCACAAACTTTGGTTAATGTAGGTGATGAAGAACTCAAGATATTGCCAGGAAACCATTTTTTCTTAAGGAGTCTGTCACTTTGACCACTGAACACAAAATCAATTAGTGTCTTTCTCATTTCAGATGCAAGCCATTTACAATGCACTATAATGATAAAAATTATTGTTGGAGAAATACTTCAAATGTAAATTAAGGAATAATCCAACACTTTTTATTTACATCTTAAAAACAGGTAAAAATTGGAAGACACAAATTGCTCCTTTTCTAACTTGGATAGACAGAAAAGAGAAATTCATAGCGCAGCAACCACTTAAGTTATAGTTTATTGATCAAACTATTTTTTCTTGCTGTGTAAATATAAGAGCAACTCATGAGTAACATACAATTTTCATTCACTTAGATCCTTGTTACATGTTCCAGAAATAAACAAGAACAACAACAACTACTACCGCTACTACGATACAAATAACAACAATAATCCCTCGAATGGACTGACGCTTTACTGGGCGAAACTAATTTCCAGGTATTCAAGACAAGATCCTTTTATCCTTTTAACTGCATCTGTTTAAACCATCCCTGATATTCTTCATCAATAACAAGCTTTTCAAATTAGCCGCAGTGCTGGACTTACTGGATGTTAGATTGGCACCATCTGAAACCCCATGTAAATATGACCATTCATTCAGAAGGAGTAGTGATAACAAGATTTTCAAGACAGCCATTGTAGCACCTATATTGGATATAATATTGGCACCATTGTCATTTAGAACAAACTAGGTATCACAAGAAGCTTGTTGGTGAAAACTCTATGTTGATATAGACATTTATTGAGGAGGAGTAGAGATAACAATATTTTCAATATGGCCAGCATGGTGTCGATACTGAGGGTCAGTTTTTTCATTTTCATTGAGGACCAACTAGACACCGGAAGAACTATTCTGACAAGTACCCTATGTCAAAATGACTTTCCATTGAAGAGTAGCAATTTCCAGATGGCCGTTGTGGTGGTCATATTGATAGTAAGATTGGCACCATTGTCATTCATGACCAACCAAACATCATAAGAAGTCTTTCAGTGAAAACCCCATGCTGATATGACCATTCATTCAGTATAAGTAGTGAAGGATTTTCAACATGGCCACTGTGGTGCCTGAGTGGCGGCCTGAGTGGCACTATGTTCATTAGGACCAACTAGACACCATAAGAAGCTTTTAGTAAAATTCCCATGTTAACACGACCATCAATCCAGGAGGAGTAGCGATAACAAGATTCTCAAAATGGTTGCTGTGAAAGCGATTCTGGATTTGCGTTCAGAACCATTTTCATTTAGGACCAAATATGAAGTCTTCTGGTGAAAAATGCAATGTTAAAATGCCTTTTCGTTCTGGAGGACTAGTGATAACAAGTTTTTAAGATGGCTGCAGTAGCGGACATATTGGACCTTAGATCAGAACCATTTTTGCTTAGGACCAACTAGACATCATGAGAACTCTTTAGTGAAAACTCCATGTCGATATGGCCATGCATTTGAGAGGAGTATCGATAACAAGTTTTTAAGATGGCCACTGTGGTGGTCATACTGGATGCCCGAGCAGTACATTTTGGTAAAATTCCCATTTCATAATACTCAGGGTATAGATTATACAGGTTCCACTATTACATGAACTTTAGGATGTAAATTGTTATCAGTGATAACACGATTTTCAATTTAGCTGCTGTGGTGCACATATTGGATGTCAGCTTCGCATCATTTTCATTAAGGACAAAGTAGACATCGTTCGAAATCTTGGTAGAAATCCTATGTCATAACGACAATCCATTCAGGGGACTAGTGACAAGAAGATTTTTAAAAGAGTCATCATGGCAGCCATATTAGATGTACGACTGTTCATTTAGGACTTGGTGAGACACTATGTCATAATGATCATCCATTCAGAAGGAGTAGTGAAAACAAGATTTTTTAGACATTCATCATGGCAGCCATATTGAATGTATGACTGGCACCATTTTCATTTAAGACCAACTTGATATCATAAGAAGCGTACTGGTGAAAACCCCATGTTCATATAGCTATCCATTTGGAGAGGAGCAGAGATAACAATATTTTCAAGATGGCTGCTGTGGTGGCCATATTGGACATCGGATAGGCACCATTTTCATTTAAGACACTGGACATCATTAGGAGTCTTATGATGAAAACCTCATGTCAATATTACTTTCTGTTCAAGTAGAGATGTGATAACAAGATTTTTAAGATGGCTGCCATGGCGGCCATATTTGATACATATCGGCTCCATATTTATTTAGTACCAGCTAGTGATCATTAGACGTCTTTTAGCGAAACCCCGTGCTGCTTTGACTATCCATGCAGGATAAATAGTAATAAGAAGATTTTGATCTTAGATCGGCAACATTTTGCATTTAGGACCAACTAGACTTAATAAGTCTTTTGCCGAAAACCCCATGTTGATATGATCATCCATTCAGGAGTAGTTATAACAAGAGTTTCAAGATGTCTGTCGTGGTGGCCATATTGGATGTCAGATCAGCACCATTTTTATTTATGACCAAATATACATCATAAGAAATCTCTTAGTGAAAACCCCATCTTGATATGACCATCCATTCAGGCGAAGTAGTGATAACAAGAGTTTCAAGATGGCTGCCATATTTGAAGTCAGAGCTGCACCATTTTGTTTAGGACTAACTAGCCATCATAATAAATCTTTTAGTGAAATCCCATGTTGATATGACCATCCATTCAGGAGAAGTAGCAATAACAAGGTTTTCAGGATGGCCACTGTGACGGCAATATTGGAGGCACCATTTTCATTTAGGACCAACTTGACATCATACGAAGTCTTTTAGCGAAGACACCATGACGATACAACCACACATTCTGGAGGAGTAGCGATAACAAGATTTTCACGATGGCCACAGAGTTGGCCATATTGGATGTGCGAGCGGCACCATTTTTTAGACCATGGGATAAATTGGTGTGTAAAGTTTCATGGCAATCCTCCAAGTAGTTTAGGAGGAGTAGCGATAACAAACTTGTGCAAATGGACAGACGAACGATGGATGACAGAAGACGGACAACAGACCATCCCATAAGCTCTTCTGGTCTGGGACCAGTAGAGCTGAAAAAAACCCCAACTAATACTATATATTATGTTAGCTTAAAAACAAATTTAATTATCTTGAGGTAAAATAAACAAAATGTCGTATTGAAAGACACCCCCACCCCCAATTGACTGGTTGACCACTTACAAATAGCTCAAAACTCCACAATAGCCAAACCATACCATCCTTTATGTAGCCTAATTTTAACAAACGGAAATTGTGTAAAAATTACCTGATTTAAAATGGTTAAAGATGTGCAAGTCAGAATAGATCTACGCACATTATAATCCCAATGATTTTGTTAAGTTACAACGTGATGACTGTATTAGTTATATAAATCCTCGTTATCTGTTTAAATATATAGATTATATTTTCTATTCCTAAGTTTATACGAGATATATTTCGTGGTGTTATACAAAAATGTGATATTTTAACGAGTGTCTTTTTGTGTATAATTTGATTAAATATATCTGGTATTTACAAAGGCAAAGAAAAGTTTCTTCTTATTATATATCAAACTTGCTTCTGAATCGAAGCTTTGAAGATTAAATTCACTCTTCATTACACATTCATTGGCTGATCATAAAAAAATATCAGTGATCTGATAGAACAGTAGGTTTGGGATCGTCTAATCTGTTGCAATAAATTAAATTAGACATTTTGTATACTATTTTACCCTAGGTGACCGCAACAATTAAGTGATGCAGCACACTGGATTTGTATATTGTCAAAGTTGTTAAAGGGATATAACTTCGTAAAAGAAGCAAACGGTGGCAAATCCAATATCTATGGCAAAATAGAATGTCCATGCCTAAAAGGTAATTCAGTTTATAAAAAGTCCGATGCTATTTGCACGGCTGCCGTGTACCTTAACTGGGGAAGACTGTTCGCATAACCGCCATGTATCTAATCTTGAAAGACTATTCACACATCGACCGTGTACATAATTTAAGTAATTTGTACAGTTTCAGGTACCTGATATGCGAAAGGTATTCGCATGGTTGTGTACAGTACACACATTGATGATTATAGAAAATCCACGTTTCCACTGTGGACCTTAATCCTTTCACGCTCTTTCCGCCCTCTGTTTAATACTCGTAACCCAACTATACATATCCATTTTCTCAGGAACTTGACACATGTTAACTTTTACTGTAGACCTACTGTTTTGATGCAGCCTCAATGAAGTATCTGATACTGCATTCTATAACCAACAAGTTAAAAATTATACTTAGGATTGCTGGTTTGATCATCTGAAGAGTTTAATATTACCAAATGAACGTATGAAAGTGATAAAAAAAGTGTAATTACTTAAATATTTTCGGTAGGAGATAAACTTGTATGTATAATTTTTACTTAATGCAGATGAAATGTATTTGGTACAGTACATTCTTTCAATCCACATGACAAATAATGCAAAACTGTTACCGAATGTCTAACGAATATTGTTTATCAGTTTAGTTACTAATTTACTATATTTTGACCCAATTATCCTTTATAAGGAGTTTTCGTGAATACAAATAAAACATTTTTTGTTTCCAAAGAACACGGACCAAATGAGTATTTATACAGGGTGTTTCAGCCAACAATGTGAAATTACTAACATTATGTCCATAATGGCCCAAATGGCACTGATTCTTTGGGAACCAAAACTAAGCTTCAAGTTACATTGCAAACTTTGAACTAGTTGAATTAAAAGAAGTAATAATCAAAGGTTAACTGCTTGAAGATATACATGTACACAGCATATAAAAAAGGGTGGAGCCAATTATTATGTGCAGATGGGGGAATTTTTGTTTTTAAATATTGCAATAGCAGTTAATTCTCTCCTGGACATCTATCATATCATCATCATCCTTTTTTTTTTTTTGTTGCAAATCAAACGAAATGCCTACAATTATGCAAACTTAGTTGTAAAGTGGGTATATGTGGTAGATATGGTTGTATTTACTGTATGAAAAATAGCCTTCAGTTTTGTATCACGGTTTGGTTTTAGCTTTATCGAAGTGGAATTTATTTTTGTTCATACTCCCGTCCACTAATGTTTAACTTGTATTGTATTAGCGTGATTACACTTTTTTCATCACTTTCATCCCTGGCAGAACTACTCCGAACAGGAGGTAGAATAGGTTTTGGCTTCAAAGGTTGTAAATCCCAATTATTTCCTGTTTATTTTGACCAGTTCATATTAATTCTAAGGTGGTTGAAAATATTGTCACTGTGTTCACTTTGATTATTGCAGTAATTTTCACTCATTCTACTTTCAGTCTATTAAATTTCTGAAGCTCTAAATTCATACATGTTAATTATGACCAGATTTGACAATAGATTGTTATGTATGATGTTTACATACTGAACTTTTGTTTATGATTGTAAGTTGTATGGTTATTTGAAAGTACATAATTAATTTTTTTTCATACTTGCAAGTTGTGACATGTGTCAGGTAGGCCAGTATTTTCATAGGCATTTTGCAACTAGACGTTTGTGACATATGTCTGGTAGGCCAGTATTTTTCCATTAGAATTTCTCATATTCTGATGTGACATAGGTCATGTAGGCTTTGGTATTTATATACAGATGTTAGTAAAAAATATTAATTCCTGTTTTAGACTTCAGGTGGTAAAAGATCAGCCTCTAAGGAATCTATTTTAGTTGTGTTGTTAAAGTCAGATACGATTTGAGAGGAATTATTTATTTAAATTATTCATTGGAATTACTCAAGTGCTCATTGACTTTTGGATTTATATATGAGTTAGGGATTTATGTGAACTCATTCAAATGCATTCTAGATTAGAAGCTTTGTGGTACATCATGACATTCAAGGCTATTGGAATTCATTCGGAACATTATATTATTTTGGACTTGTAATTAGGGTATTTAGGATTATTTGGAATTTAACTCACAAATTGTAATTTTCTTTAGGATTTTTTCTTTATTTTTCTGGAAATAAATTGCTTGTTAATTTTACTTACATTGTTGGTTTCACTTTCTTTCTGTTACATATTTTAAGGACTAGAGTCGTAACAAGATAATAAGAAAAACACACTTATAGCAGGTTAATAACCCAATTAATTATATATATTCTTGTTAAATACAAAATGAATTGCTAAGCAGCAATTTACCTAATTCCTCAATTTGAATAAAGAGCGGAATCAAACTTTTATTTCTAAATTTCGTCACTAGACGAATGCCAAAATGAAGATAATTGCAGTACATTTCAAAAATGCATACTCTCTAATTATCAATGTAAGTTTCCCAGTTAGCGATAACAGCTACAGGTAACATTGATAGAAATCTATGGTATATAATCTCTCTCATTTTAACATGTAATAAACACTTCTTATAACAAAGATGCATTTTTAAAAAAAAGAAAGTCTGTACTGTAATATAGCTTTTGTAAACATGTCATAGCTTTGTGGTGCTGTGATAGACTTATATTATATGTGCTGCGTTCAAAGAATAATGGGCAGAATAAAAAAGTTGTATGGTTTGTTTTATATACTTCTAGAAACCAATTTTGCTAGAAAATATCACAGCTGAACCTAATTGAAATTTCTGAGTCCATATTACAAGTTCAAAATTTGTTTTTCTACAAACAACAAAAACATTTTTATCAGAAGTTAACGTTTATTTAGAAACATCTGTGCTAAAAAATAAAATCGAAGCTCAACACCTTCCTGACCTGCATTGTTAAGAAGCGTAGCGGCTGACTTCAAATTTAAAATGTCACTCTCCGGCTGGTGCTTGATGGTAGATTCACAACACAAGTGACTAAGAAAGTAACCTTTTTCATAAAAATAACTTCATTTATGGTATGAACAGCTACTGATAGAGAGCATTCTTCGATACCATGTAGACGACTTCAGCGCATTTAAAAATTAGCATACTCTCAAATAATCATTTTCTAAATCTATGGATAAATGTATTTGTATACTGCTTTCAATCATTTCTTTAAAGGAGAGTTTGGAAATAGTATGGACATTAAAGGGAAACCAGGACAAATTAATAACCAGTACATGAATCACATTTATGAAATATCATTTTTTGCGAAAGAACATCGAAATTACCGTTTGATGCAGATCAGTATGTAATGCTCGCATCTGTATATGCTAAAAGGCACATGTACATGTAATCAATCAACAGGGATGTATGTTGTAGCTAGGCAATTTTCCGGATGTGCGCTCTGTTATGGACACGGGTGGCAAAATATCCAAAAAATGTAAAACCTGATAATTTTAACTACATTAAGTGCGTTCGATGATATGGTTTATAGATAATTAAAAGTACTTGACATTAGCTAATTATCCTAAATAAACCTTATATGTATGTATAAATGAGATTCAGATTGAATTTGTTTGTATTAGAACTATTGTGGTTGTGGTATGTGTTTCCGTTAGTGTGTGAGAAGGCACTTCCCGTAATGCAAGAGTGTGGTTCAAATTAAGAAAAGGACACATTTTAACAAAATTACAAACTGATCAGGTAAGAAATATGAGTAATTGCATACTTTAGAAGAAGATACTTCATTCGATTCTGTTGGATGTTACGATTGTCAATAATTGTGAATGTTAAATTAAGCCTAGCGCAACATGCTTAGTGACAGTGAATACGACATATATTCCTGTCTATATCCATATGCTTTTCTACGGTGGATTATACGGTGTGTCGAATAAGCCACATGTATGTATAGAAAGAAAGACATGTGAGTGGAGAATATGAAAATATTCCAGACTGTTCATTATGGGGATCATCATAATGTTTGGGACTGAAAATTGTGTCACTATTATTATTACCAAAATACATGTACAATTGTGCAGTGTTGCACCTAGGATCCCATGGTCAGGGAACACTTTGTGTCTCTCATACTCCAGATTTGGGGGACTGTTACGGAATTATGTATATGGAATCTATATTGTGCTTAAACGTTTGGCCTATGACTCTACTGTACAGTTGTGTCAAATAGTGAGTCATATTTAAGTTGGGTTTAGTTGTACTATTTATCAAATAACAACATGTTTACTGACCTTTTGTTCAAGGCCAGAGATGTTGATCATTCTTCAGTAAAATTCCATGAAATAGACGCATTTAGTATTGCATTCTGGGTCACAATATGACGTGTTTCCTGTTGTGAAATGTGACATTTGCAAGTTGTATAAAAGACCTGGAGATACGAATTATTTCCATTCCATTTTAGATCTTGAGTTGAAAAGAACTGTTTTGTTTATGATCAGCTTTTTGGAATCATCAGATTGTTTGAAATAATAGCATTGCTGGAATCCTGTAATGATGTAATGCCATGTTGTATGAATAATTTAAAAGGAATTATTTATTGGACCATTCATCAGAGCTACCTGGAGTTATATTTAGGACTTTCTCGGATGTCTCTGAATACTTAAAGATGATCTGACAGTATCGTTAATACATCTGAATATTATAGACTCATTCATTCGGAACCATCATCTATTCGGAACATTCGTTCATTACGAAGACTCATTCTTTCGGAACATTCGTTCATTACGAAGATTTATTTGGAACATTCATTAACTTGGAACATTCACTCATTTGGAACATTTTACAGTTTCTATATATATAGGACTTGTGATTAGGACACTAATAATTGTTGGATTATTTGGATTTTAATACACGAAACTGATAGTGTATTTTGATTTTCACATTAATTATTTAAAATAAATTGTTTGTTGATTTTTACAAACATTGTGGGTTTCACTTTCTTTTTGTTACGTTTGTTCGAGCCAAAGGGTCGTAACAAATAAATGGGGGCTCAGGTCCGGGATTGGAATTCTTATTTGAATACCGTCTCCGGGATAGGATCTTATATTATAGGTCTGAGATTAGGGATATGATGGATATGATTATATTTGTATAGTTCCGGGATCGTTGGTCTAGGGGTATGATTCTCGCTTTGGTTGCGAGAGGTCCCGAGATTTGATGGATAGGATTGATGAGATTTGGTGGATAGGATTTGATGGATAGGATTGATAAGATAGGACTGATTGATCTGAATTTCTTTGCATTGCAATTTATTGATTTTATTTCAGAGATTCAATGTCCCTGCTAAAGATTTTTATTTTGCCCATTTGAATATAGTAATTCTATTTGGGAGAATTTTTGAGTGAAACTAACAAATAATCACAATGTCATTGAATGTTCGGAATTTTGTTTCAAGTCCTACCCACATAGGGTCTGAGTATGTAATTATTTACAAATTTCAATATGGCGCGACTTTTAGATCAAACGTCTGATAGGCTGATTAGAGATGTTTATCTTTTTATATATGTACTTGGTGTAAATAGAAGGGCACGTTATTTAGATTTGCTACGTGTGAAGAATAAGCAACGAAATAAACACAGAGCTATTCCAAATGCTCTTGTTTTACAGAAGTCAAGGTCAGGATAATGTATTGAAAGAAATACTTGTGTGGAGGCTTGCATACCTCAGTCTGTTTTTGTCATGGAGAATTACGAACCATTCATGTCGAAGGGTTTAGTGTCACATGTTGGTGACCTTAAATTTGTCTCTCCATTGTGTTATTTGGTCATCAGACTTAGTTCGGAAAGTGACTTCTTTACCTATCATAGGTATTTATTAAGATGGAAATCCCTGTTTTTTGTATCATCTGCGTAAAGTTACTAGAGCTATGAGAGCTCTTGAGAATGATGTTGTTTAGAAAATCTTCTTTGGCTGATACATTCGTTTCCAATGGTTTAGTCAGTCTAATGAGGTCTTTATGAGGAAACGGAGACCACTCGGAGTACCCGCTGGTGACGAGTGGTCAGTTCCTAATCAGGGTATCAGACGACAACAATTCATTGTCCAACAGGAGTACGATATCGAAATATCTTGGGTTTTTTCAATTAGCTATCAAATTGTCATACGGTGGGAAACATCAATCAGAATAGATCAAGGCCATCTGTCAACTCTTCTTACATTTGACGTACCTTTTAGTCTGTTTCTGCCACTTACCTAAGACCAAGTCAATATGTTTTTATTTTATGTGCCTGGTAGAAAAAGAACTGGTGCACTTTCGAGTGTATAGAAGTACTATATTGTGAATAGTTTGTATAATTCAGTTGAGTGTTGTTCATAGGACATAGTACTATGTGATTTTGATTATTGCATTATTATATGCATATTTGAATGTAAAAAAAGCTTTATTCCATAAATCTTTTTTTCTTCCAAGGGGAAAGGTGTTACGGAATTATGTATATGGAATCTATAGTGTGCTTAAACTTTTGGCCTATGACTCTACTGTAAAGTTCTGTCAAATAGTGAGTCATATTTAAGTTGAGTTTAGTTGTACTATTTATCAAATAACAACATGTTTACTGACCTTTTGTTCAAGGTCAGAGATGTTGATCATTCTTCAGTAAAATTCCATGAAATAGACGCATTTAGTATTGCATTCTGGGTCATAATATGACACGTTTCCTGTTGTGAAATGTGACATTTGCAAGTTGCATAAAAGACCTGGAGATGAGATACGAATTATTTCCATTCCATTTTAGATCTTGAGTTGAAAAGAACTGTTTTGTTTATGATCAGCTTTTTGGAATCATCAGATTGTTTGAAATAATAGCATTGCTGGAATCCTGTAATGATGTAATGCCATGCTGTATGAATAATTCAAAAGGAATTATTTATTGGACCATTCATCAGAGCTACCTGGAGTTATATTTAGGACTTTTTCGGATGCCTCTGAATACTGAAAGATGATCTGACAGTATTGTTGATACATCTGAATAATACAGACTCATTCATTCGGAACCGTCATCTATTCGGAACATTCGTTCATTACGAAGACTCATTCTTTCGGAACATTCGTTCATTACGAAGACTCATTCTTTCGGAACATTCGTTCATTACGAAGATTTATTTGGAACATTCATTAACTTGGAACATTCATTCATTTGGAACATTTTACAGTTTCTATATATATAGGACCTGTGATTTGGACACTAATAATTGTTGGATTATTTTGGATTTTAATACACGAAACTGATAGTGTATTTTGATTTTCACATTAATTATTTAAAATAAATTGTTTGTTGATTTTTACAAACATTGTGGGTTTCACTTTCTTTTTGTTACGTTTGTTCGAGCCGTAGGGTCGTAACAGGGACGCACAACATTATGATCAATTAACTCATGAAAACATTAACATGTTTGAATATCTGGTTTACCTGAAATGAACTGCAGCATGGAATTTTCCATTCCGGATCTTGCTCTCGTTTAACTTTAGTTTTCACTCATTATCTACTAGCATTTGTTATAATAAATATCCATGTTTTCTTAATTAATTTTCATTTGAAAGTTTTCAATCATTAATCAAATGACAAATTGTGTGTTTTCATGAATTAGTACGTTTTTTTCATTAATTCAACCTGAAAATAAATTAAATAAGGTGTGACTTTAAGCTCGAAAATACGTTACTTTAGATGCGGTCAAAGACTTTTGCAACTTGGCTGACTACCACAAACCTTGATTGATTTCATTGCCACATTCCTTGTTTTGAAATGGTTTGTTGTCTTTCAGGTTTTATCACTTTTAGCGATTTTGGCCATTACTAGAGCCAACATTGACATGGATGCACATCCGCGATGGAAAAGTGTAGGCATATTTGTTGTATTTTTTTCCCTGGAAAAGCACACCCAGAGGGCGCACAGGGTCAAGATTTGGAGGACATAGGACAAAAAGTGCAGGTCCGCGCTCTGGGTCCAACACTGTTTGTGTCGTTGTCTTCATCATAGAATCCTGCATATGGCTTGTACAGGCCTTCTTAATTTTTTATAGGAACTACTGTCAAGGTTATTCAGGACTGACAAAAATCCATTTTATTTGCAAACAGTATGTGCAGAAAACAGCTCGTGTTCAATTTCTCCAAGTTGTATACATAATCCACTTCTCCTTGCCACTAAATGGATTATTCATATGTGTCAGTGACATTTCTTTTTCACTGCATACAGACTAAATATTGCTGTACACAGCATCAAAGTCTGTGGACAAAAGGTATTGAATTGTTTTATTATAAGTTATTCTTTCACACACTCACTGCTAAATGTAATCGGATACTTAACTGAAAAAAATGAGACATCACTAGTATCACAAATTTGTTTGCCATTTCTTCACAATCAGAGTACCATCCACCACCCATCTGTATTGAAGGTGACTAGAAGCATGAGCAGCACACTAGAATGTATGACTTCGGGGGTTACAGCTAGAAGTGGGCCAACCTCTACCTAATATGTGGGGTTATGGTATTTCACATTGTTTCAGATAACGTAACAACGGTGATGACAAAAAAGCATTTTAAAGTTTTCTTCAGTCATGTAAATATACACGCTATCAACAGAGATAAACATAGTATACATGATGTCGCCGGAAGGTTGCATTGCGAATCCACATCAAAACTTAAAATGTAAACATCTATGCATCCTTTCAAATAAACTTGGTTTAAAAATAAGTATTAACCTCATTACTATCCCATTTATAATTATGAAGTGGCTAATACACTTTCCTTTTCACAGAAATATTAGGAAATATTGTTTAACTTAGGGTGACACGAGATATATCCACTGGGCGACAGCTGTCGCTCAAAGGTTGCTTGTCTGTCGACCAATGGTAACACATTACTGCTTATATATATATATATATATATATATATATATATATATATATATATATATATATATATATATATATACCGGGACACAAAAAAACTATTTTTTAAATTAACGATACCAAGGTAACTCTTCTTAATTAATAAATTACTACTTCGTGAAAATAACAAATTGGCACAAAATGTTATAAGTGAGCAGAACATTCTAGACGCATTAAGGACCATTCCTCTAAATAAAGCTCGTGGCTTTGATAAGGTAAGTCACAATCTTGTAAAAGGTGTAGCATCAGAGGTTAAAAGATCTTAATCTGCTTTATTCAACAGATCTCTTAATGAGACAATGTTCCCCGTTCTTCGGAATAAAGCAGTAGTTTTATTATTATATAAGAAATATAGGAAATAAAAATGACCCCACTAATTACAGACCCATTTCCTTACTTAAGTATGTAGGCACAATCATGCAAAGGATCATATGCAAACATGTATACAATTATTTGCATGAAAATGATCTGATTGATAAATATGTTCTTAAAAATGCATCTAAATTGTTTAATATTTTAAGATTCCTCAAATATAAACTAAGTTAAAAACAAAATCAGAAATAATTTTCTTATCACATAATATGTCACTATTAGAAAATGGAGATGTCATTTGGGATGGATGTTCAAATGCAAACTCGTATATTTGAGAGACTACAGTTAGAGGTTGCTAGGATAGTTACCAGAATTACCATATCACGCAATATTTTTTAGGAATGCTGCTGGTTCCTTCTCCCACAAACTCTATAATTTTCATAGAATGATTTATAATGAGTCTCCAAGTTATTTAAATTAACTGCTTCGTCCGTTCCTCCGTTGTTGCGAAAATCGACAAAACTTCTATAGACCAGATGCCAGCCTTGAAATATATACATATATATACGCCTATATTAACACAATATCTTTCTTTAATTCTTGTATCCTCATATGGAATAATCTACCTGAATATGTCAAAACGGAAAGCGATTTCCTAAAATTTAAAAAGGATATTACCACACAAAACAATCGCGTTCCTTCTTATTATCGTCGTCTTGATTGCAAATACTCAATTATTCATACTATAATCAGAAACCAGTGAAACGACATTAAACATATTAATAATAACAACAAATCTGTACGACAGTCACCTAATATATAATCCCTTGTTCGATTGTCAGGCAGAAGCAGAAAATACATATCGTTATATTTTCATTTATACTCGATACAAGGTTCAAAGGCAAAATCTAACACGTAGTCTTAAAGAAACGTTCGTTCCCATCTCAACAAATACTCTTCTACATGGCTTATCTGAACTCGAAACTGAACACAATTTGAATATCTTTAAGTTTTTGCCAAACATACATTAAGGATACAATGAGTTGTAACTAGTACTGCCTTATTAGATTCTAAATAGAAAGGGATTAATTTTCTTTCCGAAAATACAATGTACATTTCATTATATAATGTACATGCATTAAATATTAAGTTCTATTCTTTCTAAAGTTTGGGAACACCACTGATTACTTGTTTTGGATATCTTTGTTTTTCTCCTATTTCGAATTATATATATTTGTTTTATTTTTACGTTTCAGCGCATTATTTTTGCTCTGTTTTAATTGTTTATTCTAGCTTTTCTGCCGCTAGTCATGTTTGATCAATTTGTATTGCTATATTTATATGGGGAAGGGCTTATTTAATGTTGTGAGAACTTGTAGTCCTTCTCCTTTTGGATAATTTAGTGAATAACTTTTTAAAACTAAACTATTCCGAAAAACATGACGACAGCCGTTGGTGGGTTCACTACTAAAACTTTGCGATAGTGAGATAAAGCAGTCAGAAGTTATGATATCTTTCGTCAACATCTTTGTTTTTATTCATGTCTATATGTGATGAGTGAAAAAAAAACTTACTCAGCGATACAAGTATAAAGAATTCACCTCAGAGTTCACATCACAGCAAAAAGGGTTATGATGACCGAGCGCCAAGAGTCTTCCTTTTCCTTACATCTGTTCATTTTCGAATGCCTAAGTAGCCCTGACTTTCTGGGTAATGTGTTGCTTGTTTTTATCAAGACCCTAAAAGACAAAATCTCTCAAGTTAACAAAACAGTTATTTCACATATAATGGCTTCCAGAATAAAAAAAGAATTGCTTGCTTGCCCTTTTTAAAGGAATTTTAAACTTTTGTACACACAATATCAGGCTTAATAAGAAGAAGCATAAGAAACTTTAAAGTTAATACATGTTGTACTAGTAAATGTACTAGTAATAATACTACATTGTTAATCCCCAAACCCATATAGTAACATTACCCTATTTCCAGGCAATGATTTTGTGATCTGCAAACCTGGTGTAGTAACAATACTACATTGTTATCCCCAAACCCATGTAGTAACAATACCCTATCTCCGAGCACTGATTTTGTGATCTCCAAAACCTGATGTAGTAACAATACCCTATTTTCAGGTACTGATTTTGTGATCTCCAAAACCTGATGTAGTAACAATACTACATTGTTATCCCCAAACCCATGTACCGTAGTAACAATACCCTATCTCCGGGCACTGATTTTGTGATCTCCAAAACCTGATGTAGTAACAATACCCTATTTCCAGGCACCGATTTTATGATCTGCAAACCTGGTGTAGTAACAATACTACATTGTTATCCCCAAACCTGATGTAGTAACAATACCCTATTTCCAGGCAATGATTCTGTGATCTCAAAAATCTGATGTAGTAACAATACTACATTGCTATCCCCAAACCCATGTAGTAACAATAACCTATTTCCAGGCACTGATTTTGTGATCTCCAATACCTGATGTAGTAACAATACTACATTGCTATCCCCAAACTGATGTAGTAACATTACCCTATTTCCAGGCACTGATTTTATGATCTGCAAAACATGTTGTAGTAATAATCCTACATTGCGATGTGGTAACATTATCCTGTTTCCAGGTGACAGTGTAAAACCGATTTTGTACTCTCCAAAACCTGATGTAGTAATAATACTACATTGCTATCCCCAAACCCATGTAGCATTTTACATTACCCTTCCCGGCACAGACTTTGTGATCTCCAAAACCTGATGTAGTAACAATAATACATTGCTATCCCAAAACTCGTGTAGTAACATTACCCTATTTCCAGGCAATGATTTTGTGATCTGTAAAACCTGAAGTAGTAATAATACTACACTGCTATCCCCAAACTCATGTAGTGATATTACCTTATTTCCAGGCAACAGTGTAACACTGATTTTTGTAATCTTCAAACCCTGATGTAGTAACAATACTATATTACTAATCACCAAACCACGTAGTAATATTACCCTATTTCCGCGTGACAGTGTAACACTGATTTTGCAATCTCCAAAACCTGATGTAGTAACAATAATACATTGGTAATCATCAAACCCATCTAGTAACATTGCCCTATTTCCAAGGTAACAATGTAACACTGATTTTGTAATCTCCAAACCTGATGTAGTAATAATACTACATGGCCTCAAATCTATGTGAACCCACAATATTTCACTTGAGGAAAAAATGGGTAATTCCTCGTTTGAAGAGAAAAATTCCTGTGTATTAAATCAAATTTAACCATAATATTTGAGGCGTTTCATAATAATATTGGCCTTTGCACTCATGTTTTGGTACTGATGCCAGTAATAAACAACAAATTTGCAGATACAGTTCTAGCACATTTGTACCAATTTATGGGAACCATCCCAACTTTGAATACGAAAAGATTATGGAATCAATTCCGAGTATAATTCTTAGGATCAATCCCAAGTTTTCCTGAAAGGAGTTGTTGTGAATCTATTATAAATTTGCCGGTGAAGACATTTGGGATTTTGTATCCCAAGTTAACTTATAAAGAGGTATTTGGGATTGATCCCAAGCTTGCCTGAAAGTGATTTTTGGGACTGATTCCATATTTGCCTGGTAAAAAAATTTTGGGATTGATCCCAAGTTTGGTAAGACATTCTTAGCATTGATTCCAAACCTACTTATAAAGAGGTATTTTGGATCGATCCCACGCTCGCCTGAAAGTGATTTTTGGAACTGATCCTATGTTTGCCAGGTAAAGATCGAGATCATCCCAAGATTTCCTAGCAAGCCTGGTAAAATATTTTTGGGATCAATTCCAAGTTTCCCTGGTAGATAGTTTTGGGGATCAGTTCCAAGTTTTCCAGGTAAAGGATTTTTGGGATTTATCCCAACTTTGACTGGAATAAGATATTTACAGATCTATCCAAAGCCTGCCTTCTAAGACATTTTGGGATCAATCCGATGTTTGCCCTACAAGACATTTTATGATTGATCCCAACTTGGTATGGTAAAAGCATTTTCAGATGGATTCCAAATCTGTTCAGTAAGAAACATTTGGGATCAATCTCAAGTTTGCCAGGCAAGAGATTGTTGTGATATATCCAATGTCTCTTTGATAAGGTTTATTTGTTTCAGGGGTGGGGGTCGGGAGAGGGACTGGGGGTATCAATCCCAAGTGTACTTAATGAAAAAAGTGTGTGGTTGGGTCAGTCCTACAAAATGAAACTGAGTTCAGTTAAACAGTGTCTTGCCTGTGGACAGAATTATAATAACATGGTTTTCTGCTTATGCAGGTGTGAAAGAAACCCTAGAATACCAAACTACAAACATTAGGCATATAGGCATGTAGTAACATTATACCAAAGTTTAGTTGCAATGATCAGCTTGCGTGCAAGAGATACAACTTTGAAAAGCTTTACCACAAACTCTTAATGTTTGTGCTGCCCATTCCAGCAAGACACAAAATAGTACCATTTCAGGATAAAACCCTAAGGCAGGGGTGTCAAACATATTATTTATATCAAATCTGACCCGCCATTGCAAATGAGTTTGACAACCCTGCATTAAGGCATAATGCATGAATATAGAAAGGAGCTATACATTATGGCACCTAAAAATCCCAGAAGCATACAATTTTGTTCAAAATTTTGTATTGTTCAACAACATTTGATAGCAACAGTTGAATACATTTATTCTCCTTTCGTAGGGGGATATATAACTATTACTAAAAGATGAATATTTGTCTGATATTAAAATTAGTCTGTTTTAGGAGGTTATAAACTATATAGACTAATAAATTTTGAAAGGTGCATTTCAATAATCTTTCATTATTAGGAGCTTCGGTAAGCTTACTATGTGTTAAGAAAATTTTGTAATTTCTATACATCTTCATATTTTTGGTAAAGGTTTGCAGAGAGATAAGCAGTTGAAAATGCTAATTGTTTTGATATGCTTCAGTCCGATTATAACAAAACTCGTCATTTATGCGACCACTTTTAAAAACAAATATCAGTTATTATAGAGTTCTATTATGTCTTTGGCTGTGGAAAATTACTTATGACTACTATTTGGCTTTCTAAAGTTTCATTTGAATGCAGTAACTGAGGTATATGATTTTCAAGAAACTCTAACACAAAATCTTAAAGTTGATACTACCCATGCTGGAAAAGAGATACCTATTCTTAGGCAAGACAAAAAAAGAACTTTCAGTCAGATACATTTTCGAAATAACTATGAGTTTGTCCGATGACGGACATATTTAAAAAATTTTATGACTTAATGTTGACACATGTAGTCATTTATTTATCTTATAAACGTTTTTGTATTTATTTTAGCTCACCTAGCTGTAAGACCAAGAGGGCTTATGATATGCATCTGTCTTGCATTGTGTGTAAATTGTTAGCCAACAATTTTGTTACCACTCACTAAGTCGTATTTATCCAATCAGACTTGAAATAGGGGGTTATATCATCAAGATCTTGGATAGGTTGAGATTTTGAGTGCATATGAATGAGATGATTTTGCATCTGATTGGTTGACCTTGTTACCACTCTGGAAGACATATTTCTGATCTGATCTAATTAAGATAAAACTTGGAAGATATGCTCATAGTATCACGATATCAGACAATGTCAATAATGAGTGAAATCCATGCATATTAATGAGGTGTTTTTTTCATCTGATTGACTGAGCTTGCTACCACTCTGGAAGCCATAATTCTGATCCAATTTTGATCAAACTTTGTATATTGGCTTATATTTCAAAGATCTTTAATGATTTTGATAATGAGCAAGATCAATGTATACTGATGAGGTGACCTTGCATTTGATTGGCTGAACTTACTACCACTTTGGAAGCCATATTTTTTATCAAACCGATTTTAATCAAAAACTTCAAATAAAGGCTTATATGACCAAGATCGTGCCTGAGTTTGATAATGCATGGCATCCATGCATATTAATGAGGTGCTCTTGCGTGTTATTGTTTGAGCTTGTTACAACTCTAGAGACTATTTCTGGTCCGATTGTGATCAAACTTGATAAATGGGATTATATCATCAATATCTTTGATTGGTACAATTATGAGCAAAATCCCTCCATATTAATAAGGTAATCGTGCACCAGATTAGCTGAGCTTATCAACATTTTTGTGATGATCAAAATTTTCGCATATTAATCAGGCGATCTTGCATATGATTGGCTGAGCTTTTAACCTCTAAGGATATTTTTGATCCGATTTTAAACAAATGGTAACAAGGATAACATCATACAATTGTTGGAAGATTTGTATTATGAGTGAGACTTATGTATTAGATGATCTTGCATCTAATTGGACGAGGTTTTTACCACCCTAGAGACTGTAGTTTGGATAGGATTTTGATCAGAATTGGAAACAATGCCAATGTCATCAAGATCTTGGTTGAGTATGATTATGATTGAAATCCACGCATATTAATGGCATGACCTTGCATCTGATTGGTTGAGCTTTATATCGCTTTTCAGATTTTAATTAAACTTGTTAAATAGTTTTGTATTATTAAGATGTTGGATGAGTTTGATTATGAGCAAGACCTATGCATATTATTATGGTTATATTGTATCTAATTGGCTAAGTGAGATATGCACATATTAATAAGAAATGCTGCATCTGATTGACTGAGCTTGTTAAAGCTAGAATATAGAGTCTACATTGTGAGGGACATATCCTAAAAAAATAAAACAAGGCTTTAGGTTTGAAGAGTCTAATACTTACAAGTTTTAATTTGTTTGTTTTTCTTTTTCTATTTAACTTCAGATTTTAAGTACAAGATCATAAACATCACTAAAACACACTTTTTAGCGAAAAATTATTCAACAATGCATATTTTTTCTTCTTAGTCGAAGAAAAATTAGAATATTGTTTGCACCTTTTTTAAATGACACTAAACCATGAACCCCACCACATCCCCCATCCCCCACCAAAAAATCATGCCACAACAAATTATTAAAGCTTTGTATTACCAGGCATATTTCTTACTAAAATGAAGTTCTGGACAAATGTTTTGTATACTATCTTGTAGCATATTAAACTTGGCTATGCCTTCTAAATATGGCTGTATTGCAGGAATTACATGAACAAATTTTTGAGAGATGTTAATATGTCTACAATAACTGACATCATACACTTTTTTATGATTTGATGATGAAGTGAATGATTAAGTGGATGAGGATGTCATGTGCATTAAGTTGTGTATATAGTCCACAGTCCCAGTTTTGAGGCTATAAATTCATGCTCAAAACTACATCAACTGATAAACAGTCATATGGGCCTTGCTGTCTTGTGGGTATGCTAATATGTGAACAAAATATTGGCATAAAAAAACCTTAGAAAATCTACACATTACCTAGCTATACAAAACTGACGATTCCCCGTGACCTTTGACTTCATCATCCTGGTCAAACAATAAATGATAAAAAAAATTTTTTAACAGAAGTATGATATTGAAGAGTCACGTAAAATGTAATTGCTGTAACATCTGAAATCAAATATGGTAGATATTACAATTAATTACAAATAGAATTTTTTTGAGGTAAGATACTACATATCTTGTTTCTTTCAGTAAATGATGATTGTTCCATCTGTATTGCTTCTATATCAAGAAATGGACTGCTTGAATCAGCTGTCTTTGTATGAGTTAATGATAATCCAAATGCGTCAACATCATCTTTCTTTTATTCATGTTATTATCTTGCAAAGAAGTGCCAAATTCATCTACCACTGATGTGTCCAAAGTATCAAGATTTGTTGACCGATCTTCTTGCAAAGAACTTACCAGTTTTTCAATAAATGATGTGCCCAGAACATCCATACTTCTGGATATACCATCATCCTGCCACACAGAATTGTCCATTAATGATGTTCCTAAAGCATCATTATTCTCAGTTTCATAACTGTTTTCCATGGAGTTGGCCAATTCATTCAAGTTAAAGTCTGTCTCACTGGCCATTTCAGTGTTATATCGCAATACATTTGATGATTTACTTAAAGCAGCTTATAATACTTCTAGTATTTAATAATCTGCCTGTTTGCTTTTACTGCTACATATTAGCAGTTATAATACATAGCATGGGCACTAAATGAACCACTTCTAGTATAGCTAATCTATGACTGGATTTACTCAGGTCATGACATTGTCTACATTAATTTTACAACTAGAGAGCCATTGTGGTCCCATTTAATACTCAACAGGTGCTGACATTCTGTTTGATAATCCCACACATCAGTTCTCAAACTGGTTAGTTTTATAATTTTAGTCCAACAAAATACTCCCCCCCCCGTGTCTTGCCAATTCAGGCAAAACCATTGCTTCCCCATCCTCTGTAACTGCTATCAACAGCTGCCATCTTTGATCTTTTCACACAAGGGATTTGCCCCTCTACTTGAAGTAATTATGAAAAGGAATAAGGTCACAAAGCCTAAATTTTATCCCTTTTACATGTAGGCTTTTTTTTTGGTTACATTTTCCTTTATTCTTGGAACACTCAATTTTGTTGCATGGATTCACAATAAAAATATATTATTTGAAAGTGGTATACTTATTACAAAGGATTAAGATAACAATGAACTTGCATTTCTGTGCTACTTAACGAAGATTACAGCATACGGACAAGAGCTTTGAGTATGTATGTATGTATGTATGTATGTATGTATGTATGTATGTATGTATGTATGTATGTATGTATGTATGTATGTATGTATGTATGTATGTATGTATGTATGTATGTATGTATGTATGTATGTATGTATGGCACATGAGCACAATACTGGCCACCAATAGAGCCAAGTTAATTTGGTAGTAATAATGGTCAAGGTACAATTTGCCAATACTTTTAGGAAGATAAAACCTTATACATCCCACATAAAAGGAAGATATGTAATCCTATCAGATTAAGATAAAAAATAAAGATGTAAAAAAGACTGAAAAGTATAAATAAAATAAAAGACATGTGAAAGAAAAGATAGAATCCTCAAAAAATTTGGCATTTAAGATTAGAGAATTTGTTTGATCCATGATTCTGATTGCTCCAAACATCACATTATACCATGATCTTAGCAGACAGCTGGAACTGGAATACATAAACAACAAACATAAACAGCAAATTCAGGAATCCCCCACCCCACCCTCAACAAACATCATGGTGAGATCAGAAAAGTTCACAATAATGAATTCTGATTATGATTCATGAGACACAGCTGTAAATATACTGGACAGACTGAGTTTCATTGCTCCATATCAAAGGCATTAGAGGAAAAGTACATAAGAGGTAAAGAAACTGATCAGTGACCTTGACCTATAAGATAAAACCTTGACAGTGATACGTGAGATGCCATCAAACAAAGAAACATAAGAGTACTATGATTCATCCCTGTACCTCAAAATAATTTTTTATGATATTACACAGAAACTAAACAAACTTTAAAATATTGAGCAACATACTTGTTTGTGACAATATATAATGGCAAGCTTCATCCATTTATCTTAAACAGCTCTCAAGTTAAGTAACTACTTTCATTCTCTTGCTCTCTCTCTCTTTTTCTCTCTCTCTCTCTCTCTCTCGCGCGCTCTCTCTCTCTCTCTCTCTCTCTCTCTCTCTCTCTCTCTCTCTCTCTCTCTCTCTCTCTCTCTCTCTCTCCTGTTGTCCAACCATCATTTTCAACATTCAGATATAATACTGAATTGAAATTTCAATTATTAAAATGTTTAAAGTATACAATAATAATATATTATAACAGAAACAAATCTGGAGGGTGGATTACAAATTTACAGCTGAAAAATTTTCAACTCATTCACATTTCACATCTATTCTCCTTTTTCAACTATGTCATAACATGTAATTAACGAGTAAATGTGTCAAATAATATCCCCAAATGCTTACTAAATGGGAAAATAACTTAGCTTGTCCATAATAATATCATATTCAACATGCTCTAAATTATGAAATACAATTATTCTAATGTCTTCATACATAGTATAAAAGAAGAGAAAGAAAAAAATTACTTCATCCTCTATTTTGTTTACACAAAAAGCATCCCTTGGGGGAATAGGTGTTTGATAATGTCCAATTTGAATTTGTACCATAGGTGTAAATCCTTGTAGTAGTGAAATTATATGGTGTATAGATGCATTGGTTTTTATTTAAAAATTAGATTATGCCCGGAATATTTAGGCCTTGACACTTATTATTTACTTAGGCAGAAAGATTTGTCAAAATCATCTTTGGAGTTGGTTAACAGCTGGAATTTAATACATTAGCAACAAACATATACAGAAAGTTTAGGAATCCCCAACCTGAATAAAAGGCTTCCAAGCTGGACTGTTTATAACAATGCCTTCGATCTTATAGTTAAGTTCAGGTGAGGAAATACACTTGGCACTTCTGTTTAATCCAGGTAGAATGTGATTTGCAATCATTTAAGAAAGTGATTCAGGTGAATAATGAAAACATAAAAGCTATGTGACAGACTACTTGACTTCAGAGTACAGACTGCAACAAAGCAATTATTTCTGCAGCAGCATCAGATTTGAGCAAACTCGTTTAGGTTCTTTGTAGGACTGATTTAGCTTTATTTTAAATTGTATGTGAAACAACTCACAAACCCAAGCCGAAATAGTGAGCGTTGGTTCATAATGTTAAAACCATTATGTACATCTATAGATCATCTCCAATCATATCCTAAGCTCTGAAGTCTAGATACTTGAAAAGTTTTGGAGGAGTTACGCAATATTTTTAACACATGCACCCATAAATGTATCCATAAGCAGACATGCATAATCACATAAACCCCACATTTTCTTCAAAATGCATGGGTAACTAGTTGTTTTTCTTTGTGGGATTTTTGGACATTGTTGGACAACAGTAATATATCAAAGTCTAGACATAGTTTTTTTTTAGTAAATCATAAAATATTCTTGTTTTTTCCATTACCAAGAAAATATTTTAATCTCTTTCTCTCTCTCTCTCTCTCTCTCTCTGTGATAATTAAGAATGTATTAAAGCCACATTGTTTTTTGACACCCTCCTAATGGGCAACTAATGGCGTTTCGGACAACCTCCAACATGCTAACCATGCCTGGCCTCCTGTTTACATCCCTACCACTTCTTCAAAACAAGTGGATAACTAGTTGGTTCACTATATGAATTTGTGGACAGCAGTAACATATTAATGCCAAGTATTGTTTTTTTTCTTTAAATCAAAAAATATTCTTTTATTCTCATCACACTAAAAATATCTATCCTCCCCCTTGTCTGGTATCGCTCTCTTCTATTTACATAGATTGATCAGATATTAAAGAATCTACAAAGGCCTCATTGGTTTTTAACACCTGCTGTGCCCCTGTCTTTTACCACCATCACTATCTTGCTAAGCAAGCATCCACTCCCCAGTAACAAATTACTCAGCAGGACTGTATGAACAGGGGAATGATGCTTATAACAACAGTGTGCTGTATGCTCTTCATTGTTAATCTATAATAAACTAATACATTTGCTTCATTCCATAGATTAAAGTTACTTAATATATTGGAACACAATAACATTACCTAATATCATATTAGTGGACCATGATGGCTTAGAAGTGTCTATGTTGTTACTGCTGGAAACTATTTGTTGCTCATAGATGAAATAATAATAATAATAATAACAATAATAATAATAAACTCTTTTGAGAACTTTGTCAGGCAATTTACCACCAACCAGGAGTTTAAATTTATTTAAGAATAAGTTAATTATGTAAAAATGTTAGGAAATATCCAGAGATGTTTGCTAATCGAGATAAAAATGTTTGCAATCAAAAGGTCAAAGTCCAAAAGGTTTTTAAAAAAGGTATTAAAACACTTGAAAGTCTGCTGTAATATCCTACTAATCTAATGAGTTTATTTACTTATAATCTTGATAAATTTTTGGTAATTTTATGATTCTTGGTTTAATATTTTTGTTGTGCCATCACACTAAAATGGATTTGGAATGGGCATATGGATGTATAAATATAAGAGTATAGAAATGTTCTGATGGACACAGGCAAGATAAAATGGCCCTTTCTGCTATTGCAGTGGTGGCACCACCCCCCTCCCCCCCCCACACACACACAATTCTGATGCACAACATGAAATAATTATATTTTCTCAACATCAGTGATATTGCTGTTTTTCCAAACTGTCTTATTGGAATTCTTGGCCTTAGATTTGCTCACATTTGCTCAATGAACTTGCATTGATGCACAAATCCATTTGATATTTCCTAATGCAAGGTTTCAGCTTGGATTCTACACATATTGAGATTAACATCTTATGACAGTATTTACAATTATGTTAGTATATACATATTACATGTAGTTATTTGATATAATTTAGAATTATATTACGTGATCATTAGTGTAACTCCAACTGTTAACTACCATTTATTTCGTTTATATGATTTGATGCACCTAAAGTTATTTTTACGTTTATATTATATTTTTCTTTACCAACAATATGGTTTTTGGTTGTTGTATTAATTATTAATATTCTACTATTGTTACCATGGATATGACTTAAACCCAGTCTGGAAACCTGTTGAAATCATTTTAATATTACTGGTATGTACCTTAGTGCACAGAGTCTAAGATGTAACATTGATTTGATACACAGAGGAAGCTTAGTTGGCAGAGTGTAGGACACTTAATCCAAGGGTTATGGGTTTGATACCTGCCTATGCCAGCCTGGGTCAGCTGCTTCAATGTGTCCTTTGGAAAGGCACTTGGCTCCCATTTTCTTAGAATCATATAGCCAATAATGTGTTAAAAGTTCCATTAAAAGCAAAAAAGAAAATTGATACAGGGAAATGTGAAGGAGTCTGATGTACTGATTTGTACTGATACATGACTTAAACAGAATTCTAAATGATGAAATAGAGGAAGGAAAGGCTACACTTAAGGGTGAAGTGAGTAGGAATAAACATTCCAGCAATTCTATGGTTTGACTTGGACCTTTCTGTTACTGAATGTACATGGATAGAAATAAACATTACAGGGAAGAAAGTAGTAGTTGGAGGAATATACAGACCACCCAACTGCGACTTAGTTGTTTGAGAGCATCTCAAATTTAGTATAGTGAGAGCCCAATCAAACTAATCTTAACTATTTAATTTTAATAGATTTTAATTTAAAATTTTCTCATTTCAGATTTTAAAAAGTCAGTGTTGTGAATTTTTAAACTTGGCTAATTTGTAAAGATACAGGAAAGGTCCCGGACTTGACTGGTTACATTTAATGCATATAAGACTGAATTAATGCTAATATCACAAAAAGGGAACCAAAACTGCCATCCAATACATGGCTGAAACAAACATACAAGAGTTTACTCAGCACAAACATTTGGGTATTATCTTAGCTAATGATGCCTAATATCACACACATATTCAATATATTTCTCAAAAAACCTGGAAGGAATTAAAAATGTTTAAAAAGTTAAATTCAAACCAGATTGATTGTCTTTGGAAAAATGTATACACTTTTTACATTCTACTAAGTTTTTGGTGAACTGCATTATCTCGGTTGAATTTTGGACTCGTAATCCAAGGGTTGTGGGCTTAATACCTGCCAATGCCAGCCCAGGTTGGCTGCATTAGTAGATCTTTGGGAAAGACACTTAACTCCCATTTAATTGTTATAATATAGCCAAAAATGCATTTTAAAAAAATTCCATTTAAAACCAACAAAGACAAACGCATAGCATTTGTTTGGTATTGTGATATGCACATTTGAGACAATGGTATGATACAATGAAATAATTCATAAAAAAATAAAGAGGCAAATTATTTAATGTTTATCACAGATTAGTGCCAGTATATCTTCAAAATGTGATCTAGCCTTTAGGTGTAGAACAAGAAATCTAATCCACTCAATCAATCCATGTCATTGGACCTCAAGTGTGTAGAACAACATTATTCATTAATTCATTTTTGCCTTCTATAATTCAAACTTGGAACCTCTTACCTGTTGAAGTAAAAAATAATCCTTCATTTCATTTCATTTTCATTAAATTTCTCCCATAACCTTGCTGGTCTTAAGGGTGCCACTGATGACTTTGCGACAATCTCTCTCCATTTAGCCCTGATCTCCACTGCTCTTGGGGACTTTGCAAAGTCCATGCCTGTCCACTCTTTGATATTGTCTTCCCATCTCTTCTTCTGTCTGCCTCGTTTTCTTTTTCCTCTCACTGTGCCCTGTAGGATTGTCTTTGACAGGCCAGTTGAGCAAAAGTTGTGACCATACCATCTTTGTTTGCGTTTCTTTACAGTGGTGAACAGATCTTCATAAGGTCCAATTTCACCTTGGATTTTAGTGTGCACCTCCGCATTAGAGACGTGGTCGAAGTATGAGATTTTCAGGATCCTTCGAGAACATCTCATCTATAAGGCATGGATCCTTCTCTCTAATTTTGCTGTTAGGGTCCATGTCTCACATGCATATAGGAATATGGATGTGATGAGGGAGCGCATAAGCTTGATCTTGGACCCAAGCGTGATATTGCTGTCTTTCCAAATAGACTTCAGCCTAGCCAAAGCAGCAGTTGTCTGCACAATCCTGGAAAGAACTTCAGGTTTTGAACCTTCATCAGAGGCGATAGTACCTAGGTACTTGAAGCTTGTTACTGTGCTCAGCTTCTGTCCATTCGCTCTTATTTCCTTTTGGATGCCACTCGGGTTGTTTGTTATCAGGTTTGTATTTTCAGCATTGATCTCCATCCCATATCTTAGTGATGCTTGATTGCGACGGTTCACTAAGGTTCACATTAGATATCCTCAACCTCTGCGATGTGAGGAGAAAACTGAGGAGTAAGCGAGGAGACCATGAAGGAGCAAAAATACAATGAGATTAACAACAGGATTAAGAAGAGCATAAAGAAAACAAAAGAGAGCTGGTTAGAGGACCAATGCAAGGAAGTCGAGAAAAGCCTGAACCAGAATGACAGTATAAGGGCATACCAGTTGGTGAAAGACCTGACAACAGAGAAACAGAGGAGATCTAATACGATTCAGGACAAGGCAGGTAGGAGTCTGACAGAAACCAAGACATTCTTAACAGATGGACGGAATACTGTTCGGAACTTTACAACCAGGAGACTTATGGAGACCAAGCTGTACTAAATGTACCACTGACCACAACAGAGGTTAATCACCCGATCCTCATGGACGAAGTAGAGGCTGCAGTAAAGGCACTAAAGAAGGGGAAGTCAGCTTTGGTAGACAATATACCAGCAGAACTTGTTAAAACAGGAGGAACTTCCATGATAGATGTCCTCACAACAATCTGCAACCAAATCTGGCAAACATGAGAATGGCCCACCCCATGGACCCAGTCTCTGATCGTCACTCTTTCTAAAAAGGGAATCTACAACTGTGCCAGAACTACTGACCAATCAGTCTCATCAGTCACCCAAGCAAGGCTATGCTTAAGATCATCCTCAACAGACTGAAACCCCAAGCAGAGCACATCATTGCGGAAGAACAGGCAGGTTTCAGAGCAGGATGCAGCACTACAGAACAGATCTTCAATCTTAGAATCCTCTGTGAAAAAATATCTCCAGCATCAACAGAACCTCTATCATGTCTTCATTGACTTCAAGAAGGCTTTCGACAAGGTATGGCATGCAGACGTGTGGGCCACCATGCGGATATACAACATAAACGCCAAACTAATCCGCACTATAGAAACCCTTTATGACTAGGCGACTAGTACAGTTCTCGTCAATAGCAACATAGGAGACTGGTTCAGAACCACAGTCGGATTCAGACAGGGGTGTCTTCTCTCACCCACTCTCTTCAACATCTACCAGGAAAGGATAATGTCCGACACTTTGGAAGATTATGAGGGCAGTGTCAGTGTTGGAGGTAGAACAATCACCAACCTGCGCTTAACTGATGATATCAATGGCTTAGCAGGAGATGAAAAAGAAATGGAATCCTTCATTACATAATTTAAAAGTCTACCTGAACCAAGAAAAAACAAGTCACTCCTTAATACTTTAACATTGCTAATCAAATGTCACAAGTTATGCATGCTAAGCTAAGAACAAAGTGTAGTATTCTAAATTTTTATTTATATATTAATCATGTTAACTAACAATACATATTGTTCCAGTAGTGAAACAGAGATGACACAACACTTTCTATTTCACTCTCCAAAATATTCTGATTTGAGAGATCACATCTTATAGTACACTCCATTTTGCTCTTGCAACTGAAACTTTATTCTTTGGCAACCCAGAGTGTGCTACAGAAAATAACACCCAAATGTTTTTAGGATGGCTAAAAGATTTAAGTAGTCCATACAAGTCATAGTCTTTTGTAACAACTTGTACAAGCATCCAGATTTATGATGTTATATGTTTTGTTAGTGTTGGGGAGACAGTGCTCTGATAAGCTTATACTTTCTACCAAATCCCTGAAATCCTATGTTTGTACTTGCATTTGACTCAACTTCTGAAATAAATATAGTTTAAACTATATGCATAATTATTCAGCATATTAAGATGAATGCACATGTGCATACATGTACTAGATCATCTTGGAGGAATGAGTGCAGTACATGTGCAGCTGATATCAACCTCTAGGACTTGCAGTACTAATTATATGGAAGAATGGGTACCAGTCTAAACATAAAATAGAGTATATATGGGTTTGGTTGGCCAGGATTGGTTGATAATGAAAGTAAGATTTACGTAAAAAGAATCTTTTAAGAGCTTATCCTAGTTGTAGCTGAAAATATAGAGACAATGTTTCAGTCCTTTTACAGACTTGACTTTGGAAAACTCATTACTGAAATTAGAACCTGACTCTTTGGTGCAGAATTAAAAACACATCGATCCAGAAAAGGCCACGGCTCATATGGTTTTCTCTACACAGAAGATGTCATCAAGGATATGTCTATACTGATAAATATAGGTTTGACCATGAGCATTCAGAAATTTAAAGTTATTGAATTTTTAATATCATGGTGTTTGCATAGGTTTACTATGGGAGTTGAATTAGTACCATGAGTCCTATATGTCTGCCCTTGCCTTCAGGATTCTAACCAAGAGGCTGAAACTTGAGGACCGAGGAATACAAAGAAAAGCACATGGATATGAATTTTGTTGATGCAGAAATATATTTTAGATAAGTTTATCACATGAGTACTATGTTATTTAGATTAATAAGCCCATATAATAATTTTCTACATTTTAGACATCATTTTTGAAGGCAAAAACATAATGACCCAGGCATCGTAATGTATTTTAAACTCATTTCACTACACTATTTTGTGATTTTGTCAAATAAAATCAGTACACTTCATCATGTGATAATAAAATCTTATTTTTTTGCTAAGTTTAAATAAAATTTATAAAACTGGTGGATAACTTCAATTATTTTCTTGCCAAATGTCAAAAATGATGGCAATTATTTGACCTGTTCATAAATTCACCAGAGATGACCACTCATATAAGATTATTTATATATGCAACTGAAATGGATGAGAAAAATTATGAAAGCAGATCTTAACATGTATAAAGCCATTATGTGAATTTAGCTAAACCAATACTCACAACACGATTCTAACACAAACATTCAGCTCATATTGAGATATCCATATTTCTAAATTTGCATTAAGTCTTTTAATGTTTTAAGTGCAAATTAGACTTTATATGTATAAACTGAAGATATGATGTCTTATCAAGATTACTATTTTATGAAAATGACTAATTTAAAAAAAAACAAAAAAAAAACTAATCCAAATATTGATGCCTACATGATTTGTAAAGTGCGAGTGGATGTAGACTGCTTACTTCCGCATTTCACATTTGTCATTATTTGCATCATTAGGTACAAAGTTTCTTGGCAATCTATAAAAAAAATACAGGACTAGTTGTTTTAAGAGAGACTGTGTACCAGATTGGTGGATGGACACAAGGATTACTATATTAAGATACAGAGGTATAATGTATAAATCTGTTTAAAGCATGAAATAAATAGTCTTCCTTAATAGATTTGGAGATTTTAACACAAAGTCATGAGTGTGTGAAAGTGGCACTGATTTTTTTCTTCTTTCAATTTGAATTTTTGTTTTCATTCAACTTACAGAATGCTACAATTAGCATACATTCCATGAATTATGTATTATTCATAAACAAATGAAAGCTTAGGTACACTTTTAATTTAATTTATTCCCGGGTATGTATATCCTTTGAGATACCAATAGTGACAGCTGCAAGTATGGATAATAAACACTAGGGCAAGAAACAGTTAGTAAATTCCTTAACTGGTTACCCATAATACATTAACTGAACCATAAACGGTTATTCACAGTCAAAAACACCTCTTGTATATAGAGTGTCAACTGGCAAGAATTGCAGCACAATCAAAGCTTCCAGTTTCTAAAGTCTAGTGAAACATACATGTTACACTTGCCGACACAAAGATATTTCCCTCATGTGTTTGCATGAGGTGTAGGCATGCATACCACCTTTAATTATTTTGTCACATTCTCTGCCATTTCATGCAGTAATCAGTACCAATCAAATTGTGATTGTCAGGATCACTCAGTGCAAAGTGTAAAGACTTCTGTATCACAAGTGTTAAAATGACTTGGACACAAAAACCATAAGATCCCATGCTACTATATACTATTGCATAAAGTATGAGTGAATATGGTATTAATATTACTCTGTATCATATCTTAGAATAGCAGACCATGGTGCATGTATAGCATTTGGCTTCATCCATGGCAGATGTATTATTGATAGATTGTTTCAATTCATGTTTAAAGCTTGTTTTTGAATAAATGGCTGTGAGAGAGACATTTTATTCATATTTTCATTATGTATATAAATTTTGTTCAGCGTGCTAAATATGCTTGGTGTTACGAAACAAGGGGGTAAAGGGGGGGGGTAACTGGTTACCAAGTTTTGTAAATGGTTAGTTGGTTACCACTAATACTTGAACCATTAGGAGTTATCCAAGTAATCATTACAGTCCTAATAAACATGAAATATTTTTCAAACTGAATTTTATTTGGTGTCAAGATGGAGAGATTAGGGGAATGTGAGATTAGAAGATTGCTGTTCAAAACTTGATATGCATCAGAAAGAGCACATATTTAAAAATAGTTATAAACTATCATCAGATTTACTTTCCAGTTACATATCTGCATATAATTTGTACACAATAAATATATTTTGATTAAAAGAGAGAAATAGAGACAAAGACAGAGAGAGAGAGGTGATCTATGATTTTTGCGTACAACTGACAAGACACAATCTTATATATATTTCTTACAATAATTTCTGACATCAGCACCGTTTGTGGGAAAAAAAAAGATTTTGTTTGAAGTTGCTTTAAAAAAAATGAACAAATCAAAATTACTACATGATATAATCATTCAGTAGTAAGACATAGTCCTGTGCATAAGCATGTCTGCTGGTAGCAGATTGATGCACAAAAAAAGGTAATACAGTTAACAGGGGTTTTGAAAAATAATAGCTACAGCATCATAGCTTTGAGTACTACAATTACTTATTTTTTATAAACCAGAGGATAGTAAATACATCAATAAGAGAGAGAGAGAGAGAGAGAGAGGAGTGGTTCCCAAAACTTCTGTTCCTGACTTAAAAAAAACAAAAAAATCTGATTATGTATTTTTGCTATAATTTATATACATGTGTTTATATACATGTATATATATATATATATATATATATATATATATACATATATATATATACACACATATATACATATATTAATATATATAATATATATGTATATGTATATGTATGTGTGTATATATATATATATATATATATATATATATATATATATATATATATATATATATATATATATAATGATAGATATAGGGCTAAATGTTTTGTCACTTTGAAATACTTCTGATATGATAACCATTTTAGACTAGACACAGTATTATATGTAAGCAATCATGCTTGATGTACATGCTTGAAAACATTCAAATAATATGGTTTTGATGCGAGTTTTTCCCCTTTTTCTTGAGTGCTTTTACTAAAATGAAAGTTCCATTCTGTTATGTATTGTAAACTTTTACAGGTGTTGGGGAATCATGCACATGAAATTAATTATTATCTTTACATCTTTATTGCCATCTTCTCTACTACACGTAAGGCTGACTCAGAACTACAAGCTCTGATGCTTTGAAGACCATGCAAAGGAAGCAGCTCTGAAAATTAACAGAGATTGATGTAGCATTGGACAACCAGGACCAACAAATTTCTTTACTAACAGAGGCAGATAAGGGATAACAGTAACTGACTGCAATTAAGATGAGGTATAGAACACTTGCATCAACAGCTGATGTAGTTAGTTTGACAACTGGATATAAATTATATTCTCATTAACTAATTACAAATGGTCAGTGTTCAAAAGAGTCAGTGTCTGATCCTTGCTGTCTGTAATATTAACCCTCTCCTTTTTTATAGAGTATCACTCTGAATGTAGAATGAAGATGGCCAGTTATTATACAGTGTATTAATTACAATGAAAATAAAATGAAGGTATGGTATATCACTCAGCTGGTAACTGATGCTGGTGTGATATGGGTGAAACAAAATAAATCAAACAATGTAACTGTTTGTTACAATACATGAGCCAGAGTATAATCAACATAGCTCCCTCTTCAAATCTTTTAGTAGTCTCTAGAAGCCATTGTGAACATGAATTATCACGCAGAAAATAAATCTTGACAATGAAATGTTGGCCACAGTGATAGGACAGGACATGGCATAACAGATATTATAATGAGTTGATAAAAACCAGAGGTTAATTTAATTTTGTTTTCCTTGTTATTTTGAATACCTGTTCTTAAAGTCTGCTTCAGCAACTATTATATTGTCATCCCCTAGAAGCCAGATTTTACTGGATGAATTTTTTTTCATGCTTTTTGTTTGTTTTGTCAGCACCTTTTAACACATTATTGGCTGTATCATGCCAAATAAATGTGAGCTAAGTGCCTTTCCCAAGAACACACCGAGGTAGTTGGCCCAATGCTGGCCTGAGATGGTATTGAAGCGCAAATCTTATCATTATGAGTCTGATTCCCTATCAACTTAGCTACCACAACTCCTGCTGGGTGAAAGTACATACATACATACATACATACATACATACATACATACATACATACATACATACATACATACATACATACATACATACATACATACATACATACATACATACATACATACATACATGCATACATACATACATACATACATACATACTTTCCCATGCACAGTTAAAACACACATATACAAATACATACACTACAAATAAAGACATAGAATATCTAGAATATTTTGGAGTTGGACTTGTTGCAAAATTGCAAGTTCAAGTACAAAATTTTCAAAATGTGTATACAAAAATATGTAAAGTGGTTGTACTGGCCTGAACATCTAATTGGGTCATTTATATATAAATATATATGCATGTACTAAATTTAATTTGTCTGCCCCAATTATCTTTGCTTAATTGCACTAAGAAGATTTTGAAAAAAATCTAAGTTCAAAAAGTATGCACCAGGTGACCAGCATAGTTATACAGGAACAGCTGCATAATCACATAGCAACATGTTTCTCTTCCAACAAACTGACTCTGATAGTGCTGATATGTGATAGTCTTCATGTGGTCCAGTCCATTAATTATGTCTCTCATAAAAGGCAAACTGATATCAGTTTGTCTGGTCATTTCTGAAAATGCATCTTAGTGGAAGTGAGACTGTAGGGCCAAATGGAGCAGAAAAATAAGTGGGGGATAAAAGACAATCATTTTGTCTCCAAAGACACATCTGTTTTAATGACAGGAGAAGATACTACAGATATCTACACCAGGAGTCAGACAATATGTAAAGATATGTTTTCATTGCTATGATATTTAAAACAATTGATACAAATATAAATGCATTTAATTATAATCTAATTCAATGGATGAAAAGTGGAACCTCTTTGATTTTACAAATTCATTACAACTTAAAGTATTAATTCTCAAACCTTCCACTTTGTTTTCTCACCATTTTTGTACTGTATACACACAGTGTACCTAGTTGGATCATGTTGTTACAAAACTTTCTGTTTATTATGTCCATATATACATGTAGCTTATTAACAATGCTTTTTATTATTATTAGTAGTAGTAGTAGTAGTATTGTGTGTGCAACTATGTACATTTACTCTGTATGTAAATATGCATGTAATAGAAAATATATTTTTTAATGTGGATGAGTACTTGATTTTCCACGTTATATTTATTTAAAACTTTTTGTCACAATTTTAGAGAGCAAATGTGATTAACTATATCAGTTACATATGTAGAATGTATTGACTTTAACTGAGCTGCAAACTGTGCTTAAAATCAAATAATGCTCATATAGATAGTAGTAAATATACTTTCATGGCATTTTATGTATGAAATTGTTGTAGTGTGACAGTAGTACCACAACAAGAGGCCAAAGTAGACCTGATATCACTCACTTGTCTCACTTTAGTCTAAAAGACAAATAACAGCATTAGGCTGAGTAATATGACTTGAAAGGTGTTCTCCATCCGATCATTATGAAAGCCACACAGTTGCATGACAGGCCTTCAGAAGCCCAATCTTGGTAGAACATTCATTGAACATGTAATGAGAAACATTTCTACCAAATTGTATTCATACTGGAAGTATTTGACGAGAATTAAGTAAATAAGAAACCGCTACCATATATGCTATATATATTGGTAGGGAGAATACAAAGACACAACTTTCGGCAGAAACTGGCCTAAAGTAAATTCCTGGAAACTATGATCAAATCTGGTGGAGTAGTGCTAGAAATGTCACAGATAAATTTTCTATATGGTTGCCATCAAAAGTAGAAACCCAAATATTTTCAACATTTTCTTATAATCCTGTTGACTATTCATAAAATAATTTATTTCATATTCTCGTTGTACTTGAAGATGGAGTTCATCTATGCTGTAACTTGAATTACTTTTGTCCCAGAGAGAAAAGTGACTTCAATGAGCAATGCAGAACATCAAGGACACAGTTTTTGCAATGGTTAAGATTTTAAGAGGCAAGTGTTTTCATTAATGTTGAGGGATAATGAACTTGATGTTTCAATATTTTCAATTTTAACACTGACTTTTTTTCTCTCATGCAATATCAAAATGAAAAGTATACTTTTCTTCAGAGATATACAGTAAAACATACTTATTTTACAAATCTTTGTTGTAACATTCGGTTAAAATAATAATAAAAATTCAGCAGAAAATTGTAAAATACTGCTCTATACTTCCCACATCTGAACTAAATTATAACTACATGTATATAGAAAAAATGATATCGTAGTGAAATGCATGCCAAAATGATGGATTTAACATTATACACATATATATTAGACGTATCAGTTTTTTATTTTTCACATTCCTTATTCAAAAACAGCTATCAATAAGGCTGCTGATTACTACAGCTGCAACCTTAGAAGACATCTATGTCAGAAAATTCTTCAGCTTTGTTCAGTACCCATAACACGCTAACAATATATCAGATATGAATACATGTAGTGGTAAGTTCCAATCAAATCATGATGTTCTAAGTGGGCTATAGCAGCCATTTTCCTTCCAAGAGGCCGTACTGGGATATAGTAACATGACACCAAATGTTACAGAGAAGAATTGGCCATCTTAATATCAATTCATCTTCTTGATCAATTAAATTTATCTATTCTCTTTGTAATATTTGCAGAATCCTACTTGGACATATATTGGATAATTGATTATGAAAATCCTTGACTAAGTATAAAGGATTAGTGTCAGTGTGAAGTTACTATGTCAGCTGAATTCCAAATTTACACTAACTACTAAAAGTTCTTTATACAAATAAATATTAATGATTATATGCCATTAGTCTGGATAACAGATTTAAATTCCTGTGTACACTTCAAAAAATATTAATGACTAATATTTATCCCAGTTACATGTTTCCATATGCTGATGTAAAGTTTACGGAGGTTTACTCATTCCTGTAACAGGTTTTTGAGCCTTTTGTCTTACTTTGGTAAAGCTTACCAAGTGCATGGCAAGCATGGTGTTATACCTACCTTTAGCACATTAGCAACAGGGAATCAAACCCTTATATGCTTTAAAATGTATGTTACTCCAAAGTCACATGCTTAATTATTTCATCTTCACAGATTGTATGCAATTGGCTTTCAGATTAGTAGAATGAATTAATCTGTATTTTCTGTTTGATTGCAGGAAGAAGAGAGATCAGAGGGCACAGACCAAGAGTTAGCTCTGGTCAAATATAACAACAAAACATTTTATCTGGGCATTTATTCAGAAGAAAACACCTTTACATTTTGCAAAGTATCAACAGGAAAAGTGCAAAATGAGGATTTGATATACAACACCAGCAAATATTCACTGAAACTTGATACACAAAACAAACAGATTAGAAATATAGCTTATCTAGTATGTGCATTTATTTTCTGGACTTGTTACAAAAGATACAATTTCTATGAGAAATATTAACAAAGCAAAACTGGAAACTGAAATAAGAAATTACTTAAAATACCTAACAGTCTTGTCACTTCTCCCAAAAATGGACATTGAGATGTGACACAAAAGTCCCCAAAATGGCTATTAACCAGGTGACACAAAATGCAAATGGTTCTAAGAATTGTGTGATTCACTTTCATTTGGAGACCAGTTTGATTCTTTTAAGACATCACTGTTTTGAGTAACATTTAAAAACTTTTTTCAATCTTTAATGCTACAATTGGAAACTCATGACATAATCTGCATAGGAATGTTTGTATTTTGTCAAGACAGACAGTATTTGGACACTTGATATGGATTGCTTCCTTACAAAGATATGATCTCGTTATGGTAACCATTACTGTCAAAAGCAACGTACATTATTCAGTTTAAAGTGCCACAATGCTTAGGTATCTCTCTGTATGTGCATTGATCATGGAAAAAAGGTTTATCATGGTATTAAGGATGACACACTTGATGTAGGGATGACATCCTCCATGTACCCAGATGTGAATTTAAAGTAAAGTCTATATCTAGTCACATTTAACAAAAGCAACTGTGGGTACCAGCAAATATTAAATGATATGTAAATGCATTCAGGAATTACCTTAAATTTAATTAAGTGTGTGATATGCTAAAAAAGTTTTCATACAAGCTACATACTCTTTTTCTATCTATCAAAAATGTACTGACATGATTTTTAATTTGATTTTTTTCAAATTATTGTGGTAACAAGTCAAGGGAAGACTTCTAAGGAGGCATAATAAGGGTAAAAAGTAGTAAGGAATTATTACATGGTGTTCATTTGACACTCATGCATATACCCAAGTAAGACGATAACAGAATTTATAGTAGTTGTGAACAGAATGTTAGGATATAATTGTATAAGTTTGTATAGTTTTACGTGGTGATAGTAGAGGCTTAAACAGCTGTTTATAAAATTGTAAATTGAAATATATCTACTTTCTATTAAAAAGGTATTCATCATGCAATTATTATTATTATTATTATTATTATTATTATTATTATTATTATTATTATTATTATGCACTTTCCTCATATTTTTCATTTAGTTTCATAAAGTGCCCTAAGTTAAATATGTCATTATAGCTTGATGCTTATTTAGGGCTTATACTACATGTACCTTAATGGTTTAGATGGAATATTGAGTACATTTCAAATGAACACATACTTTACCGTACATACATCATTCTACACTGAAAGTGTCAAATCCACTAATATATAAAATAACATAATTAAAATTAAGCTCAGCAATCCATTTACATCACTACCTTGGATTGGATAATTTCATAAGTGTTGTCAACAGCAACATCGGTAATTTTGCTGCATTGGATTTGCATGGATATCAGCAGTGAAATAATGCCTCCCAATTGGTTCATTTTGTCTCAGTTTTACAGTGTCAGTTCATGTGTTACTTTATTTACCATAAATTCACACACATTTGGTATCTAGATCTGTAATGTTGTAACATAATCATAGCTGTAAGAGAGACCAAATCATTTGTGCTGTATACAAGCTTCTTTGCAGTGTAGAAACAAAACTGCTGTGTTAATATATTAGAAATGTAATAATGTGACTATATCACAGTTAGTTCATTTACTCACATATTCTTACAGACACATCTAGGCTATATAGTAATCTTGCTACAATGAGTTTGATTTACAATCTTGTAGACATATCTAGGCTTTATAGTAATCTTGCTACAATGAGTTTGGAAATTTACATTTTAGTAATATTACTGTGAGCCAGATAAAGCCATCAGTGTCCTACAAAGTAATATCTGCTGTGTTGTAATATTACAACATTACAACTAGTTCATTTCATAAGCTTCATAAACCCAGAATATATACAACAAATATAGGCTTGTACCAAGAAATTTTTCATACATGCCTTGTATGAAAAATAAAAATTACATGAGCATATTGCATTCTCTCTCAGTTCAACACACATCTTCTATTCATCATTATAAATATTCCACCAAGTCATTATATATATATATATATATATATATATATATATATATATATATATATATATATATATATATATATATATATGCATGCATATACACATGTATACACACACACAGAGTAACTTCGCTCCTTAAACAAATACAATTTTGTTTCTCTCTATGGGAGTTACTCATGAGCTAGTAATCTGAATGAAACTGTACATGGCTATGATGATTTCCAATCAAGCATTACTTAAAGTTTAAACCCAACTTTTTATGCTCTATCCTAAGGTAAGGAATTTTCAGTGAGTTTTTTACCACTTGAAAGTTACAGAAGTATTCACAATACACCTTTTTGACTTCGACTCTCATCGCCTCATTCAGAAATATGCGGAAAAGAATCCATCATTCTGCTTCAGTGTTGAAGAGGAATTTGCATCAGACCCTCAGCACAACCTTGTGTCCGACTTTAAATTCTGACCCTCGGGTGGAATTTTCCTATCCTACACTGAGGCATATGATGGATTATGTTATTACTACACTGAGCTTAGAGATCAGCAATCTCTACTTGGCAATGTAGTACAGTTCATGCATCCAGGAGTTACAGTTCCAGAATTTAAATATCATTCTGAAACTGGATTGTAGATAATCAGTATAGTTATAGTATTATGAAAAAGGTGTTTGCAAGTAGTAATGATATTAAAAATTAAATATAAAGTTAAAATCCTGTAAGAAGGACATCACCAAATTGTATTTTATATTCTGGAGCAGTTTGAGTCATATTCATAGTAATATTACTACATCAGGTTTTTGAGATCACAAAATCAGTGTTACACTGTTACCATGGAAATAGGGTCATGCTACTGCATGTGGTTTGGGATTAACAATACAGTATTATTTCTACATCAGGTTTTGCACATCTCAGAAATCAGTCTTGCACTGTTAATAGAAATAGGGTAAAGTTATTACATGAGATTCGTGATAACTGATGTAGTCTTGTTACTACACCAAGCTTTGGAGATCACAAAATCAGTTTTACAATGTCACCTGGAAATAGGGTATTGTTACTACATGCGTTTGGGGATATTGTAGTATTGTTACTACATCAGGTTTTAGAGTTCATAATTGGTGCCTGGAAATAGGGTAATGTTACTACATGAGTTTGTCATAAACAATGTAGTATTGTTACTACATCAGGTTTTGGAGATAACAAAATCAGTGCCTGGGAAAAGGGTATTGTTACTACATGGGTTTGGGGATAGCAATGTAGTATTGTTACTACATCAGGTTTTGCAGATCACAAAATCAGTGCCTGGAAATAGGGTATTATTACTACATGGGATTGGGGATAGCAATGTAGTATTGTTACTACATCAGGAATTGCAGATCACAAAATAAGTGCATGGAAATAGGGCATTGTTACCACATGGGTTTGGGGATAACAATGTAGTATTATTACTACACCAGGTCTTGGAAATCACAAAATCATTGCCTGAAAATAGGGTATTTTTACCACATGGGTTTGGGGATTAACAATGTAGTATTATTACTAGTACATTTACTAGTACAACATGTATTCACTTTACAGTTTCTTGTGCTTCTTCTTATTAAACCTGATATTGTGTGTACAAAAGTGTAAAATTCCTTTAAAAAGGACAAGCAAGCAATTCCTTTTTTATTCTGGAAGCTAATAATATAGTAATACATTTCACAGAGCATTATTTATATCCAGTACGTGGACACTTTCTAATTTTGGTTTATGTTGTGAACTAGTCCCTTACAGTATTGCTCCAGCGGATGGTGAAGCACAAATATATGGTAGAGTTTCCGATTTGACACCAGCTGCTGTAGGAAAAATCTACTGGCCCATGTATCGGCCACGAAATGGCATCTGTGTATATATAGTTTATCTGTTTCAGTGGCAACTATCTTTTCAATTATTTGAATTATAATGCTGAGAATTCATTTATTTTCACGGGTGTTCATTTCAGGAGGTTTTGCGACAAATGACATTGTTATAGGTACTTAATTTAATGGATTGTGAAGGAGCTGATATTGTTTCCACGGAGGAATCTCTGTTTGTTGTGCCTCAAAATTATGGCTTGTAGGAGACAAAAAACTTGTACCACATGCAACATTCACAGCAAATGTATGTTAAATGCACTTAAGAAATGTCATTTGTATCATACGTATGTAAATCTATTGTAAGAGCAAAATACTTCAGTCAAGTGGAGAATTGGTTTCGGTGAATCGTAGAAATTAAATCATATTGAATATCAAATTTAAACTTAATCAAGCCTGTTTATCTTAATATTGCAGTGCTTATAGTCAATGAGACAAGTCATGGGATGGGGCGGGGGCTGAGAAACTCGACTGAACAAATGTTATTATTGAACTAATTTTAAACGAAAGTCTAATTCACCATTGCAGTGAACATTATAAAAAGAAGGAAATGAAGATATATAATATTTGTAAGAGAAGATGCATCGTGTATCGCTTTAAAATACTGGTATATGACAACTTTTTAGCTCTGTGGACTTATGCTTTTCAATTTCCGTTAACAAACGATAGCTTGCCATGCACATATTTCTGAATTGGGAAATATATAGTCTGTTTGAAGAAATTCGATGTATTGGCTTTGTTTATGATGATGAATGTGTGAAATTCTAACAGAGGTCGTCCCCTTTATTGGGGACAACATCTAATATGTTCTACTATTTTATAGTATTTCTTTTAGTCGTCATTTCGCTTGTTTTATATATATATCAGCAAATAAAAAGATTAAAAGAAATAATAGAGTCACAATGATATTGAACGCATTTAACCACTAATATTAGTTCCTTCTTCTATAGTACTAAGTTTATTATTTGATAACCTTGATCATATTCAAATATTAATTATATATATATATATATATATATATATATATATATATATATATATATATATATATATATATATATCATGCTAGGTCGTGAATTATTGGATTTTCCAAGAGAAATACTTATAATCAGTCACTGGAGAAATACGAATTATATTTTCTCACTGCCGCTTTGCTAACTTTATGACTAAGAAATTTTAAAACAAAATTTAGGCGCTTTCGTAGTCCAATGGTAAGTATGGTCGCCTTTCATGCAGACACACAAAGTTCACGCCCTACTATGTGCATATATGTTTGTATTTTTGTTGTTGTTGTTGTTGTTGTTTAAATGTGTTTGCTTGCTTTACCTTGAATTGGGAAGGAAAATTATGTTACTACTGATATGTTCTGTGTGAATATACACAGAACAGCAGAACATAAACGGTTAATTGCTGACATTATCAAGTGGGATACAATAATAAATCTGCTGCTTCAAACTGTTATACGTTTGACCACAAAATAATATAAAAAAAATTGCTTGTTCCGAGTGAATAACAGATACATTTTATCTCGTGCGTGAAAAAACGTAAGTATTTTCACCCACTCCATGAACTATATCTGTTGTTCACTTTTTCAAGCAAATATTCTCTCTTTATTACATAGTACAACACATCTACTGTATATATCACAAGATAAGAACTTTGCACTGTGTAAATATCGCTTTGTGAACATATTACATCAGAGTTTTTGGACGTTCTCTTCTCATACACCCTATTTTTATATTCTTTTTTTATTTTGTAAGAAATAGAATATATCATGTCAATCTCTTTCTCTTTATATAAATTCGGTTGCCCGAGACATAGCGTCTATGTCGGTTCCTCTATTTGAATCTTTTTAAATTTGTTTAAAACCCCTTTTCTCTAACAGCTGATCTGCCTTTCCTTCAGTCTGACTCCTTTTGCTCAGTCCCTATTTCTACTTCACGTTGTCTGAATCTGTGTCTGTCATTGCCTCTTTAAATGTACGTTTATATATATATATATATATATATATATATATATATATATATATATATATATATATATATATATATAAATGTATTTGAATGTCTCTCGCCGCTTCTCTCATTTGTATCACCTTTTTTTTCTATGCATCCATATTGTCATCCTCTCTTTCCTCCAATACACTCCTTGTTGAAAATGTCGTTGTAGGATCGTACATTCAGTAATAATTAGAGATGATATGTGTATCCTTATGAGTGCTAGAAGTGAAATACATTACGTTTAACATGTCGTGCCAATTATTGAACGCCTTTCTACCAAGAAAACAAACATACACAGACACACGCGCACCACACCCACATCCATATCCGTATATATATATATATATATATATATATATATATATATATATATATATATATATATATATATACCGGATATTTCCCAGCACGACGCAAGGATCCTTATGTTGTTTTATATAATCTCTTTAATGGGTTATAGTGAAATTAAGTTACATCGACATAATATTGTTTGTTGTTAGGTCACTTGGACTTAGGAAATCGGCCACACTAAGCAGTACATCACTATTGTTAACATCAATACTTGTTTCAGCAGAGTCATCTTGTTGGATATACTGAACTTCTATGTATAATTTTAAACATGTATGCAATTTTCTGTAGTTGTCACGGAATTGTGTGTACCAAGTTTTTATTGCATTGTATTATATATTTCATAACGAGATATTGAACTGTATTAGTGGGGGAAACGATTTTATCGCCACAGTGGCGACATCACATTTATTGCTACAGTGGTGATATCACTTTTAAGAACTACTGTCTTTTCACATTTAAGAAATATATCTGCCCTTATGTTTGCTATTTAAACTTATATTTACATATTTAGGCCTAGCTGTAGATGTAGTTGAGTCTTGTTTTGCAGAGTCTGCCACGTCAACATTAGAAATAGTATAACTTGGCATAAATATGAAACCATTCATACGTGCAAAACGTTGCAAAGTTCCGAAAACAAAAGTACCTGCTTTAAACGGATGTCATAATGGCTTGTTGATAACAGCTAACGACAATTTATCATACACAATGTATTTTATGGGTGCTTTTTTACCGCGTTAAACCGTCTACAATGAACAGTATTTACGACATATTTACTACTATTCTGAATGTCCAATTTATTATACAAATGCCGTCTAATTGTTGAAATAAATTAAACGGGACGTACCTGCATATGAGAAAGACAACAGTGGATACCAGCAAATCTTGACAGTGATACATTTGTTTCTGAAAATACTTGTGCCTACATCGTGCGGTTAAAGAAGTAGTTTAAGATGTCAATATGTCCACCACCAAGCAAGGATTTCGGAGTAATTGCAAACTAGTTGTTCATTATCACATTGTTCACAATCGACTACCTGATAATACATGGGCGTTTATATTGCCAAATTAGTAACACTGTTTAGGAAAATGACAATTCAAATTTACATTGCTCACTGCTTTAACATTTTTTATTAACAAATAACATGGCTTTTACATGCAGACAAATGTCGAATAAAACGAAATATATCATAAACACAATTATCATTGAACATTACACCCGGCTCTTACTGTTGCCTACAGTAAATTTTAAAAGGATATTGACGTGTAGAATTGGTCCACGCTGAAACATGGTTGTAGATGAAATTGTAAATATAATCATTCTGGTTTTTATCAGCCATTTAAACAATTGACAAGCTCATAGCTAATGAGTTACTACCGATAAATGTTTATGTAAACGAAAACCTTTACCAATAAATACATAACATATATTTCGGATAAATGATCACACCTTCAATGTGCTCTCTCCGTGATGCCCCGCCAGACACCTCATGGCCGTGTACCGTGTTTTAGCAAACCTTCATTGTTTTCTCCCCGTGGTACATCGCCAGACACTTCATGTACCTTCTGCATACCTTCCATGACGCAGCCTTTATTGTACTTTCTGCACAATAAAATAGTAGCCCTAGTCAAAAGATATTTACATTTCTGTTTAATAATGCAATCCAAAATGACGTTAAAGTAATAATTTCATGTCACTACACCTATGAAGCACCTAAACTCCGCCGATGAAGACAATGTGTACCTGAGGTACAATACAAAGTACAACCTAGAACGGCGGAGCCTGTGGAAATGGAGCAAAGTATACCTTAAACACACGGATGCGGACTGTCTGACACTGGTGCAGAGCATGACACAACATTTATATACTCAATAAACATGTTACCACTATAAAGTCCAAGCTGTCTCTTTAAGAATGAAAATACACCAAGTGTTTCACGTTTTTATCATACACTGCTGTTGTTCTTGAGCGGCAAGACTAGACCTGTATTTTCAGTACATGTACTTCCGCACACCTCCGGGGACAACGCCAGCTGGAAATGGTACTGGTTGCAGATTGCAAAACATTAACAAGGTTAATATTTTCGGTCAGAGAAAATAAACACTATACAGGAGTTAGAACGAAACCGAAGATGTTTCAAACTGGATAGAAGGTGGAATGGATGGAAACAGTATCAGTTACTATGGATATAACAGCAGCAGGCTAATGTATTGCAGGAATAACTACCGGTATAGTTGTTCCTTTGACTTTTAGTGCGTTTAGTGCAACATTAATTGGATTTTGATTTTTGCAAATGGCTTCAAGGAGAAGTTGATCTGCAAATTTGTTTCAAGATGATGAAATAGTAACATCTGTTGTCATTAAGATAAACAGCATTGAGGACAAAATAGGTAAAGTAACAAGCGATAATGAAATAAACAACGAGGAGTAACATGTACACAGAGATCAACATGCAGTCAGGAGCTTAACAATGCAAAAAACTAAGGCAATGGAACCTCTCTGAAGGTGGACATTAACAAAAAAAAATAGTATAATGGAAGAAAATGAAGGAACATAGATTTGTCAATTGTTTAATAGGGGCTAAATTTAGAAGCGTTATATCCAAAAGATACGAATTGAAAATAAAACCTTATAGCTAAAACAGTCCGTGACTTGGGCACAACTCTCGACTTTTTGAACTTCTTCTATAGAAATGGAAAGTTATATTACAATCTATCTGCCAAAGATACCTACCAGTTGACAAACATAAATGAAATGAGAAGCTATCCATTTCATTGCAGAGAATAGACATTGTTGTCGATTATCACAGCATTTCGCCCTATATACAAATGTTCTTATGACGATTCAAAATGAATGCTTACAATTCCTCACACATGAAATAACAATCTGAGTTCTTAAGATGATATATCTAAGTTATTGCTAGTTACCGTGACATTAAAATATAACTTACAGTATAGTTTTAGAGATTCTGGTGTCTATGTAGTAAAACTTTGGATACAACGTTTATTACGCATACATAGATAGCTCTTCGGCGATTTGCCATTTATGTCTGCCATACATAGATTCAAAACGAATATTGTTGTGAAAATATCTTCTTAATTGATCTGTATTGCTAAAGACGAGAATGAGAGCAAAACATAGAGTCATTTAATGTAGGGAATAAATAACATTCAGATCATTACCGAGAGTAAGTTTTCAAGGAAAACAACCGCCACTGATTGGGATTCTTAGTGGATCACATTGACGTATGTGAACAGTAGAGTGAGAGAAATGAGTATTTTCAAATTTGCTTTGGACATTTTTTATTATTTGACCTCATTTTCTGTTACTATTTGAATAGTTCAGCAGCAGCAGTTTATACATTCATGTTTCTCAGTGTGATCGTTTGGTCCTTCGTTAGAGTCCTTGGTTCATAAGAATGGATAGAAAATCATGTTTTATATTGAGATCTGTAGGTCATTTTCTTAGACTGTCTAGGTTTATAAAAATGAACAGAGATCTTACTTTTCTTCTAATTATGTATGTAGTAGTGTTTTACTACATCTCAGCACAATAGCGGCTACATATTGTCAATTATAATGCGGCTTTATTGGGGGAGGGGGTTACGAAGGATAGACCGAGGAGTAGTCATCCAGGATAACAACATGTCTGAATCGAATGTGTATGAACATATATTATCAATATGCCATGTTTGTTTTTTCGGGGGGTTGGGGGGTCGGGGTATGTGGTTTTTTTTAAAAAGAAACTTCTATCGACAACATGGCAAGAGCTTCTGAGGCCATATTGCTTTTCAGACAACAAAACGTGACACTCTTTGCAATTTGAACCAGTTGAAGTTGTAATAAATCTTTCCTATAAATATTCTATATTGAGATTGCTTTTTTCTGGAAGAGCAGTACTAAAATTTAAGTTGTAAATCTAGTTTTCTATAGGTTTAGCAAGAAGGCGGTCACGAGTATTATGTCATACTAGGCCTACTTTAACTAACTTACTCAATTGCAATACCTGTTCAACTTGATATTTTCTTCCATACAAGTTATGCAAGTAAAAGTTACAGAAGATGTGATATTGTACTTAATGCAAGTGACTATTTGCTTTAAAAAGGTTTTTAATTTCCAGTTCGTTTCGTATGGTGTCTTCATTGTAGGATCTTTAAAAAATCGAGATGGTGAGACAATTGATGACAAGATCGCCATCTCAGTTTCTTGTATGGTTTCTGTAAAACTAAAATGTGTTCACACATATACAGGATTCGAAAAGTAGTAGTGTGAAATAGTTTTGTGCTCAAGGTCTTTCCACACATGCTGGGGCCCTAAATTGATATTTTCTATATCAGCCCCACTCCCCCTGCCCCTTCTAGGGGGGAATGGTCAAAACATGTACAGTTCCCCATACACTTACTCAAAACGTTATTTTTCCGGCCGACGGTTACTCTTCCGGGTCGGCCGAACTGGGAGTTTGAAATGCAACTATGCCACTCACGAGGGATGTGGTGGGACTATCGACAACTGGTATGACACTGCGAGGTTTAATTAGCAACAGCCACGGGCGAATAACATTTACTTGAAATAAACAAAGTGATGGAAGATATACCGGTGTTGCCACCGACACATCAGTTTATGGTTGCAGTAGTTGCAGATGGTTGCAGATGGTTTCTGTATGGTAGGTATTATAAATGTAGATTTTGTATGAACGGCTACTGCACGTTTTGCAGCCAAATAATTAGAAGGGGTAAACTTCCGCCAGTGACATGCAATCGTTGCGGGACTGGGACACAATCAGAAGCAGAGCTATGCCAGCAATGCAAATATAAGGAGGCCAACGATAAGCTGCGTAGCATACCAAAAAAAAAAGATATCAAAAGACGTTCAATCTAGTAATAGCGAAGCTGGAAGGGCGAATGCCGCGCCTGGGAAAGCGACTGTCAGAATACCCGATAAAACTTCAATACGATGAGACTCTAACCACGTTTGTGGGCTCGATTAAAATCAAACAAGTGCAGACAAACTAATATTGATTGATTATAAACCGTAAATAATGTCTCCTATCACTCGCTTGAAGGAGCCACTCCCAAGAGGACATTTCACCCAAAGTAAATATGATGACGCTCTGGACGCACTATATGGCGGGAGGGACTCATCAGCCAGCCCGACAGCCAGTTTCAGCCCAAAGGCCAGTTCCGGCACCTAGGCATAGGGTTAAGCCTCCAGTCCCGGCTTTTAAGGCGCAGGATCCGACAGCCAGAAGAGCAGTTTGCAGCCTGGGCGGAGCAGGACTTAAATGAGCTGGATAACTGCATTGATCCTCCTGTTCCAGTCCAACGGCCAGTTCCGGCTTCAAGGCGCAGGACTGAACCTCCAGCTATGCCATCCGTTGTAGAGCGGCCAGGAAGAGTCGGTACGATTTTAAAGGACTACCGCTCAACCTTTCCAGAAAGTCACAGCCTAGAAGTCGCCGGCAGTCAGCTCAGAAAACTTGGAGGTCTGAGGTTTAGGCTCCTATTTACAGTAAAGCTGGAGAAAGTTGCAGCAGACCAGCGGAACGTCTATGCTGCAGATTCTGAGCTAGAAAGAATCAATAAAGTGACGGCCTATTTCCAGACCAGCGCTGCCGAGCCATTCTGAATTGATAAGGTCGAGCAGCTGGTCGCCCAAGCCAATGCCACAATTTAGCGGCGCATCGAAGAGTACACGAGGGATCCAGATGGCATTTTGTGAGGTGCGATACACTCAATCTAGGTGTATCGCTGTACAGCTCGTTTCGAGGCCGGAGTTAAATTCCAGCATCAAAGTGCGTTCCACCTCGATCTGTGCTAAACGTGTAAAACATCGACAACCGCTAGTTTGAATGGGCTATTTTGTCAGCTCTATCCCGAGCGGATGATAACGTTGACCGTCCAGACAAGTATTGCCATCACCTGGAAGAGCTAAACTATGAAAAGATGGACTTTCCAGTGAAGGTAAGCGACATCGACAAGTTTGAGTGCCTCAACTCGGAAAGCATAGTCAGCGTCTTTGGCTGGGAAAAGGGCCTCTGCCCGCTACGTGTTAGCAAGAATGTAAGGCTACATGCATCGAAGATTAAAATGAAAAGAAACACTATGTTTGGTTACAAACTCGGAGCCTCATTGTGAGGCATGACAACAAATGCAACGAAAAGAAACACGTCTGCCCACATGTCTTCTGCCAGGCCGATGTGTTGCGAGGCCACACTAAAAATTATCAGGGCATACCAGAAAAGCCACAGCGTGTGACATTAGCTGAACGAGGAAAAAAACACCATGTCATTCCAGAACCACCACCACTAGATGCGCCTTCCATGTATCATATATGCTGATTGCGAGGTACACTGAACATACGACTGGAAGACCCTGACGGTGATCCGAGCAAAAGCAATCCGCTAAAAATCGCTGTCCAGTTCCCGTGTGGCTTTAACTACATAGTCGTCCAAAGCGACGGAATATGCTAGGATCTGGTGTTATACCGCGAAAAGGAGGGCTTTGCCACCTTTATCCAGAGCTTCGAGCGCAAGATGGCGGAAATCAGGGAATTGTTCCATAATGTAACCAAGATCTACATTGATTGGGACGAATGGAAGCCTTTCATGTTGCAAAAGACTGCGCCGAGAAGCTGGGGAATGGGGGATACTTGTGCTGCATAACCTGCACGGATGCGACGGTCACCTAATTATGGATGCCATCGGAACAGCCTCGCTTGAGAAAATCAACGCCATCTAAAACATCATGGAAAAGTACAGAGAATTTGTACTGAGGCAATTGCATTTTATTGATAGCCTCCAGTTTAGGAACAGCAGCCGCGATAAGCTGGCTGCTAACATGCCTACGGAGGCGTTTCGCGCCACAGCGCAGTATACTGAGCAATATGTCAATCTTCTTGTTAAAAAGGGGATGTATCCATGCGAATACATGAGTGGTTGTGATCGGTTGTAAGAGACACAGTTCCCGCGAGTAGGCGCCTTCTATAGTCAGCTAAGCCGATCAGGTATTTCAGAAAGAGACAATGAATACACAGAAAATCATTCAACTGTCAAATCATAGGTTACTATCATGATCTATTCCTAAAACGGATGTACTTCTGTTGGCCCATGTGTTGGAGGCATTTCGGGACACGTCGCTTAAAAACTACGTCCTCGACCCAGCCCATTACTACAGCTCTCCAGCAATAAGTTGGGACGCCCTTTTGAAAAAGACTGAAGCCAAGCTCGAGCTAATAACGGATATTGAAAATTATCTATCTATTGAGAAGGGCATTCGTGGAAGTGTTTCCATTGACAGTCAGCGCCATGCGAGAGCCATCAATTCGTTGTGCCCGGACCATGACGACAACAAACCGACGACCTGCATAACCTACCTCACCACGGCAATCTTTACAACTGGGTAATGATGCAGAGACTGCCAAAGGGCCGAGTTAATTGGGTAAGCCAGACGGATCTCGGTTTGATCGACGCAGATTCTTCAAAGGGATACATTCACGAAGTAGACCCTAGTAGATTCATGAACCGCACAGTGACTACCTACTGGCTCTAGGGCCACTGTGCGAGACAGAAAGCTGAATGAGTGATTATTAGTGCTGTTCAGTTAACGAAATCAGGTGGGGGTGGGGGTAAAGTCACTAAGAGGAGTAAATAAGACCTCTGCCTCCAAACAAAAGAGCACTACAATTGTTTATTAAAGTAAACACCAGCTATATACCAGTCTTGAGATGCGCGCCACGAAAGTTCACCGCATAATAGAGTTTAACAAGAGCGACGTGCACCCAGATCAATCCAGATCGCAGAACCAAGGAGAAAACTTTGAGAAAGACTTCCCCAGGCTCATGAACAACTCTGTATTCGGGAGCAAGGCGATCATGTACACAGACACCGACATAATGTTGCTGTCTAACGAAACGGGACATGGATGAAGAAGTCCAACTATAAGACATTAAGGACTATCCATAACAGCATCAGCTGTTTAGCACCACAAACAAAAGGAATGTCTGGAAATTTAAGGATGAATGCACAGGGTATGCGATCGCTGCTTTTGTAGGCCTTCGTCCGAAGACGTACAACATCCTGAGCGCAGACGAGATGGAAATCTAAAGGAGTCTCCAAGGGAGTGAAAAGCGACCTGAGGTATGGTGACCATGCGCTGTGATGACAACACAATGAAGGTATGCCGAATAAACAAAACCAGCCTCTAGGTGCTGGACACAAGCGAGCATACGGCCACTACCGCACCGCTCAAGATCAGCACCCCTCGGCGGAGGAGTACATCAGCGAGCTCGGATAAAAATGTTGTTGGCTGATATACTCCAAATGTTCGAGGAACTTGTAGGCAGCATTGTGCACGTGCTGCGATGAGTATGGAATATGGAGAACGCCGTCTTCAAAGTTTTTAAGAAGCTTGGGATTTTGCCACGAACGATTTTGCAGCGGTCTTTTCAGGCCATCGGTGGTGGCGGGCAAAGACAACGTCATGCAACGCACTCAACTCTTCGATTTCAATCACTCGCTACCTGTTTATACCAGGTCTGCAAAACATTTTGCTGTAGTTATTTATAAGGCGCCAAGTGTGAGGTTGAATGGGATATTTTCGCCAAGTACCAACTCGCTGCAGCCGTACTTTCTCGCCCATACCAAAGAAGAGGAGTACCTCAACGGGCTCTTTTTCCTGGGTCAAAAATACGCGTAGGTGGTAGCTGAGTTCCGTGAAGCACAATCTGTAGTCCATTGCAAATAATGTTTCTACGAGGATGACCACTCACAGAAAGATGGTATATAGATGATCGGCCTTGGATGTCAAACCTATCAGTCAGGGTGTACACCTTGAGCGACCAAACAGGGTCGGTAGGACGGCGTTGCCCACCTTCGAGCTCAGCAAGTGCACATAGGTACCCCACCACGGAATTTGGAGGGCAAACGTTGCTCTTGCAGGTCAACCGACCGCGTTACATACGCTGCAGATTTGCACGAATGGCATCAATAGGCTTTCTTCATGTGAGTCATGTTATCTTGCCATTTAGGGTCGCAACATCGGCAGGCAGTTGCGGAACCCAATCAGTGCTACTCTTTGCAGTCTCGCTATCAGAAAACAGCATCTCTGGGCGTACTGATACCCAAAGAGCATCTCGGCTAGAGTACAGTCAAACCTCTCCACAATACCCCACACACGCTGGATGCCATTCTCGCCTCGCGAAGAGTTGCAACATAGCGCCCACAAACTTCCCGCCATGGTCAACATGTAGCAGTTTTTAGATACTTGCCACCGTGTCGGGCGACTTCAAATGCCTCATTGGTGGTCAAGGGCTCATCTTTATTGTAGCGATTGGCGACATCAACCACGGTCAGCGCCTGCTTGTACGTATGTGCCGGAAACAACAGGTATGCCGGGTGCACTTCGATAGTGGTTGGAACATCAAACCGCGGCTGGGGCAATTTGTGTGGTGCGAGTAAGGAGGTCTGCTTCTTAAGCCATTCCCAGGCAACATCTTGTGAAACATTGGCGGCTTATGCCATCTTTGATAGCTCCATGCTCATCTAGTTACCCCGCAAGCTGTAGCATATTGCCACGGGCTTAGTATCCATCGCGTTTCATGGCAGTTTCGTCAGCTATAGGTATGCAAACAAGCAGAGTCCGCTTCAATTTGCAAGACTTTAAAAGAAGGAAAAACATGACTACACTTAGTTGGCTATACGTATTTAGAGGCTACATAGCCCACCACCGCGAGACCCCTGATGATAAATAACAGCTCGTTCTTGTAATCGAGACGCTCGTTGCGCTTCGATTAGTACTCAAACTACGCAGCTTGGAGCTGTTCCACAGCCTCGTCGTGGCGTTAGCATTCCTCCGTTAATGCGTTATACAGAACGCTTCCCCGTTGAATGCGGTCTTGTTTAATTAGCATGTCCTGTGTCCAAATGCTCAGCGTTGTGATGGTTCCAGCCTTTGCTGCGTCTTCCAAGTTCAGGCGGCCAGAGTCGACCAGTTTAAACCTTAACATGCGTTAGGCACTCATCGTATACGCAACCTCAAGGCCGCCATGTACTGCTCCATGGTAAAGGAGGTTTCAGAGGTCTTTGGCGTACGGCGGAGTAGACATCTTGCATTTTGCACACTGCAATCCATAGGAAAAGGGTCGGGCGAGTGTCTAATAGTGGCTGCTGGCATCTGAGGCGTTAGTCTTTCCTTCCGGCAAGCTGCTTTTTGCTTCCTCTCTCAGGGCGATAAGCTGTGGAATAAGGCGTACTGCCAAAGCCAAGCCGACCCAATGAACATAAAACGGCATCGCACGCACTTGTGCAACCATCGCTGACTGTACTGTAGCAGCGTGAGCGTCGGTTTTTTTTTCTCTGTCCTGTGTTGTTTCATCATAGCAGCAAGTCTTTTACCAGCAGCAGCTCTACCTGGGTGTTTGACCTGACGGACTTGTGCTACTTCCTGAGATTGTTTCGCTGACGCAAGCGCTGTAACACCCGTCTTCAGTGCACTGGCAGGTCCGTTCTCGCACTCATCGTATGTTGTTTTTGGCTCTGCTGTTTCAATATGTCTATATGTTATCATATTATCCACAAATGGTACTAGTATCGGGTCGTACCAGAAGTAGATATGGCTGATCATCTTTTAACTCCCTGACAAGGTGTTCGTAGTTGTCTATGGGTATAAAATTGCTCACGACCGCTGTGTACAGGACAAGCATAAACGATCCCAGAGAAACATAGTGTTTTGCAACTTGTTCATTGCTCATCACCTTTAGGTCCGTAAAGGTAAGAGGTCGGCTTATGTATTCTTCCGCAGCTCCAGAAGACACCAGCTCAGACAGGCGGTCAATCTGATGTGCTAGTGTTCCACTAATGTTCGTCTTTGTGCTTTCAGGCTTTGATGATCTATAAGTACATGTTTAACATGCCTACCGTGTGGATTATTTATATAATTTGACCTTTACGCCTTCACTAGTGGTTTGAACGCGTCTTCTTGACCCATAGAGCACGTTGCCTTTCGTAGACCTCATATCGATGACAAGGGTAAACTGATTTTAATAGAAGGTACCAACATCAATCGACAGCAAATCCGAGTGGTTTTGTGTGTTTTTTTGTTGTTTTTTTTTTGTTTATGCTCCCTCGCCATTACATTTGGGGCCTCTTCCCACTCCTGGTATCGCGTATGCATAGATCTGGTATGTGACTCCCGCGATCGTCTCAGACACCTTGTCAATAAGGGGCTGTGCAAATACTGAGTATAACGTGCAAAATCAGCGCTTTGTGTGACGTCTTCGAAGAGCATGGCTATCGCCTTTATTCTCTTTGCTGGAGTATTCAAGTTTATGTCCCATGTATTTTCTCTCTTGTTTAACACCACACTGCGATAATACAGTACTCTGGTGTACAAGAATGCCACCTTCCCCATGTACTGCTGCCGGATCAGGCTTGCGATATCTGCGCGGGTCATAACGTGGAATTACAGAAAGAAACCGCTGATAGTGTAGGTCGCCCCTTTGTTAGTGCTCTGGATTACAATGCTGTAGTCATTACCCGTCAGCTGAAATGTGAGGCGGTCTTAAAGCTCGGACTGGTAGTATGACAAGTGATCGTTAGCAGATCTAAGTCTAGCGGCACAAAGAAGCGGTTCGCAAACGTTGCATCGATAGACGCGTCTGGCTGGGTGGCGGCAACGGCATAGCTAGCGCTGACAAGTATTCTATCAGGCCGCGTTCGTTCACTCTTTTTCAGTCAGTCAAATAATTGTATAAACGCCTCAAATGTCGTCGTCGTAGATGCGCGCCAGTTCATTGCCCTCGAGCGTGACACATCTTCTTGACGATGGCGCAGCCCAGGTTTTTCACAATTGTGCGGTTGACATAAACAGCGCTGCTGTACCGCCGCTCAAAGCAGTTGTAAATGCGAGCCTGGCGGTGGCGAGCACAATTACATCGTTGCTACCTTTACACCAAACCCGCGGCGGATTGAGCAGAATGGGTCGAATTTGTTTTCGTATTGAGACTTGCATAGTGCTGTTAGCGTTCGGGGGCCCTTTCTCTAATAAACGTGCATAGTTGCTGCCTAATAGCAAAACATGACTGAAGGAGGCTTTGACTTTGAAATGACCTGCCGGGGGAAAACGATGTGCCGATGCCTGGCCTTGATTTGCTGGATGAAGAAGAAGAAATTACATGTGTAAACTCTCCCTGTGATCAGGGGATACAGGAGTTTGAAAGCCGGATACAAACCTTTAGCGGAGACGATTTAAATAAAGTTAGGAAGGAAATTCGTAATAAAATGGTTGGCGTCTTTATAGAGCCAGTGGCATAGAAGGCACTCATTTATATGCTGACTATGCTGTAGAAAATGATCGATTAAGACTTCGAAAGCATAAAATCTGGTAAATGTGCAAGCAGACTTGCCTGCAGATACAAGTGAACTCACAGTACTTGTGACAATACCATATCCGCGCACTAGTGCCGGCTCTGACAATGAATGTTGTATTGACTAACGCTGTATTTGGGCCCATGGCTCTAGAATAGGTGATATGCACCAACTCCAGTACGCGCGTTGCGAGCTGTTCCCGGCCATCGTCCCCGCTTGCCCCATAGGCCAAAATTCCCTGCCGCGAGGTTGTCTTTGCTAGCATGGCCAGCGTGGGTCCAGTGTCGCCTTTAAATATGTGTGCGTAACGGCCGACCGAATCACGTCAGTTGGCGGGGTTACTGTAATAAATGTCTCAGGCATGTGTCATTGGGATTCAACACAAGACTTTCTAAACGTTGGCGGTTTAAACGGAACCATAATGGCATATAATGGCGGTATTGCCGTCCCGGCTTACGTCTCACACAAAAGCCGTACAATTAGCTTTGCGTCTATATTAGCTACCAGGGACACCGTTCCATGCAAAGGCCTCAAAGTTGACGCACAGCCGACGGGATGTCCAGGCACTCTAACCATCTGTGAGTTTCGCAACTAGAACTCACGTGACATAAAAACAAATACACAAAAAAAATGCTCATGAGCGAACGAGACATGGAGAAGGAGCCGCTTACCAATCCTGATATCGACGACGGATTATTGGAACAGCTCGCAAAACAAGTGTCTGACATCGAGAGGAAATACAAACCCCTGGTGGAAGAGTACCTGTGTCAACATAGGGTTGACACGTTCAAATACCCAGAGAGCCCTAAACCAACCCGTGGCCAGCTAGGGTAATTGCACTCTCGCTGCAGCAAGAACAAAACCAAAAACTACTGCCCTCGGGTGGTCGCAGGCGTGATTGCTACTACAATCGCAATGTGGTATCGGTCAAGCGATTTTGGGACATTCCTCGTCGGCAATAACCTTACCTTCTGGGTGCATAAGCACTCTATCACATGGCTCAACAGACCCCCCCCAAAAAAAAAAAAAAAGACACAAAAGCAACCTGTGATTTTCAATAAAAAAGATTCGTTCTGCCGCATCACAGTGGCACGTCAAAAAAGCCAACAGGCGCAAGAATAACAAAACTGCAAACAACGGCACGCTGATTGTGACTATTGGCATGCTTTGTGACGCGTTTTTACAGAACGTACCATTTCCGGACCTAATAATATTAAGGAAACATACATTTTCCTTCACTGCATCGCCATCTTACCAGTATGCATACATGACCAGTTTGAGGTGCGTGCCAGCGTGGCAGCTACCCCCCCCCTTCTCTCCAGACCAATTAAACATTTATATCACACTCCTCACAGAGGAATTATAATGTTGCTATATCCAAAACTCCAAGACCCACACAATTTCTACCTAAGCAAATTCACAGATATTGAACAAGTTCTGCTGGCCGAGGCCAAAAGACGCCACGGGTCTTTAAAAAAGTACCGGCGTGCAGTAAATGTGCTGAATGGCGTTGAGACAACACTGACAGCCATGTCTCTGGGGACTGGTGTAGCGGGCATCGGGATTCTGTCAACCACTATTGTCATTGAGTGGCAGCTCTGTCCTACGGACTGGTGTTCATAGCTGGAAATTTTGTCAAAACAACATGACAAGATCCGCGTACTATCGGAAACCAAACTGAATACTATCCCAGATCATATGTCTAAGGACCTGCAAGGTAATGTCATCTCAGAGTTTGGGTATAAAATCATTCTCGACGAGTATGACAAGTACACAACCATAAAAAACGCAATATGGGATGCGTCATACAAGACGATCGACTAAGTGGCAAAAACAATCGATTGCCTATGGAAGGGCTGAGGCCCACTCGGAGCTATTGGAACAACTATCTACTGCTGGTGATGCCTGACAAGCTGGGTGGTGTCCACCGAAATCTTGGGTACGGAAAAAATCGCCGAAGCAACACCCTTATGTCCCTCAGTCCATCCCTAGCGCGCGACCACCATACGATGGTGTCTATTCATAACGAAACAAATGCGACACCAGTCTATTTTTGCAACGGCTTTTCGTTAGCACCTTTTAAAGAACCCTGGCTGCCCAACAAGCTATTTTCTTTACTTGGTATGGTCCGCATATCTGCAGTAGAAGGTCGTGAATTATCAATATTTATGTTAACAGTTTTGTTTGGATGAGTCGTGTATATAGTCAGCCCCAACGCAACCAAGGCTGCCATAAGCAAAGTTGTTAGAGGCACTAAGGCACCAACAACAAAGCATCCAGTACACATTTTAATTCATGGGCCTATTGATAGATCTCTAAAGAAAAAGGGTCGCAAATAGTAAAATTTGAATGGGCTAAAGAACATCTGCTAGCCCATATATGTCAATCCTAGGGCGGTCCTCATTTAATCTGTACAGTTAGACTGTCCCTAACATAATTAATTCCGTTTCGTACGGCCAATTGGGGCGGAAATCGTCTCCACTGACTACGTCGGTATTTGAACTCAACCCCTAGGGCGTTTCTAGAGCGATACGAACTTAAAACAATTCAAACTGTACACACCATGACGTGTTTTATTTCCCCCCCCCCCCCAATTCCTATTGTGAAACAAAACGCTAGGAATTCAGAAGGTAATTCAAACCAGATTGCAGTTACCCACAGACGATGAATTACAGGTAACTGCTTGTATGTATGTATGCATGTATGTATGTATGTAACCAGTTTTGACTCAAGTCCAGCACGCAATCGACTTTCATACTACAGAACGAATTGTTACCAGCTAAGAGGACTCACGACTTAAATAAGAAAATAACTCAGTCCGCTTGCGGGATTCGACCACACAGTGGTTGTAAGCCTCTGATCTAGTTTCTAACCATATAACACTAAGGCCAATAACTAATTTACAGTATCCCGGTTTAATTTTTAACAAGAGCTTTCTCGACAAACCCGATAATTCACCCGCAGAAATAAAAACATATTAAATTTTAACAAAAACCTCTCTGTCTGTGTCATCGTCGGTCACATTGTGGGAAACGTCAACTAGTTTGAACCCATGTATTTCCTACACTGGAAGAAGGTCTTATTTCTTTACAGTGGATTTCAGCCCATATAGTAAACTCTTCTGGTAGTACAAAATACTTTCTTAATATGGACTGAAATGCAACTGTATACATAGACCAGATGACACAAACAGAGCCGAATTTACTAGGGTCAAACATCCCTTATAAATTTAGTATAATTTGCAGGTAGCGTGAATGGTGTTGGCATTTTGAATGTGCCCTAAATTATTTCAGCACACAAAAGGCTCAAATATTTACCTACATGTTATAGATAGCAGACGACCTAAATCAGTAAATGTTTAACTTTATGAGCCTAGTCAGTAGTCAGGCGAGTCGCTATAGCATACAGGCTTACTTTCATCGATCAATAATCTTATAGAGAGGTGGACTGGTTGGTTAAAAAGTAACACCTGAGTAAAACTGTCAGTTTCAGCCGACCTAGGGGAGTAACGGTCGGACGGGAAAATTGCGTTTTGGGTTAGTATATGGGGTGGGGGATGGATCTGTAAATATTTGGACCAGCCTCGCATCAGTTTAGACCTCTCCCCGAGATTCGGAAGATTGGCTACAAATGCAAACCCTTGTATTTCAATGAAGGCCTCCATGGAACCCTTTATCGCCATATCTGCATTTGTATACACAGAATGTTCCCCATGAAATTTTAAATTATATAAAAAGTACAAGGCTTTTTTTTCAAGACTTCTAGGATCAAAAGTAGGCGTGATTTTCAGACCTCTATTTTTATTTCAAATGAAGGGAGAAAGCCATTCAACCTTGAAAAAAGAAGCCAATTATAATTTCAAGTAATACCTATTGATCTGATATGGCCAGATTCATATAATGAATATAGCTGAAGAACAGAAAAAATTAATAGAAAGGACTGATGAAGTCCTTAGCAGTATACCTCTGCAGAACATAAAGGAACCTCCATGATCAATATTTCCTGTCAATATTTTAAGGACAACTATGAACAAACATTGATGTTCAAACTAGCACTGTATGTTAGTTAAACCTGTTAAGAGTCATAATTAAATCTTTCTTGTGAATGAAAAGATATCGTTACAATTTCTTTGTTTCTTCTAATTATGTAATAGTAACACGTGTTTTGTGATTCAAGTTTGGGATAGGTTTTGAAATCAGCCGGTCTAGTGTCCTTAACTTATGAGGCTCAATTTAACTAAATTACTCAACCGCTCTATATACTTAACTCAATAATGTCCTCCTGAACATTATAGCAGGCAAAGTTTGAAGACTATGTAATATTTTAATTGTTACAAGTGACCAGTTTGGTTTTGAAAAGAGAGCGACTTCATTACGTATTTTCCCATAAGTTTCAAATACAGCATCTAAATGGTATGAAAATTAACAATGCTGAGTTAAATTATGGAAAAAGTACGCATATCATATGTAGGTTTGTAATTGATCATCTCTAGTTCCCGTAATCAAATCTTATTAAACTCCGTAGATAATGACCATGGAAAACAGTTATATAGTCGCATCATAATATTTCACGTGTTATCTCACAGGGACCAATAATTGCTTTCCAACAGAGTTAGTTAATACTTGTCACAACAAGCTGTCTTTATGAGTTGACCCTATGCCAAGACAAGTCTACATCGACCATTTTATACTTGCAATAAAGTTAGCTAAGTTCAGTCACTATTTGTTAAAAAGAGCACATTCATTTCTACAATTCTGAAAATATACCATCATTATTTTTTTCCAACCATTTTACTGACTGTCTAGGAAAGAAACACATTTTCAACGTATAACAAAAAATTAATATAAAAAACAATTGGAATTTTCTTTTCAGCGAATTTGATTTTTCAATTTTGTTTGTAATGAGATGCGCCCACTAGCGGGGTTATCGGATGATAAATGCAAACAGAAAAGTGAATGGATGTGATAGATACGTTTCCTCCATAAGTACTAAATATCACTTGTGAAACATGCATATTTCCTGTAACTGTACACATGCAACCGTTTAGACATTAATTGCCACTTATACTTGAAAGGTTCCCATTACTGCATATTTTCATGAATAATGGCGAAGAAAAAATATATATATTTGACAGACTACCTGACCGTCATGTACAGAAAAAAGGCATTCAAATTAATGCCCAGTGATTTTCATGGAATCTCCTCCACTGATTCGGGTAAAACATATATAACAAATAAATATATGGCACCATACAAGCAATCATGTAGTGATCAAAGCGAGTCGTGGGATTATTAGCAAATTTCCTATCAATATTTATCTTAATATTCGACACCATGTGGGTGGGTGTCAGTATGAATGTGCCAAACGTTATCCTTTAAGTGTGATTTTTATGTATTTCGGTCGGTGTGTAGATGTAGATATAAAGTGCTTGATATCTTTGCTTTCTTTGTTCCTGGAAGGGAATCATTATACCAGAAATTTAAAATATAGTCGGAGAATCAGCACTATCTCAGTGTTTAAGGTGTAGGACACGTGACCAGAAGGTTGCTAGTTTGATCCCCAACATTGGATCGGCCAGGATCGGCTACCGTGATATATCGTGTGTCGCGGTACCTTTAAACACGACACCAAACCAAGCCGTATCAAGTATAGTTGCATAGTAACGAAGGGGATTTAGGTCAAGAGAAAATATAATATCCATAAGTGTAAAACTTCTTCATCTACCAGGTTTAGATTTAATAGTAAAAAAAAAATACAAAATGACACATGAATGACGAACTTGCGTGTAGACTATAAGGAAAAGAAAAGGCAAGTGCTTTTGTAGCGATGCTGTCGTTAAGATTATCACGCTATCTGGTAACTGATCCGGTTGTTATAAGTCTTAATACATCTTTCTGACAAAGATGTTTACCAGAAGATTAGAAACATTAAGCTGTAAATCAAGGTTTGGAGAGGTATAAAGGGCCCTCTGTCATACTAGGCCCACTTTAAGAAAACCACTCTATCTTTGTACCTGTTCAAGGCAATTTTTGTTTCTCCATAAAATGACCATATTTTTATAATAGAGGGCAATTTAACCACCCACCCCTACTCCACTCTCAAAGTTAAGAATAATGTTTGTACGGTATGAGTTATGACTGCTCCGGTTGTTATGACTATTTATTACAAGGTCACCAACGCTGAATTTCATTGTACCAGTATGTATATGGAGGTTTCAACTTGAATATATCTGGCTCATATAATTAATAAATAAAGTCCACGGGCAATGTTTAGAGACTTTCCATTTTTGGAAATACGTACATGTAGATGGACACATGCCACTACATTCACCTGATTGTTTTAAGTGACCATACACGACTGCGACTTAGATGAAAAACAAAATGTGCTACTATGAGCTATAAGTTGACGTTGCGTGAGTCGGATTTATGTAAAACGTAACTTTATCCCGACATATTTTATATTATATTTGAATAAGAGTAGATTCATGTCAGTGACTGTCCTTAAAAAAGACTTTATCACAATTCTTTCATCTGCAAATCTGAAAAAATAACCATGACACTCGTTTTTCTAACACGTTTTACCGACTGCCACGGAAACAAAAATGAGACAGAAAGAAACGTATTTGCAACGGAAAACAGAAACTTTAACATTATATATCTGAGGGTCGTCCTCTGTAGCTCACGTCCTTAAGTGATTTTGCTTGTATTTAGATACTCCCTCTAGCGAGAATCGTATCTTGTTGGAGTTTGTTATTTTTTACATTCGTTTTTACGTACATTTACGCTTGATAAATACTTTATTTGCCGCTTAAGCTTGCCTTGATGTGTTCGTTATACTTGGTTACAACTTTATATTGTCTAATATTTTACATACATGACATAGTGAACATACTTCGGTTGAACGTTATTAAATCAACTGGTTTTTGCACGTGAGCAACAAAAAAGTTGGACAATACGAGGACATCAGGCATTCTTTGGAGTTATATATTGGGAGGTATGGACTCGCGATACTCATTTTTAAAGTTTCCATTTCTCACAAAGTAAAATCAAGTTGTAATTGTAAGAAATATGGTAACTGACCAAAACCATTAGTTTTTAAGCTTTAAAATACCAAATAATTTCTTAATGCTTCTCAGGTAATGTTTCACCAGAACCCACGGGTTCATAAGTGCTAACAATATGCTAATTTTTGAAGTAATAAAAAATTACAACTATTTTTCTTAATATCATTATTTTTGTTTATCACAAACATCATTTTAGAAGACGGTGTCTGATAACCAAACATCATTTCTCAAACTTTGAAAACCCACCAAAAGTTTTTAAAAATTACTCAAAACATTACTCAGCTTTGAAGCTATTGGTCCGCCTGACCCCGCGGGCTGAAAACTACAATAATAGATTCGCAGTATCTGAAGTTCTAAAAGTTAATAATCAGACACTAGGCCACAAAAACACCATAAATGGGAACAAAATCATGAAGATCCACACTGATGCATAAAACAAAGCCACTTCACCATAGATAGTTAATGGAAATTTGCACTGAGTTTTTAAACATAAAATAATTGCTGTTAAAAATGCCTACAAAACACAAACTTAATTAGAATTGCGATTCTCCGAATCTTTTTTACTTGCGCTATTGCAGCTTTTAATAGACTCGTTCAAAAACGGTGTCAATCAATAAAACAGGTAAGTCAGTCAGACTGACTATTAATTTTCTTTAACTTCCTCTATCAAAGCGATCAATGCGATCGGTTATTGTTCATTTATAATAATATCTGAATGAAAAAAGAATTGCATAAGGATGTATACATTTAACTTGTAAGTATAATACACTCGAAGTAACTTATAATTTATATTTATATAAATAGGATGGTACATAATGTAATTGCTTTATTTGTGAATATTGCCAAAGGGAATTCGAAAGACACTAATAACTTTGTATATTTGTTTTCTTTTATTTTGTTTAATGTCAACGCTATATATGAATTAAACAAACTATAAAAACTTCATTGAAAGGATAAGACACAATTACCTATTAGAACAGCAGTACATATATAAAGAGCAAAAGCATCATCCAAATAATTTAAGCAATTGGTATCCTAATCTTGTCTGCTTAACCTGTGATTTAGATAGTCGATGGTCGTATTTCTGTTCTCGGGATAATTTGTTTGTTGCTTTTGTAAACTTCCACTATGATATCATGTTAAATTGTTTTTGCTTTGTACAATCAGCTTAAATAATTCCGAAAAAAAGACTTCCCGCAAATACTAAACCGTTAGTTACTGCGCCTCCGAACAACTGCTTCTGCTGTCATCTTCAATGCATTTTATTTGATAATGTGTCAAGATTTAATTTTGCATCCAGAGATAGAGGCCCTTCTTTGAATTTCGATCCAATTATTAAAACAGTGTTATCTCAAGATAGTATGCATGTGTTTCTTTTACATTCTGAAAGTTATGGTAGAATTAATTTTGTTTACTTTAAAGTTAATGCTTGCTTCTGCTTTATTATAATCTTCCCCTTCCGTTTATTTCTTTCTCTAAAATAGTCTTTTTTAACTCTTCAGTATCTCGTCTCGCAGTGTCTTCTTCTTTGGTACCATTGCACTGTTGCATCTGATATACTCGTTACCAATCAAATTAAATTAGTTTTGGCTAATTGTGTTTTCATTACTCACCAGATTATCTATTCTGCTCAACTTAGTAATAGAAGCAGTTACTATTGCATCGTGTTTCATAACTTTGTTGTAGATCAGCTTTTTCTTAAAAGCTGTTGCAAGAAACCCAAGTTGCACCAAATCCTGTATAAACAAGAGGACAATATATCCTGTTGATAATCCTATGACTCCGAAACTAGCAGCTGCCATACCCATTTCATCCATTTCAAATGTTGTATATGCTGTTTTGTATTTCTGTCTAATACATATATAGTGTTCAATATCTGTAACCAAAATCATTTTTAAATTTATTTCATCTTTTGCGTCATAAAATTATGACTATTGTCTTTTGTAAGATTCTATCTATATATATAGATATAAATCAAATAGCCTACTTAAGTGGTGTGTCTCGTAATATTCCACGTGATACGATAAAGCTAACTGTAAACTCGGAAGATAAAGTTAGAACAATCAGCTTTAATACTTCATCAAATTTGAATTTACTAGGTGTATCTTTTGTTATACAAATATCTTTATCAATACTACACCGGATAAGGTTAGAAGAATGGAGTGAAACTTCGCATATTAAAGCATAGTAATCATGTTGCTTGCCTCAATCATTTATTACTGTAATAATTCACGCTCATAACGCTCTGGAAATTGACATTGCTGTTCTTTTTCTTGATGCTTTTCTTTTTCTTTAGATGGTTCTTGAGGTCGATTATGAGTTTTAAAATGTAACGAGCTGTGGAATTTGCACATACAGCAACAATAGCTAAAGCAACAATACCATTATCCATCAAGTAATGCCATTTGTTTCAACTAAACATTTTTGTCACGTTCATTTGGCTTTGGTTTTCGTTTCCATCATCAATCTAAAGTTTCTGCTTTGTCATTTATAAGTTCCTTTGATTTCAGTCCAAGTTGCTTTCCAAGTTCAACTCACTGTGGATCTTTCTTCTTCTGTGCATTAACTTTTGAACTTTTGACTTACTTATGTTCATCCATATTTTTACTTGGACCACATTCCATTAAATTTTCACCTAAACATTAGAAGAAAAAAAAAATGCTTTTCAAACTAGTGGTAAAATAACAGAAATATAAAATGGTATTTTAAATAATAATTATGAAAGGGTATGTACAAAATGTAAAACAGTGAAAGAATGAATTTTATTAAACTAGCCCTTACAAATGAGCATTACAGGAACTGAATAAAAGAATGAAGCAAAATTAAAATAATTAGAAATATCGCAATAATGAAAAGTGAAGCTTATTTATACGGCAGGAGTTAGATCTTTATAGGGATTGACTTCAAACATCAAATCAGATACTATCTTATAATTTCAAGGTGTTTAATCTATCGATTTTAACTTTAGAGGTTAAACTTTATTAAACCTAAAGATGTTAGTGAAGATGATTTATATATATTTTTTTGACTTATATGATCTAGAACAACAAAACAAAATTGTTAATATGATAAATTCGAGATATATGACATCTAATGAAACAAGTATCAAAAGGTGCTAAAATGCCTTCGGAAACCTATATAATTCAGCATATGAAACAAGATGAGGGTTTTAAAACTGTCAGCTTTATTATTTATAAACTTTATTATAACATTAATTAGATTGTATTCTCTGTTCCTTTTTCTCTGGTTGTTTATTTTAATTAATATGTGATAGAATACTATCAAAATAATATAAATAAATCCCGTAAGGTATCTAGTAGCATTTAATATCATGTAATCTTCTTTTAATTATGTCTATAATGTATAAAATCCTTAACTAGTACAATTTTACTAACTGAAGTTGCTTCTGATATGATTATGACACTTGACAATGACTTTGATAATTTTGCTTATTTTAACATTTGACCAATTATCTCCTTGTATGCCCCATTTAGCTTTAGCTTTTAACAATGAAGTGATTATCATTGGAGACTTTGCTATTGATTTCATCTCCGATATTAACACTAAATGGCTTTATGTGATACAACTGCACGACCTTACACAGGTAATCAATGTACCAACATGTGTAACAGCCTGTACTTCAACCCTGCTCAACCACATCTACACTACCCACCCTGACAACCTCTACGAGATCAACGTACTCTGTTTCTCTATTAGTGATCACTATACCATACGTGCAACTCGTAAGCAACAGAGCGCAAAAAGAAACAATTCACACTCCTATATGCATTACCGATGCTTTTTGAATTTCTCTGTGAACTGCCTGAAAATATTAACTCATTAACGTTCTCTGAAACAGATCGGGATTATGATTTGACTATCTGGAACTACTGTTTTCTTACTATCTTAAATAGACACGCTCCCATACAACTCAAATGAATTAAACAATCAAAACAACCAGTCCAGTATACTAATGAAATAGCTGAGGCGTAACATACATGAAACTACTATCATAAATGTAAAGAGTTTATCAATTATCATTTATAGCTGAACAAAGTCAAATCCCTCGTAGTAAAACACAAACGCTCCTTTTTCAAAAAAGGCCTTTACTTCAAACTCTGTTAACAGATTCATCTGGAATTATTTGCAAGAACTAACTTCTACGAAGCCAGTACTTCTAAGTCCATGTGAAATTATAGTTAATGACACTAGTTACACTGATGATCACGATAATGCAAACCAACTGAACCTCTTTTTTACTAATATTTCCCAAACACTTGACAGGTCTAATTTTACCGAGTCTAACATGGACAAACTTATTGCCTTTGTGAATGAAAGGGTACCCAATCATGTTAGTTTCAATATTCCCCTAATTACAATAACTTATAATATTGATATTATCACTAAAATATACCCTAACAAATCAGCCGGTCTAGATGGAATTCACCCGAAACCTATAAAAATGTCGACTTTATCAATCTGAGTCACCGCAAGAAGTAACTAACTGTGGTATCACTTCTTGTAAATTTCCAGAGTAATTGAAATCAGCAAAAGTATTCGCAATTCATAAGGAAAATGACAGGAATGACCCAGCAAACTTTGGACCCATATCTGTTATATCCGTACATTCGAAATGTATTGAAAAGTATCTCAGCAACCATCTTTTCGAATATCTTAACAAGCATCAACTCCTCCATAAATCACAATCAAGTTTAACATTAATGTCAAATTTCATTGACGAAACTTATAGACCAGTGGCTACTAGCGATTGTATTGAGCGAGAGTATTGGCGCGATCTTCATTGATTTTAAAAAAGCATTCGATTAGGTTGACCATTCGGTGCTCATTAAACTCAGGTACTTGGTGCACGTCGTATGTCACTAACAGACCACAGGATGTTTGTACAGGTAAATATACGTCGATTCAAGTCATATTTTTAGTGATGATCCTCAAGGCTCTATATTAGGGCCACTTCTGTTTCCAATAGTTATCAATGACTTGTATCTAGTACTCTCTAGCAGAAATCTTTTCGCTGACGATTCTACAATGCATACTTTTGGAAATACCCTTGACTCCATTGAAAATAAACCTCCAATGGACCTCAACAATGTATCAGTTTGGTGTCAACGAAACAGATTGCATATTAATGTATCTAAAATGAAACGTATGACAAAAACTGATTGGCATCCACATTGATCAACACCTCAGCTGGAATAAACATATCGATCACATATTTGCAATGGTCGTCAAAAGTCTCTAAACGATCTTTCTCCAGATTATATCTCTAACCTAACTGAACTAAGATCATCAGATACTGAGCGTAATCTCCGATCAACAACTAATAACGAACTCCTGATTCTGTGGTCGAAAACCAACCATTTCAAAAGCTTTTTTATTATCTCAGCGCCTACCTTTTGGAATTCCTTTCCCCTGAGGATACGAATTCAAATGCCCTTGCTAAGTTTAAAACCTCATTAAAGAAATTCTTTCTTTACCAATTGGAATTATATATTAAAACCTCCCAATACAGAATTGTATCATTGTGTCCAGAAATAATACGTGCGTGTTTTATTCTATGTATGTATCTATGACATCTGACGTGCTGATATGTATATACCTGTGAATAGTATATTGTTCATATATGTACCTGTTGGCCACTATAAGTTACATATATTAATTCATCTTAAATCTATGTTGTGAGTACGCGTGCCATCATACCTGAGTGTGTGTAAGTGACTTGTTTTATAACATAACCTGTTGCAAGATGGATCTTTCATGACCAAATGTGTTATCCTCAATAAATAAAGATTATTATTATTAGTAGTAGTAGTAGTATTTACAATATTAATGGTCAATTGTTGCTCATATTGTTCAATGTCAGGTGAAGTAATAACCCTGCTTTTTTCTTGTATAAAGCTTACTTCATTTTTCAAGTTGTTAACAACCATTCCATTAGCGCAAAAATGCGTGGATAAGATTTTGGTTAGATATTTGAAAACCCACTGTAAGATGAAAATGATTACAATGAACAAATTCATAATATAACACACGAAGATGCTTTAACTGATAATAATCTATCTAATGACTGATTTTAAACTAATCATCAAACTCTTGTATCCACAATTTTGTATCTTATATCTCCAGCTTTAGTAGATGAATACAAAGAATATGTTCAATTACGAGTTTGACCTAGATGATACAAACCATTATTAGTAAAATAAAACCATTGTATTTTCAAAAAGAAGACACAAAAAGAAGAAGAACAAAAAGAAAAAATTAAATACAAATTTCCAAAAGTATTTCTCCAAATACGATGCCAGCATTTAATTCTATAGATAAAAAAATGTGGCAGTAGCTTTTGGGTGGCCAAAAGATGGAAAAAAAAGGTATCATCAACTGAGCTATAAAGCAAATTATTTAATCGGCCTTTAGAATCAAAATTTAACGTAGGGCAACAAATACAAGTCTAGTATGCAATATAAGAGCAAACAGTCAACACAAATGAACCATTACACCAGCAAGTAACAGCAAAATTATTAGATATTTAAATTCTGTCATAGATACATTGCTGAATGAACTGCAATACATTATGGACATATTGCAAGGCTTCAGATAGAGTAGATAGGGTACTAAAGGAACACAAAAGTTATTATAAAAGCAAGATAGCATGTGCTTGGAAACGTTTCCATTAGGTATTAAACTATGTACGATAACATATTTTATAATTATGTTTGATAGTGTTACTGGAAGATAACATTTCAGAATCTTCTTAATATACACTTTTAGACGATGTACCTTTCTTTTAAGTGAGGCGTTTTCCAAGTAGCATACTGAAACAAGCAATTAACGTTGTATGCAACGTCACCCCGTAAATTATCTTAATAATATCTTTTTTTTTTCTTGTTGTTATTTTTACCGACATTCTACTCTCAGTTTCAATTGGCAAAAAGTGGGTACTGTTATGTATGATGTTTATGTAATATAATAAATATTTCAGGAAATTATTAATATTTCTTGACTTTAATATTTGGTTAAACCTTAATGTTAAGTATAATGCTGACATGTTTAGCTATTGTCTTTGAATTAGGTTGTTTATTTAGTATTTGAGTTCAAGGACGGTTTTGGTAAACAAGTTGTTGATTCAATTTGAGGTCAAGGTTGATTTTGTTTATAGATAAAACAAGAATTTCCTTTAGAGTTATGTGTTTAAAATCACATACATCATAATATTCGAGAACATTCTGTCATGTGACCTCTATGTATATATATATATATATATATGTATATATCATGTTTAGTTGAGAGTTTTTCAGTTTCGACCTTAACATCAGTCTTTAAAGAGCCATTACAGTTGTGAAAAATCATTCCAAATTCAGAGAGAGGAATTATTTAAAATATTCATTGGATTATAAAAGTGCTCATAGACTTTTGGATTTTGGATTTTGAATTGATGATTTTGGGATTTATGTGAATTTGTGAATTTATTCAAAGATATTCTGGAGTACTTCATTTTGGCACATTATCACATTAAAGACTACTGGCACATCAAGACATTACAGACTATTTGAACATCAACAAATTCAATTATACAGTAATTCATTCAGAACATTCTATATCTAGGACTTGTGATTAGGACACTTAGGATTATTTGATTCTTTGGATTTTAATTCACATTACAGTAAGTGTCTTTTTAATTTTCACTTTAATTGTCTGGAAATAAATTGCTTGTTGATTTTTACTTGATTGTTGGTTTCGCTTTCTTTCTGTTACATTTTTTTAGACCATATAGTCCTAACACTACGGATATATCTTATTCAATGCAGGCCAGAGAGCACTGCTGCGCTTAAAGTGTCGTTAGGTTACATACACCTACACCATTTCAAAGGTGTGATAAATAAATAAATAGGTTCTGACATTGTTCCCGTCGCAAGCTTTACTGTTGTACTGTAAACGTCATGTGTTAAATGCATAGCTTCCAGTAGTATGCTCTGAGAATGCTCTGACGCTGTGTTATGTAAAGCTTTGGCTTTGTACTTTGTGCAATGTGATTTTGCACAGTCTGAGGCCAAGTCTCAACTTTGTAAATCATGTTGCCGATGATAATTAGCAACAGAACATCGCGCGTAAATAATACACTGGTGTGTGATTCGAGGGGAAAGTCACAGGGGTGTAGAAGGCTTTGACCTAGATCAGTAACCAAAGTTTCAAACCGCTATTATCATAATATTCCTCCCAAGGTAATATTTGTCCTTTGTGAATTCAGAAAGTGCTCAACAAATCCTCTCCTTTTTCAGTGCAAATTCAATGAAATCAGAGCCTCCTATCATAGTCATACGTCTCTGTACAGAGACGGTTCGAAGTATGGAGACAAAGTTGGGGCTGTCATTGCAACACCCATGGCACCATTCTGAGCAGGATACCAGATGAAGCCTCATTTTGTACTGTGGAAATTACACGCAATTTCAAAACTTTGCACTACGTTGAAACTTCTCAGAGAACAAATTGCATCTTTTTTTAGGGTTCCATTTCACTTTGAAAAGCCAAAGTTGCTATGCAGTCACCCGTTTCCAAATGGAAAATTTCATATACGGACGTCAAATATATTATAAATCACCATGTTCGTCATACTTGACAAACTACGTGGAATGAAACCTCCGCAACAAAGTTAAGAACATCAAACCCACTAATGGAGAGTGGCATCCATCGAGTAGAACAAATAGGAGAAATTAGGTGGTAGTGTCCCGATCGCGTATCGGACACACGTACCTGACCCATGCATACCTCCTGAAGGGTAAAACTCGAACGGAGTGTGTACACTGCAGTGTCCACTGACAGTGGAGCACATTTTTGTCGAGTGTGTCGATTTCCATCCTATGGGACAGAAGTAATTTGACGTGAACTGCTAAACAAAAAGGCTGTAGGAGGACGTACCGCCCGAGAAAATCTTGGACTTCTATGGGAATTCGGTTTATTCAACACATTTTAATCATGTTCAAATGATTTTACATGTGTTACCTTTTTCTGTTATGTTATATGCATTTTACAGAATTGAAACATCTTTACGTTTTATATTTTATCTTGTACTTAATTATACATTGATCTGGAAGCCCTTCTCTTTCGACATTTTTGTGCATTTCATTTTTAAATTATTCGAACTTAACAACTTAACCATTTGTTGCCGCTACATAGCCACCTTTGTTTTGAGGTGCCGTAAAGCACTAATATGTACATAGATACAAGCTATTTGAGTTCAGCAAATACAAGATAATCGAACAATTTCCTTATTATTCTACGGTGTCTTGTTGTCCATATTCATTTTAACAGTTAGGCCACCCCTGATCAACGTTTTATGTTTACCAGAGTTTATATCTGTGCGGATCAAGTTATGGTTTATATGATACTATTAATCCAATGTCTAAACTGTCAGGTTCTGTAAACATTCTACGTTGGATTTTTGTTTATACTGCAGACAAGTTTTTTTGTTTTCCTTTGGCTTGTCTGTCCATCTATCTGGCATTGACATATTGCTAAAGTTCTCTTTCTCTGTCTCTCTATCTCTTTTTTTAGTGGTAATATCTATTATGTAGAAGACTTTAAAGATGCATTTTGTTATGGAATGAGGACATTTTGAGGGGAAGTCAAGGTAATTTTTGGGAAGTAAGCTTAACTCAAGCTTCACAAATAGAGTTTTCATTAGAGTTTGTAGTCAGATGTAAACTCATAGAGGACATACGATCCAAATTGCAAGAGATTTGGATCACAAACTGAAAGACTGAAACCTTCCGAGTAAATTTTTGGAATTATATACATCATTGTCTCTTATGAATAAGTTGAATATAGATTTTGCGTAAAAGTGTACTATAGAATATGACACATACATGGAAATGAGAAGATTAAAAGGTCAGAAGGTTAATACCATTTTTAACAATCAAGACTTTACGATTACGATTTATTCAGTTCTTTTAATTTATTTGATAATTATATATGCATTATTCAAAGATTCCTTAATTCGTTTTTTTTAAAGTTATTAAGAATTACTCTACTAGACTGCTGCTTTTGAAAAGTCCACAGTAAAAGTTTAAAAATCAAAGTTAATGCGTGAGAGTTAAGTCATCTATACTAGGATGTTTGCAGATGAAAGTTTTTGTTTTAAAATTATATTCAAGTTTATGTCATGATCATACCATTTTGTATTTCTAGACTTTTAAAGAAACTTATTATGCAGATTAAACCTTAATTTTTACCTACCATGCAACATATTGTTTTTATTAAGACAACACTATATCCGATAAGGATTTGAATACTTATGGCAGATAAATGCCAGAAACATCAAAGACTTGTGAGCGCATGTCTTGCCACTGCATTGCTAATCTTCTGGTTACCAGTTTGTTTTACACTATTGTCTGCAATGGTGTGCCTTCCAGTTTATACAGCATGGAAAAATGTATTACAACTATTCAGTTGCCTTAGTTTTTCATGCAGAGAACAAACCTTGTGTTGTCAATTAAAACTAGTAAATACGGATTAATCGTAAACTTCAGATAACAATATAAGGATAAACAGGAAATGCAAACCTTGAACTATATTTTGCATACCATTATATACTGGATCAGGATCAAGGGAATTTGACCACTCAGAATTGTATGGGCCACATAGTTAATGGATTTAATCTGAAACAAAATTCTTTCTGCAATAATTTATATTTCTTACAAAATGGGAATGTATAGACATTCCACTTACACGATTGTTCCTTACTGCATAGCGCCTCATTATAGTGCAATTTCTCATATAACACGGGTATGGTTATGGACCCATTATTGGTATGAATATTGTTTTGCTACGAACCTAACTCACTATAAGGTAAACTCACTTATAAGGAGGTACACTTGCATTGCTCCCCTGAACATCATTATTTATCACAATGCTGATGATATAGTACTACTACTACGACTACTAATAATAATTATAATAATAATAATGACGACTTCATTGAATAATGGATCTTTATTTCTTTAAACACTAACAACCCTGCAGCCATTATTCTCAACTGTAGATTTTACATCCAGAGATCATACATATCTCAACTGTGCTATTAATAACTCGCAATATGGAATTTAGTATGTAAAATAGAAATCACACATGTTTTTTTTTTGTTTCTTTGGTTTTATTTTTTTTAATTTTTTTTTTATTGACGTTAGCCTCATTCTGAGGGGATTTTTGAAGCCTGAGCTCATAGGGCGTGGGTTGCAACACTCGCGATAGATACGATACACGCTGATGCAAAACAAAAGATAAAACAACAACAACAACAAAAAAAAAGAACAACATGCATGATGATCGATATTCTTATGTAAAACTCCCCCAAAGCTTTTAACTTTTCAGATGCAATTTAAAGTTTCCTAGTGAAGGCGCCGATCAAGTACGTTAACGTTATCTAATTCTTTTCTGGGGCGGCGGGCGCTCCCTATCAGCTGATGTAAAATGAATGAGCGTCTCACAAGAGAGTCAGCGTCTGAAATATATTGATAGATAATAATTCGAGCGAATTGTTCAGTATAATAATCTGTCATTTATGGTAGAATAAAGCAACCACCAGATCTTTGGCAGGTAATTACCAAAGTGAAGTTACTCAGATTCTGAGCCATGTTTGAGTTATAAGCAAATGAGAATAAACATGCGTTACCGTAAAGCAGACGAGCTGAGAAATCCCCTTTGGATGCATCGTTGTTTCTATTGCTCTCAATGAATATTATGTATTAGAGCAAAAAGGATAAGCATAACGACACAAAAGGGCATCATTGACGAGTAGATGTAAAAAGGTCAAATCTGTTTCTGGTGACTCGATGTAAAAGGCTGATTTTGCCTCAGGTGACATGGCAGTTTGCCCCCCCCCCCCCCCGGATGGTGCTATCCGAAACATTTAAAATACCGTCTGCTCCAGCATACATTAAGCCACTTGGTTTGATCATACAGGTGTATAATGTACTTACCTATACTGATATTCCTAATATAAATTCACTTGTGACTCTGCAAACACAACTGCCGATTTTAAATGATTTAGATTATCGAAATGTACTTGTGTACATGCTATGAGCTATGAGTTTCAACAAGTAACTGTCATTTACTCTGTCTGTCAGACTTAATGAATTTAATGCGAGGCGTTTACATACATTGCAGCAATCACAACAGATTTTAACCTTGTTCTTTCTAGGGAGTGGGACTTTCTATTTACGGATATGGATAATAGGGTAGAACTCTTCGCGCAGACGTGGTAGTTCAAGGCAAAAATATGTGCGCTTGGCTGAAACTAGGAAGTAAACAAGTGCGTGGGAAAATTGTGTTGGTGAGTATTGCGGCATGCATATGGAAGAGTTTAGAAGAGGATGTTGAATCAACTTATGTTGGAAGTGTGGTACTGGAACATGGACCGATTATATGATATGTTAGAGTTGTGGTGGGAATCATGCAACAAGAGACTCGAACAGAGCAGAACATAGAGGAAAAAGATAGTGTAATAAAAATGTTTGCGAGCTTCATTCAATGTAAAACTCATTTAGAGAATAGGGATTATAGATATGAAGCTTAATGTAAGCATAGCTAAATAAAATTGATTTAGATGATAGGGATTGTGTATACAAAACCTAGCGTAAATGCAACATAATAAAATCTATTTAGGGTTGATATGTGTAACGCTTATGTCAGTTCCGGACACCAGACGGAAGGCAAGACGAGCGTTTGACGCGTGGATACTTCCATTCCACCAGCTGAAACGGCAATCGAGTGCCGCAATCTGAGCCACCACTTGACGCACAGCCAGAACAGCAGCAGATCGAGCAAACCGATGACGTCTTAAACATAATTCTCGAGCAGTATTAATTTGCCCGACTTTGTAGAGCGGCAGGGTAGAGTCAACGGGATCGTGAAAGATTATCTGAAATGCATGAGCAACAAGTTGACGCCTTCACATTTCTTAATGCTATGGTGCCTAAGGTATACTATATCTCCTTGAGAGTGCTCAGGAATTGTAATGGGTTAAAGATTAGCATAGTCCTAACGGCGCAGACTAGAGAAAGCCGTACCTAACCTATAAAGTGTTTACGACAAAGAAGCTGAGACATCAACTAAAAAAGTGACGACCTGGTTTAGTACCGACTCCGTAGTCATACTGCGCAGCGATGATGCAGAGCAGCTGGTTGCCCAAGCTAATGACCTCATACTTAGGAACAACGAAAATTACATGTGCGCGGGATCTGGATGGATATTTGCACGCTGCCAAGCGCCTAAATTCAGAATGTTGAAGTACCGTCTCAATGGTGTTCCCAGTAAGAAAAAAAAAGATGCATGTTGTGCCTCATAACCTGCGAGGCTACGACTTCCACCTTATTTCAGACACTATCGGTACAGCCTCGTCGGGGAACATCAGCGCCATACCAAACAGCAGGTAAGGCACATGATGTTCTCACTGAGACAGTTGTAGTTTGTTGACAGACTCAACTTTATGAATAACAGCCTCAAGAAGCTGACTGCAAACATGCCTAAGTGGGCTTTACGAACCACGGCGTGGTACACGGAGCACGAGATTGGCCTTTTCCTTTCACTCTGGAAGGGCGTCTAACCATACGAACACATAACCAGCTGGGAACGATTCGAAGGAACACAGCTTCCACTGATATAGGCCTTCAGTAGCCAAACCAGCCTCACATGTATAAGCAAAAACGACTATGAGTATGCCCAGAGCGTTTGGAAGAGTTTTTCTCTGCAAAACCATGGACAACTATCACGACCTCTACCTTCTGCTATGGGACATATTTGAAACATTATATGACACCTCGCTCTGACACTACGGCCTTGACCCAACTTACTATTATAGTTCGCAGGGTGTCTCCTGAAGAAGACTGGTATTAAACTTCAGCTGCTGACAGACATCGACATGCACCTGTTTACTGAGGAGAGAATCCGTGGTGACAATTTCATGGTGAACCGCCGTCATGGGAAAGCGAACAAACCAATGTGCGTAGACTATGATGGCGAAAAGTCAAACAGCTGGATAACCTATTTTGAACTCTACAACCTTTTGTGTTGGGCTATGATGCAGAGTACGCCAACTGGCGGCCTTCAGTGGATTGATGCGCCAACGAAGGTTTTCCTCAGTTTATGAACAACTCAGTCCTTGGGAAGACCAAGGGGAACCAGCGGAAGATGATTGGGGTAGATCTTTTGAGGCTTGAAGGTGAAGAAGACAATCTGCGCCGCTTGATTCCCCACCCGGCGTTTGAAACATGGAAAATATTTAGTTCCAACCTTGTTACATTTCATTTCACAAGGCCAACTTGAATTTAAACAGTCCATCTATATGGGGCAGGCAGTCCTCGACATCAACAAGTTCCTTATGTACTACCTTTACTGCAGCCATGTCAAGGCGCGTTTTGGCGGGAAGGCGGCCTGTTATACACGGACACCAATAGCCTGCTACTGCAGATTGAGACAGCTGATGTACATCGCTATAAAGCTAAAGATGCCAGCCTCTACGACACGATATAATACCCAAGTGAGTATCCGATATACAGCACAGCCATCAAGGAGGTTGTAGACAAGTTTGAAGGGTGCGCCGGCCAGCCAATTGGGATTGTCAGTCTACGCCCTAAAATGTACGGCATTCGGAAGGCTAATAGCGTGGAGATTCGGAAGGACGGCAGTAAAAGCTGCCCTCCGACATCGCCTCTACCTTGAATGCCTCCAGGAGAGAAAAGAGCATCGCCACACTATGACAACCATTCGCAGTGACCACCATAAGGTGTGCGTCTACCGAATCACGAAAATGCACATTAGCCATCTGGACACTGAAAAATAGAGCGCCTTAACATCACAACGCGGGCATATGGCCACTACCGCACCGCGCTGTCGAAACGACAGTAACAGCAGCAACTCACCTATTCCGCGCAGGCCCCTGAGTACCTCAACGAAGTATTTGACTTCCTAGATCGATGCAATAGGTAAAGACACCGGAGAGTAGTAGGTGAGTATCTTCAGGCACAATCTATAGTTCCTCACGAACGGAGCTTCTGTGCGGAGAGCCACTGCCAGAAAGATGGTATATAGATTTCAGTCAGGTTGAACACTTTGAGTGACCATAGAGGGTCGGTAGCTCAACGTTGCTCTCCTTCCACCTCTCCATGCGCATATAGGTACCGCACCCAGATGTTGGTGTCCAGAGATTTCTCCTCCAAACCGACCGACTACTTCGCGGATGTTGCAGGCGTAACCCGCACAGACGAAGGACAAATTGCATCGACAAGTCTTTTTGCCCGTAAGCCGCATTATCTCACCATTTTAGCGCCGCTACAACTGCCTTAAGCAGCCCAACCCACTCAGTGCTAGGTTTTGCAGGCGCCTTGCTTGTTGCACGTATGCTCTCTGCAAACAACATGAGCAAACTGTTGACGAAGCAGCCGCTCAGCCCGAGTACGGTTGAACATCTCCATAATACCCTACGCACGGTACATGCCAGCCTAGCACCCCGCCTCACCTGCACCTTGTGCGTTATTTAGAGCTGCAACTTAGCCCCAATAAACGTCCGGACGGGGTCAGCCTGCAGCAGTTTGGACCACTTTAGCGGTCCCAGATTGTAGATACGTGTCGGCGACTTTGAAGCCTCCTTTTTGGCAAAGGACTCGGCCTCCTTGTAACGACTGGCGGTATCAAAAACGGTCAGCGCATATTTGAATGGCGCTTGTCACAGCCCAATCCTGTCGTGCGGCGGATACAGGAGGTCAGCCTGGCGCACCGCGTTTAGGGCTGGAAAATCAAACTGCGGCCGGGGAATTTTGCGCGCTGCGGGTAGGTAAATCATTCCCCGGCAGCAGCTTGTGAGACTTTGGCGGTGTCTGCCAGCATTGTGATAGCTGGTACGACCTTCCAGGACCCCCGTTGGCTGCAATATATCGACGCCCGCTAATATAAATATCTCACAAGTATTTGTAAGTCATGTAGCTCACAGCCGCCAGATATTTAACGACAAACACTAACTCGTATATTTGCTGCTTAGGCGCGGGCGTGAAAAAGTCAGAAAGCTTGGGCTCGTCACCGAGTTAGCCGTTCCGGCTGCAGTCGTCTGTTTTTCTGCTAGTGACCAGTTCGTATGCGGGTGCAGATCATCTTGCTTTATTTCATTAAGATAATCGAGACGCTCGTTACGCTTAGCCTTGGAGCTTATCCTGCGCAGCTTGGAGTTCTTCATTAGCCTTGTTGTGGCAAAATGCATTTCTCGTCTGCTTCATTTTGTATATATCTGAGACAAGAGAAAGTTTGAGCCAGAGAATGCGAGTGCGTTAACAATTGTCCGGCCGACCATAACAGCAGCAAAGGCTATTAGACAGCAATGATGATATTAGCATCAACGATGCCTTCTTTAATTAGCATGTCCTGTGTCCAAAGGCTCGGTGCTGGGATGGTAACGACCTTTGCTGGTTTTTCAAAGTCTAGGCGACCAAGGTCGATTTCATTCTTGACAAGCGTTTTGCACTCAACGCATACCGACTCACACGGTCGCCAAGTACATGTGCATGGTAAAGGAGATTTTCAAGGTCTTTGGCGTAAGATGATGTAGACATCTTGCACATTACTATTCCATATAAAAATGGTCGGGTGTATGTCTAATAGTAGCTGATGGAGCTTGCAGGCGTACCGCCGACGCCTGCAGTGTTTTTTTGTACTAAAAGCAAATATATGCCCATGGGCTGTGCGATACTAGCAATATTAAGAGACACTAAAAATAATGGCGGAGATCGATGCTGCCGCATTCTACCAAACCAATTTTGCCCTTGTCATACTCATGAGGTTAACGTAAGACCTTGCTCTCTACGGTCAGGAAGGTACATAGAAAACGCGTAACGCTGCAAATAGAAAAACGACCTGGGCGACTTGCGCATTGAACGCATATTTATATATATATATATATATATATATATATATATATATATATATATATATATATATATATATCCATCATCATCATAGACGCGCAGCTAAGCATACATAATGGCCAGTTTATGTCAGCCATGTGGTAACATGGGCGAGTGTTTTGGTAACTTACAACCACAGTGCACCATGATCGAAATTCGAACTGGTTGTTCTCGGATCCTCTTAAGAGTATTACTGTCGCCTGTCATGCTTTTAGCTAGAGTGTTGAGGTTTATATTCCACACACTACAGCTCTAATTTAGTACCACCCTGCGATGTCGCAGAATTCGCAAATACAGAATCGGCACTTTCGCATATACTGATTTGTGATCATTTGGGACAGGTAACAGTGTCGTATTCAAGCGAAATTCCGTTAATAGTGTAGCTCGCCTTGCTGTTAGCTACACCATTAACGGTACAAATGATCACCCTGCCGTAGCTGTTAAACGTCAGTTCAAAGGTGAGGCCGTCTGAGAGGCAGGGCTGGTAGTATGGCATGTGGTCATTAAGCAGCTCGAAATCAGCAGATACGAAACGCAAGCGTACCATCCCCGGAGCGTCTCGGGCGACGTATTATTTCATAAAAATGAATTCACGACGATACACATTTCAGTCGGGTTATTTAAGGCCTTCTTTCACTCGTCTCCCCAAGGGACAAATAACTACTTATTATCGGAAAAACCGCGGTCTTCCGCACACAGTACTTAGCCAGAAACAAAATCGCTGAAACTGCGGACAGAAGACATAATATATGTGGTTCTGGCGAGCGTGGGAGTGAAAAAGGCCGTGCTATTTCCTGTAGCTTTTGTAGACCGATACAAGGGCATCCGTTCAGATCACCCTAGTGTATTTTAATTAGAAAATGATCAATAACTTATCATGAAACAAGCTATCTATCGTATTTTGGAAATTATTTCATTTGTTTCATTTTTGTTTCAAATAATCATTGTCGTGAAAGCTGCGTGTTTCATATCTGAGTAATTAAATAAATAAATAAATACAATCGAGCCAAAAAATTTTCCCAAATACAAGGTCTAGTTGGTGGAAGTCTACCATTCAACGGATTTGATAATTATTTAGTACAGCTTTCACATGAGAATATACCAATCCACGGATTGTATAGTTATTTAGTACAGCTTTCATATGAGAATATACCAATCCACGGATTTTATAGTTATTTAGTACAGCTTTCATATGAGAATATACCAATCCACGTATTTCATAGTTATTTAGTACAGCTTTCATGTACGATTATAACAATGCAGGGATTTCTAAGTTATTTAGTACAGCTTTCGGGTGCGAATATACCAATCCACGGATTTTATAGTTATTTAGTACATTTTTCGGGTGCGAATATACCAAAACATATAACCGTACCTAAATGTAGTGTGCTCCGTAGTGATGAAAACTGATCCTGTTAATAATTATGATCTGAATTGAACTGAATTCAGTTAAAATTATATGGAACATTAAAAAACAACATTTGCAGCAAATAAGTAAAAATTATAAAAAGCATATGTAAGTAATCACGAAATACATCTTAGAACTCCATACGATGACACAATATATTAGTTCAGGGCAGGAGAGGGAAAGGATAATTAGGAAACATAACAAACTTTTCATTTTTGTTTTTACTTCTTTCATAAGCAAAAAAAAAGTATCGACGACTTCAAAAGTAAGTTTGTAATGCTCGTCTTCTCTAAAGATGTATCATTCGTGGAATATGACTAGTGCTAGAAAGGTTCAATCTGACCCCTGAAAATATTCTAAAAATTCTTAAGAAAAAGTGAGTCACAATATGTTCTGACAACTATGAAGCAACCTCATGACTAGCGCAAGAAATACATATATAGAATCAAATGCCGTATTTCGATGAAATTTCGTTGCAAGCAATCAAATACAAATACATATTTCCTGCATGCTGGACTTATAGTATTATACTGGAACGGAAATTGTAAGTTGCTCAACTTGTTTCCAATTCCTTTGCCTTGTAATATAAACATTTTACAATAAAATATTCTTAAACTTAACATTATGAAATAAAAACAAGAGAGTTTTAAGCATAGTTTGTGAGCTTGTCTGAAAGATACAGTTTGAATACAGTGAAATATATTTTTTTAGAGACTCGTGCATTACAAATCAGATTAAACGTGTGCTTGATTCATTAATGGAACTGTTCCATTACTGCTTTTATTTTTCAAAAACAATTATTTCTTGTGTCGAACTAATAATCACACCGAGTACCCGACAAAAAAAACATTTTAATCTGGTTCACAATTTAAATTTAGCTGACCCCAACTTTGACGAGCAGGTAATCAGTAAATATATGAAGCAGATGTATCCACCCTAATAAAGGTCACTTTGACTTAAGATTTGGTTACATCACAGCCGTACGTATTTTAAAGCAATGCATTACTTACACGTTGTCTAATAAACGGGTAAACTTCTACCAGTCCGGTCTATACTCGGTTGACCTGTCAACTGATGTTCATATCAATACTGAGGGATGCTAAAGGTAATCAGTAAATATGTGCGGTATGGGTGTCGCACCCGGCTAAAGCTCATCTTGAAGTAAATAAGGGCGATATAACTGGGAAGATTACATTTTTTCACCTTCAACGAAGATATAGACAACTCGTGTCTCTCTATCTACATATTCAATGTGTGGTCTGGGACTGAAAGACAGACATACAGACATACAGAGACAGAGAGAGATATCATCATTTGAAGGGAAACAAATAAAAAGAGGCTACAGCAACACAAGTTATTGCAGATTTCGAGGTTAAGGTTCGCTTAGATATTTTTTTCTGTTGGGACTGGTGAATTTACAAATTTGGTTGAAGGAACGTAATTGTTTGTCTATTTGTCCTTGTTTTTCAAATGAACAAGTACATAAAAAAATTAAAATGAGCTGTAATCAATATTTGTATTTACAGTTAGAGTGGCGGCATGGAAGGGCGTATCATTTATAAACACAACCTAATAAATTTGCGTATAACATACACATAGATCTGTGTGGTCTAATGAATCCTGCCGATCAACGTCAGTACAGTTACCACGTGGTTGTTCCCCACGTGGAATCATACAACTGCATACCAATTCGGGTACAAAATCAACGAGGGGGAGGGGGGTAAACCAGCGACAGAGGGTAAACTAACGACGGAGGTAACACACAGTATCATGCTGTATAAAAATGGCAACGATGGAGGACACAAATGCACAGCTTACGACGTAGGTTTGATTGAGACTCTGGCATAAGTTGTATTCTGTACCCTCCGTTGTTGGAATATTTAAAATATATAATACTGCGGGATCCCACAGTCGATTCTTTTTAGTTGCTTTTTAAACTTTTTGTTTATTGTTTTTGTAAAGCGAACTGGTATGCAGTGTGTGAGAATTGTAACATACGAACAACACAAATGTAAGTATACCAGGTTATGATTAAATCTACGTAGTTTTCCTTCACTTTCTGGGGGAAATTTTGAGCAGCTTGCAAGTCTAGGCTTGTTAGTAACAAATTCTGAAAAATGTCAAGATAAGTTTAAAAGCATGAGAGTTTAAAAATTGCTAACATAGTAGTGGTAAGAGACTCAGAAAGTAATATAATAGGTTATGAAACATTAAAACGGGTATACAATTATGGTTGTATTGTGGTAAATATTTACCATTGCACGACTGAAACACTCCAGGTAAGGTGATTTTACAATATGAGTACAAAGGCAATTTGACTGAAAAAATTGCCATTAGAAACAAAGGTGTCCTCTTAGATTTCTTTAGTAGCATGACATTGTCTAAAAGTTAAGGAATGGTTGTATCTTAAAAGCCTGTTGTTTAATTAGTTGTATTGCGGCATTGGTATTAACAAAACACCATTTACATTTTTGTCAATCGAATTATCTTTTCGAGAGTAAGTCAGCCAAGGCTATCCACATCTCAGACACACAAGTATTGCGAATATCATTCACAACGAAACTTGCGGCATTTATATTTTTGATGTTTGTTTTATAACGTAGGTTCAAAATAGTTTAACAATAACCAATTTTTGCTCTTACTACGGTTTTAAAAGTATTGTGTATTATTCTTTTGTGTTATATTTAATTCTGACATTTCATTTAATGAAGCGTAAAGATTTTTCGAATTAGTAATTGTATCAACATGTAAATTCCAACGCGGTTGTCGCCATTGAATGTTATGTAAAACGCTGATAAGATAGCTAGTATTGCATCAAACGACCATTTATCATGTCGAAACTTGTAAATATATCTGCCTAGTGCTGTGTTAGAGGTTTTAGTGTTATGACCTTGAAGTTTGAAAGAGCTTGTTAACGTATAGGCTCATATATAAGATATAACTCATGACCAACTCCTAACATCGAAGACGCAGATCTGGCATCACAGAAGGCGTCGGCAGGTCCGGGTCTACGCTGTTTGATTGCAATCATTTGCACAAAAACATAGACCATGGATATATGATCTTAGCATTTATTATACAAATGGAGGTCTGGGTTTGTACTGTTCATAATTTCTTTTCTACGGTTAAGTACGATATATATATATATATATATATATATATATATATATATATATATATATATATATATATATACTAATATTTTAGGTGGGTTATAGGCAGATTCGTTGTCCTCAGACTCACGTAGTGGGCAGGTGAAAATATAGTGGGCAGATGGAATCTGCCCACTAAACACGTCATCTTTATCTGCACCATTATCACAGATTTCAATAAAATAAACATATATACTCTCTGCTAGATTTTAAATCTCCGACAAACGCTTATCTAAAACACAAGTGATCGTCTTTTTCCTGTTTATTTACGACTTCTACTATATTGAATTGAATTGAATGATATTCTTGAGTTACTTCCCGTTGTGAACTAAGGCGTAACAGGCACTGCGAAAGATTGACCCGGAAGTAATACGTTTCATATTATCTGACCGTTTTCATGTGTGGAATCTCAACTGTCCAGAATGTAAGTTGCAGGATGAAAAATTTGCCTATAAGTCGCCAACAGCCACCATTCATATATATGTGTACTATACTTATACTATACAATATTTATTATTATAGAAGAAGTATTCAGCAGTTGTAATTCTCAACATAACGCATATTGAATGATATCTTTTAAAATATCGTGATAACTGGCCTCCAGCCACGACAGTTTCGTCTTTCACTCTATTAATTATTTATGAAAAAACAAAACAATATGTTCATTCCATATGCTGTTGACTGCACTCTCCAAATAATACTCTGTCAATGGGATTTAGAGTATCAGGCAGGTACATATACAGCACAGTGAATGGCTCCAACACTCGGAGTTGGGGGTGGTGTGGAGGGAAGAGGAACTCGTGTAGACACCTATTGAAAAGGCTAATAGGAAAACAATTACTTTTGGTGGTAAATAATCTAATACCCACGTTTTTCTGCCTTAGTTATGTATATGAGCATCTCTTTTATCTAATAAACTTGACAGCTGAATAACTTCAGCTGTACAATCAATTTGAAATGTAATTACTTGGAAATGCTACTGTCTTGATAGGACTACACCGCATTTATTTTAGTCAAGGAAAAACAATTTATGTATTGCATCGAAGTTGGACAGCAAGGGGTGTTACAGTTGCATCACAAATGCTATCATTTTGCTACCTACTGGGGGAACCCATGCAACTGGAAATTAACCTGTCAATTGTCCAGCATTTTTGTGCCAGATTCCATTGAAAATCTTCATATACCATAATAATTTTGCAGAATGGACTTATCCAAATTATGATAATTATATTGGAATATACTAAAATGTAAGGTTTGTACAATTGTTTTCAAACTGAATTATAGTTTTTGATAAACAAAAATTAAAAAACCTCCAGTATAAGCTTATTTTGCACTTTTGACAAGTTCTAAGATGACACAATTCCCTCCCTGTTACTTGGGTAGTGACTCAGTGGTTAGTATGCTGGATTCATGATCATTGGGTCGCCAGTTTGAATCCTGCCTCGATTAATTGGGTTGGCTGCTCTGGGTCTCTGAGCAAAGAACTTGACTCCCCTAGCCTTAGCACTGAATAGTCGAAATGTGATGATGTGCATTTAAGCACCATTGCCAGCCAATCGACTTGGGAATCTTAGGCCCTTAATACATGGCAGCTTAAGAAGGATTACTATTAATACTATTAGTAAGAACAAGGTCTGGCAAATAAAAACATAGATTTTGCCAAGTCATTAGACTAAGAAAGGCTGTGTTTTTTCTTTTTTAACTTGATGCCAGTTCTTGTGTAAATAACTTCTAAAGATCTTATGATACTTGTTTTCATAACTGGTAGAGTTGCCAGGTTGCAAATACTGTTGTTTTTTATTTTAGAATATTCTATCATTCTTGACTGTGATAATTTGATTATTATATCCTGTTCAGAGCATGTGCCATTACCACATAATTTCTTTCTTTGGCACATCTGTTTTTATGTTCAGGGGCCCTCTTTGTGCATCATGTAATTTAATTCTTTGTTCCAGTTTAACAGTCAATCACTATTTAATAAAGTAACCTAGCACTGTACCAATTTCATCTACTTCTAACAATTTACTGTTTTATCAAAAGATCAAAAATTTGATACTAATGAAATGACATCACCTACTTCCCTAGTCTTGGTCACAAAGATTCATGTGTTGATATGTCACACAACACCAACAAACTCTGATACATTTGCCTGCAACTACTATAACTTGATAATGTACATTCACCATGATCAAAACTATACCTTAGAATAAAAGTGCTTTTCAGTGCAGCTCGAATGTTGTTGACTTTTTTATGTTTGTAATATTTAATCCAAGTATACTTATATTTAAAGTAAAATCTATTCATGCTGTTAATAACCTGGTGACTTTTCTTCATTAGTGTTATACAATGCAAACAATTGTTGGCAGGTGTCAGTTTGTCTGTGTGTTGTTGATGGGTTGTCTGTTGGTAAAATATCATGTCATTGAGATTGTTTATTGGCCACAAATGTCACATCCATGACATCACCTTTTGGCATGTTGTTTTAGAGAATGATTAGTGTTCGAGAACAACTCATCCTCAGCCAATTTGTCGCCGGATAGTTTGTTCCATAGGAATTCATCCTCATGGGTCGTTTATCCCCAGGGCAATTTGTCCCTTTCCAAATATTATCATATTGAAACTGCCTCTCAGGAACTTGGGTGCCGTGGGTGTTAAATAAAGATAGATAGATTATATTAATAACTGTTATCATACATTCTGTGATTTCCAAATTATATTTAATATTATTATATGTAATAATAATAATAATAATAATAATAATAATAATAATAACGTATGTTCAAAAAAAGAATAACTTAAATATAATTTTTAAAAATTGTTCTTGATCTACCTGTCTGTCTGTTTATAATCTATCATATTTTGCACGTATACCTACCTACCAATAACAAATATCTTTCAGACATGGCATACACACAGACACACATACATACATACACAAGGTCCTCAAATGGCAATGTTTGCTATACATGACCATCAAATGGGTTCAAATGACTATTTTCCAACTCGATATGTCAGTCATTGGACATGAGGTGTCCATAATTATCACATGCAGTTATTTGGCCATCATATTTTAGCAATCGTTAGAACACCATACAGCCACAAAGCAGAAGATTAAAGAGGCATGCAAGCTTATTCCTGGACCTACCAAATACCTATACTGCAACAATTGTGCAAGGGTAAATATTGACATTACATCTGATCCATACACCATGCGCTTTTTAACTAGATTGTGTGGCTGTGTCAGTACCTATCAGACCTTTACAATAAAATGCTGTATTTTCTCTGTGTCTTTGGAGGCTTTTTGTTTTCAGACACCAAAAATTGTTTGCCAAAATAATTGTTAATGCAGTATAATTTTGAGATGATATATTACAAAACAATTTTTTCATGAACTTATGTTTGCAGACACAATCTAAAGAGAACTGTTGTTTTATTTTGAAGTAACAGTCACAGTGCATTTATCAGTAATTGAACAAGTCACAATTTATCTTAATCGGTCATGAGGAAAAGGGAGCTATTTTAAAAATGCATATTGTATTTTCTCAACATAGCAACCAATATTATGCTAGAGACAGGAACACAAGACTTACCACAATTATTACTGAGATGTCATTGATAAAGTTTACAGGTTGAATAGGGATGGAACAGATCAGATTCATAGAGGTCAAATGGTACAAAGTTTGCTAATTCTTCTAAGACTAGTATAAGGAAGCAAGTGAATCTGCGCTGTCATTTTTCCTTAATTTTGTTACAAATGAATGAAAAGAAACATTTTTGCTACATTTTTCGTTCACCTAGTCCAAGTTTATGTTGCTTCTGTGTTCTAAAACATTTAATTTCCCCACAATTAAAAACATTTCGGGCACAATACTGCCACAAAACATACTGTATCGATAAGAACAAGATAGGCTAATTAGCTTATTTTGTATTCATAGAATCAATATTAATGTACCAGTTTATTGAGAAAATCATAAATGATGACATGAAAAAGAGAAAAGCGATTGCACAAATGTTTATCTTTGTTTTAAGGTTCCACTCTACAGTTTCATAGCTTGCACATGGTTTGATTTTTAAAGGAAAAGAATTTCCCAGGTTTTCCTCACTGGTTATACTGGCTATTTAAAAAAGACCTTTTATACGTTAGGTATCATTAAAATAATTTTTAATTCCCATTATTTTGGTGTATGATTGTTGGGTGTAAATAGGGTTATAAAGTATACAGTTTGGCCTTACTTCATATATGCACCTCTCAAAAGAATATTATCTCTGCTTGGTCATTTTCACTTCCTGGACTTAAGAGGTAAAAATTGAAGAAAGAAAACTAACATTACTTTTATTTGTTTTTTCAGCTCTACTGGTCATAGACCAGAAGAGCTTATCGGATGGTATGTTGTATCCATCCATCATCTGTTCATATGTCCGTCTGTTAGCATGTTTGTTATCACTACTTCACCTAAACTACTTGGATGATAGCCTTGAGACTTTACACACACATTCATCCCATGTTTTTGTTGGTCCTAAATGAAAATGGTTCTGCTCGGATATCCAATAATACTGCCACAGTGGCCATCTTGAAAGTCTTGTTATCACTACTCCTCCTAAATGGATGGTCAAATGAACATGGGGTTTTCACGAAAAGACTTCTTATGTTGTCTAGTTGGTCCTTAATGAAAATCGTATCTAACTGACATCCAATATAGCTGCCACAATGGATATCTTGAAAATCTTGTTATCGTTACTGCTCCTACATGGATAGTCATATCAACATTGAGTTTTCACTAAAAGACTTCTTATGATGACTGGTTCGTCATAAATGAAAATGATGCTGATCTGACCTCCAATATGGCCACCATGGCAGCCATCTTGAAAATCCTATCGCTACTGTTCCTGCATGGATGGTTATATTAACATGGGTTATTCACTAAAAAACTTCTTATGCTGTCTAAGTTGGTCCTGGATGAAAATGGTGCCAATCTGATGTCCAATATAGCTGCCACGGCATTCATCTTGAAAATCTTGTTATTGCAACTCCTGCTGAATGGATGGTCATATGAACTTGGGGGTTTTCACTAAAAGACTTATTATGTTGTCTAGTTGGTCCTGGATGAAAATGGTGCTGATCTGACGTCCAATATGGCTGCCACAGTGGCCATCTTGAAACTCTTATCATCACTGCTCCTACATGGATGGTCATATCAGCATGGGGTTTTCACTAAAAGACTTCTTATGCTGTCTAGTTGATCATGAATTAAAATGGTGCTGATCTGATTTCCAATATTGCCACCACGGCATTCATCTTAAATATCTTGTCATCGCTACTCCTCCTGAATAGATGGTCATATCATCATGGGGTTTTCACTAAAAGACTTCTTATAATGTTTAGTTGGTCCTAAATGAAAATGGTGCCAATCTGACATCCAATATGGCCATCTGAATGGATGGTCGTATCAACATGGGGTTTTCACTAAAAGATTTCTTACGAAGTCTAGCTGGTCCTAAATAGAAATCGTTCCTATCTGACATCCACTATTGCCACCATGGCAGCAATCTTAAAAATCTTGTTATCACAAGTCTACTTGAACAGAAAGTCATATTGACATGGGTTTTTCATCAAAAGACTTCTTATGATATCCAGTTGGTCTTAAATGAAAATGGTGCCCATCTGATGTTCAATATGGCCACCACAGCAGCCATCTTGAAAATCTTGTTATTGCTACTCCTCCTGAATGGAAAGTCATATCTTGAAAATATTGTTATCTCTACTCCTCTCCAAATGGATGGCTATATCAGCATGGGGTCTTCACCAATAGACTTCTTATGATATCTTGTTGGTCTTAAATGAAAATGGTGCCAGTCGTACATCCAATATGGCTGCCACGACGACTGTCTTAAAAATCATAAGTCTTTTAGTGAAAACCCCATGTTGAATGGATGATCATTATGACCGGTTTTTCACCAAGTCCTAAATGAAACTGGTGCCAGTATTACATCCAATATGGCTAACTCGACGACTGACTTTAAATCTTTTTTGTCGCTACTCCCCCTGAATAAATGATCATTATGACATGTGATTTTCACCAAAACACTTTTAATGATGTCTACTTTGTCCTAAATGAAATTGGTGCCAAGTTGACATCCAATATGAGTACCACAGCCGTGAATTTGAAAATCTTGTTATTGCTGAAGAATATCAGAGATGGTTTTAACACTCGACAGTTAAAAGGAAGAAATTGTCTTATCTTGAATTCCTGGAACTTCATTTCGCTCAGTAGAGGGTCAGTCTCATTGAAGGACTCTGGTTATATTTTATAGTAAATTTATTACACTTTTAGAAGTTAGTATTGTCTATTGTGGCAAAATTACTTTTCCCTATTTTAATAACTGCTAAAGTTAGTGTACATTTGACTATCTCAAGTTCATTTCTCGAGCACGTGTGAGCAGCCATTTTTTGATCCGCTGTCTGCTTTAGGCAGATAGCAGTTTGCCTCATACCACATATAAAGAAATTTTCAGTCACAGTACACGAAAGCAGCATAGAGGTGTGTCAACATTCTCTCCATTCTGCTTGTTGCAAATGCACACAACTTCACCTTATACCGGTCCGGGTTTAAGTACACAATACCAATAGAGCAGAACGTTACAGGTTTGTGGTTACAGAATTCCTCCTCTTGCAAGGATGGTGAAAACCAGATGTACAAAATAAATTTTAGAATACAAGGTGTATACGTTTCAATATAACAATTTATAAATATTAGCAAACTAAAACAACCTAAATGAATAATTTGTAATTTATAACTGAAGAACAATTATGAAATATAAATACTGTTAGAGGAAATGTACAATTGCAGGCTAGCATAAGCTATGTGTAATGTGGTAATGAAGGATCAGAATGTAGTTGCACAATTATATTTCATGTAAAGACATGTAAGTTTATACATTTATTTGCAGAGTATTATTTCCAAAAAATTTGCCACGTTAAAAATTCTTAAATATTTGCAAGCCGGTAATGTCTGTTGAAAACATGTTTGACAGTTGCTAGTAGTGCTATGTTAAAAGTGCCTGAAACATTTGTCATTATATGTTGTCACATATGTTGTGCATTTTGTTGTCATATCTTAAATGCCACTGCACAGTGATTATTTGAATTTATAATTTGCATTACTTTTAATATTTTTTTTTTTAAAATACCCCAATATGCATTTCTCCTGAAACACTTCCAGATTTAATTACCAAGAGTAAGAAACCCACGGGGTATAAAACCCTGTGAATTAAACTTTTGGATGACCCATGCGTATCTTCTTGTGGCTCTTGTCCGTTAAAACCTTCAAGTCCTAGCAAACTCGGGTTACACCAGCGGCGTACACTTATTTACTCTGCGCTTCAGGATTTCCTCAAGTACATCAAACAAACCATATCAATCGATCGATCGGACAAGTTCAATCATAACAACCTTAGTATCTACCAAACAACCCATCTCTAATCTCTACCTGTTAAGCAACGTGTTGATCTAACAATGTACCTACGTATCTTTCATACATTGATCTATTAATCTGCCTTATTGCTGATGGTATCTGTATTTATCAAGCGGTCTCATTCAATATATGCATCAATCCGTCATCGTTCTATCATTCTGCTATATACTGTTGGGACTTCAGTAACGTACTGTATGCTAAGTATTAGTAAAGTTTCCAATTGTGCGTCAAAATATATAGGGAAAAAAGCGACACAAACTATGATCCACAAAAATTCTCACGAAGTTTTTTATTCAAGATTTAAACCCATTTATATAAGTTACAAACACAGAAAAAAGTCATTTCTTTGGTCTTAATTCAATGGTCGGTCCCTTAGTTTTAAAGAAATTCGTCATAGGGTTCATTCGTCAGGAATTTTAATATTCAGAAGGCTTTTTAAGACCAACGAAATGACTTTTATGTGTTTGTAACCTATATAAAAGGGTTTCAATCTTTAATAAAAAGCTTCTGACTATTGAACTGCTGACGAATGATCCCTATGACAACGATCTTTAAAGCTAAGGGACCAACCTTTTTCGGGGGGGGGGGGGGGCTGGGATTTTCTTACCTTTTCTTTCGAGCCTGGACATAACCTCAAGACAATTTGTAAAAAATGTAATGGACATTTTTCTTTCGCCATAGATCAGAGCATGAACATGTTTTTATTTTCCAAACTATTTGAGAGCAGAAAACTTATCCCGCCCGCCCCCCCCCCATGACAATTAAATGGTTGGTCCATAATGAATCGTCGCATCAATAATCCATCTGACTGTTGGCCTTACAATTTTTCAAACTAACGTACGGTCAGACTATGTTCAGACAAAAGCACCCTAAGTTTAATAACTTTCAGACTAATGAGCCGTCTAGCATCTACATATCGGTTGAGAGTGCATACTACAAGGATATAAAAACAAAACTTTGTGCCTCGGTATCGTGATCTGACAGATCGATTACTGGCGTCTGAATCTGTCAAGCGATTTTGTTTTAGCTTATGAGAGAGAGAGAGAGAGAGAGAGAGAGAGAGAGAGAGAGAGAGAGAGAGAGAGAGAGAGAGAGAGAGAGAGAGGGCAATCAACAATGGAGCGATCTAAACAGGAATGACCTGTATTTAGAACAAATACAAACTCTTCCAAAAGTTTGTTCATTTGGCTCAACACAATGAAAGCTTTCAAGTTTATTTTCAAATGTTGTCGAATTTATACCAAAAAACCCCGTAAATACAAGCAAACATTTTCAAATACTAAGACGCAAAGAAGTGTAATAGTTATATTTTTCCGTCTTTTTCTTTGTTTTGACATATTTCAGCAACTCCATAATGTGCATTCTTGTTCGATCAGCTATGTCTGTAAGATTAGATGTCCTGAACAACCTGCTGAAAGAATACCCTTTATAGGAAATTCTTTGTTAAGCTATTTGAAGATATGAAAATGTATATACCTTCCCTAACTCCTCGAGGATATTCATATTTCCACTGACATTTATTATCATCGCACTCACCACCATTTAAGATTATGATAATGATGATCACTACGTTGAAGATGGTTGTTGCTTCATTTCATTTTAATCACTATAAATCACGAGGTACACGTTATATTAAACACGAAAACGTAGAACTACTACCTGTATTTGATAAGTCAACTTTCAAATATGTACCCCCCCCCCAAAAAAAAAAAAAAAAAAAAAAAAGATAGAACAAGAAAAACGTGTCAAATTTCATATCACGTAGTGATAAATATACGTGAGACCATTTGTCGCTCGTTTTCATTTTCTAGTTTTCCACTGTGTGGGATTTGTTCCAAAAACCTGTTCTTTGAACTAAAGTTAAGACATGCTTCAAGGCCCTTTCTACAGTCTACATGCTCTCCCAGTACAAGTTTAGGTGCGTTTGTATGTGGTGTGAATAGAGGACATTCATGAGATTACACACCAACGTACTGAGGACACATCTACGATCAAATTTAGCCCACAACAATGTAAAAGCATGATTTGTAGGTAGGTCCCTGTTTACATGCTTCGCGCTTGTTTCTTGATTTTGGAGTGTTTCTTTCCTCCAAAACTTGCGATACACGCGTCCGAAGCCATATCCTCGATTGCTCGGTGGAACACTTGTATAAAACTTTGTACTGTCAAATTACAGATCTCCAAAATGTATGATCTCCCTTTCGATCCAAACATTAAATATCAAAGACTTAGCTAAACAAGGAGACGAAAAGCTAATGCATACAACGATCCCTGCATTCTTATTAATATTTCATCGATGTGTGTCAACAGCGATGGGAAACGCAAGATACAATCATGATGTACATGTCCAATACAAGCAAATAAATCCATGACACGTAATACGAAAGAAGTACATGCAACTACAATTGAAAATACTTACCAATTTTTAGTAGAGTTCTACCAAAATTGCGTAATTATCCTACCCGAATGTAAGGTCAAAACGCCCTGTTTGCAGTGAGGTTTCACACGTGTAAAGCTATCGAAAAGAAAAGATATGCAACATCTGTATTATTCAATGAACTATATCCATCCCTTTCTTATCATATTTAGTGTTCATAACAGGATAGAATGTCTGTGAAACTCGTCACAGATCCTGTTATAGTGAGATCGAATTAAGACAAACCGAATTTGGAAGTTAAATGCATATAACGTCAATCGATATATAGATAGAAGTCAAACGTCTATCATTAAGATGATGAGTCCCAACAATAAACATTTTATTATAGCAATATATGTCTTTCATCATCGCACTTTAAGACTTGCGACTATATGTGGAAGCTGCGCATAAATTGATGTATGCATTCAATATACTTTTATACGTATATACCTTTGTCAGTTGGCGATTTGATGACTTTGATTTACATATTATTAATTATGCCTGTATCCATAGTTCTATTGTGAAGGAAGTCTCATTAAAACAATACACAAAATATAAACACACCAGGCACCAATCTCTCTACAGGTGGAGTGGTGTCAATCAGGTATTGTTACACCTTATTTGCCTTCCAAATTGTTTAAATACGTTTTTAGTCACAGACAAGAAGCAGAATGTTCGACGGGATCAGCCTATATACCGTAACTGCATTAGACATTCCTACTCCTATTGTATCTTTAAAGTAAGTTTTACACAGAATGCCACATTGTGATCACAAAACTGTTTTAAAATATCTTCGCGTTCCCTGCACAATAGCAATCAGTTATACAAAACTTCTTTAGAAGGTATTTTGAATTGCCAAATGTATAATTTAAGTGACCTGGAAAATAAGCTGTGAGATTATTGTAACATTAAAGTGTATCTTACTCATTATTAGCGTAAAAACAATACAAAAGGATAAACTTTGCAAGTATATATTCTTTGTGTTAAGATTGATATATAACACTTTTCAATATACAATAGAAAGAAAGAACGTTGTATGCAATCTTGATTTATTCAAGTAAAGCGGCTTGAAAATGACGAATTCGCCACGAAATACATCGTATGGTATATTGTCAACACTTAATTTGCACGTATTTGAGAGAGAGAGAGAGAGAGAGAGAGAGAGAGAGAGAGAGAGAGATTGAGAGACGATTCATACGTACTTTATACAGCAAAGACATTACTCTTTTTGTCAGTGGAAATAATCATTGACTACTATTCTAGTTTCCTGGCATAAACGCCAATATCCAGCTAACTCTTATGATCTCCAGAGCGGTGCACTATTCCGATACTTGTTATATCAAACTAAAGTCTAATTGCATGACAATCGATTAATCAGTCAATCAAGCAATCAAAAATCAATCAAAATAATAAATACTCATATAGCAGTGTAATTGCCATAAAAAACTGAGAACAGTTGCAGATAAAACCCTTATGGACGCTGGAGCTATTTATTACTAGTATTATTATGAAGCAGTCGTATATAATACGGTATTTAAATTACTTCGTTTTCTTTGACAAAGTTTTAAGTTATATAGTTTGCGTACATGATATTCCTTTCCAAATCGGACATTTTTATCATACAGATCGAGCAACTTCAGTTTTCTTTATCTTTTTCTGACATGGCAGTGGATTACTTTCTCATAATTAAACTTTGTAAGCTTATATAACATTTTTAATTTGCCCAGAGGAACACACCAGTGTAGCCGACCCACCCAAGCTGATCCGATTCGAACACACATCCTTCGGTCTCTAGTCCTGAACGCTAACCACTGAGCCACTGCAGCGTTTAAAATCCTACCCAGACATTCATTTATCTACAGAAAATCACAGGTATCTACAAAACGAAACACGTGTCACTTGCGGCAGTACACAAAAGCCCCGCTTTAAAGTGTGCATGTAAAATTATATTTGTACTTTTTCGTTCACAATAGCTTTATAAGTATCAATTATTAACAAACTTCCCGTACTAGTAGTTCTGACCGTAAAACTTCGCATTACTTCACAGCAAGTGTGCTTTGCCTGTAGAATTATATGCATATTCGTGCAGATAACAGTTATCCTTTTAATTAACTTCCCTTCCCTCTCGAAGGGAAGCAAAAGCTTTATTAAAAGTAAAGGATTTTAATTAAGTTTTCTCAGACACTCTGACACAGCCTAACGCCTATTGGCAAACAGTGAACCGCCAGAAAGACTACACTGAGTGTGCAGACTCTGTGAACATAAAGTTTTCTTCACAATTCATTTTTTCATTTTTTTTAAAGCTAGAAGTTATTTCACCAAAAGATGATACCATATGGGTGAGATTTATATATACGCAACAAGAAACAGCTTTCCAAAATCGGTCCTTGTGTAACATGACGTTCTTAAAAGTCATGCTGTTTACACCTACGTGCTGGAGTTGGTTTTATGTAAGTTTCCTGAAACTTGAATCCTCAACTTTATGCCATAAACTTAAACCAACTATACAGGAATTTGTTTCTGCTTTAACGTCTCACAGGTTTTGTCATTGCAATGACCTTATTACTTGACCAATAATAAGATTTTCCTTTATTTTTTGTTAGATTTCATTTTTTCTGGACAGAATTTTAAAATTTATCTGGAAAGTAAGCATAAAAAACACGATACTTTAAAAACGAAATTTGGATCTTGGTCTGAAGAATTTATATATTCTAGATTACTACTCACATATATTTAATTATTCATAAACAAGTGAAAGAGAAACTAGTTTAAAAATGTAAAAGTGCGAGTTTGCTCATTTTACAGAAGTGTTTATTTGCTATTCTCTTCATATAATTCTCCAAGCTTTAACCTGTAGATAAATAAAACACAACATTATATAAGACAGTTGATTACAGTGTTAATCTAAAATTCCATACTGGGCGTGAGGGCATTGAAATAACGTTCCCATAGTTTCGCACTGATGAGATAGAGCAGTCTCCCGCGGGTATAATTCCCAAGAGCTGAATTAGAGGCTAAGTAAGCTGCCCGCATTTCATGAACCCTACTAGTCTAGTTTAGATGAAATAAGTTTGAAATTGGCACACCAATTTTAGGGCACGGCAAAATAAAGTTGACTCTTTTGTAACCAAAGTGTATCTCAATAAAGGATACTAATAACATGTAAAAATGTATGAACCACAATGGAGGATCTTACACGAGATACGCAAAAGATTGATACTATTCAACCTATTTCATACATTTCATTTGAAATAATCTCAAATGTAAGATTAAGTTATGTGTATCACGTGACAAAAATGTTATTCAATAAATACAGCAAAATATTGAACTGAATTGACTTCAAATTAGATTCGGATACCTTCGTCGTTACGCCTTCAAATTATATGTCCATTTGCCGTCATTTGCTGTGTTATTGGGTGTTATTAAACATGTGTAATATTGGAAAATATGATATGGGTATATTAATCTAAATAGGAGCCGCCGTGGCTCAGTGGTTAGAGTCTCAGACCCGCGACCGAAAGGATGCGGATTCAAGCCATACCTTCGGATAAAATCCTCGACCTTATTGGAAAATAATGAGATAACAAGAACATTCTACAAAGACAATGAACCAATTACCTCCACTTAGACTTACGGACCGATTCTCTAACTTCGTAACAAGCGATCAGAAAAAGTTTTAGCTGCTGAACTCGCAATTTTGCTCTGTTACACGTTTAATAAATAACGATAAACAATTACCGCATTTTGAAGTTAGAAATCAAACTAGTATTTCTTACATCATTATACATAAACAAGAAATGATATATGTAATAACTAGTCTTGACCTAAAAGAAACCGCTGGACCCAAACAAATTAGTTATAAACTGTTGAAAATATAGTTGAAGAAATGTATGTGCCATTACAAATTATCATTAAATTAATCACTCGAAGTAAGTGTCTTCCCTTCTAGCGCAGGTCATGCCGATTTATAAGAAAGGAGACAAAATACTATCGTCTAATTATAGACCAATTGGATTAATCATATTAGTATGATTATTCAGAACGCATCTAAATATTTTTCTATGTTGCGCGTGATAAAAAACTCTTTTCACAGAACAACTTAGGCTAAATTATACACTATTTCTACGTCCAATCATAGAATATGCTTCTGAAGTCTGGGATAATTGCTCTAGTGAAGATTCGGAAAGATTAGAATGAAAACAAAATTCAGATGGAAGCAGCACGGATCGTTATAGGCCTATAACAATTTATTCTCCTAGAGAGTCTCTTTATGCGGAAACTGATTGGTTTGCACAACAAAGGGAAAAAAAGAGATTATGCATAATGTATTCCATTATAAATAATCAAGTACCTAACTATTTAAGAGACCTTCTTCCACAAAGGAGATATGAGGCATCTCATTACCGTCTAGGTGGTTCTCAAAGTATCACACGAATCCCGACCAGACTTTATATTTTCAGACGTCCTTTTCGCCATCTACGATTGGCCTTTGGATCTCTCTCCCTGACGATATCCGAAATTCTCCGAATCTTTCTGTTTTTAAGAAACGTTTCTCTAATTCAAGTAACGGGCCACCACCCTATTATGCTATTGGCAAACGTGACCTTAATATCCAACATACTAAACTTAGACAAGCCGGTAGTCCCCTCAAATCCAACCTTTACGATGTGAATTTAGTGTACTCTTCCATATGTGCATGTGATTATGATAACGAAGATGTTGAACACTTTTTTTTCTATTGACCCTTACTTAATACCCAAAGATCCCAGCTGTTTCGCTCTATCTTTCAACACACTCCTAGTCTAAGTCTAGATTTATTATTGGAAAGTGACGTTGATGTAAGTAAGCAAACAAACTCTGTAATATTTCTAAATAATCTTAAATATTTCCACGAAACTTGACCTTTTTTGTGTTTAGAATAATATTCTAAGTAACAATCTATAAAATGAAACGAAATGGACAATAGTGACCTGTAAACAGTGTGATGTCTTCTCTCTCTCTCTCTCTCTCTCTCTCTCTCTCTCTCTCTCTCACTGCTTCTTTACTGATGTATATGTCTCTTCTGTTTGTCCTTTGAAATGTTGCATGCCTTTTAATAGATTAAATTTTTAGCTTGTTTTTTTCATATATACTCGAATCTTTGTAAAACGAATGGCATCTTTAAATCATTTTTGTATCTTTTGGGAAAGGATCTCCGTGGATGAATCTAGTCTGAAGTTTGTATGGTCAGTTACACAATTTGTTGCACCAGTCTTAATGCCACATTTTAAATACACTTAGGAGTTTAATTCCATCAATATAAAATATTAAATTATGTCTCAAAAATGTATCACCTATCATACAGCGACTGGCGATTTACTGCAAATAAGCAATGTCGGACGCAATCTTAAAACCACAACACCAGCAGGCGATTTACGGATTGCAAACGCTTTTTTTGTTTGGAAATGTAGCCGTGATTGATTCTTAAAAGCTAAAAGGACATTTGTAACTCGAATTTCTGTGGGTTTAGAAGAGTGTAAATAATATACTACCACAAAAATCTTATTTTTCTCCATTTATTCATTTAACATAAAAAAAGGCCCCCAACCCTCACCCCCGAAATTAGAGCGAGGTTTTTTTTTAATGACCGTTAATCAGTTACAGTGTACAGTTATTGTTTGAATCGGTCTTTATATCGAATAGATCCTGGTCAACAGCCAGAGTCTCTAAATTATAATAATGTTTTTATGATATTTTTTCTTTTTTATTTTTGTTCAGGGGTGGGAGGTGGGGCGCAGTAAATTGACGTTCTCCTTATTATTACAGAAGTGACTTCATAAAATTTTCGTGGTTATCAAATTCCGTGCTTTTTTATAAAAAAATAACTTTTTCGTCATTGTATGAATTCGTGTATATTGTGATAGGGTGCTGTTATCTTGATAGATAAATAACTGTTCGCTGGGTCCTTATATCCGCAGTTTGTAGCAGTTACGGAATTGAAAAAAACTTGTACCACACGAATACTATTCAATTCAGTACAAGTTTGTACGGCAGGTTTTAGGGGAAAACTCTTAGCACTTGCTCAACGCTTTGTAGTTGTACTACCAATAACTTACAGCCCCGTGGTTTATCAACTAATATTATAAGCGGGGGGGGGTATTCTCTTGTTCGGCATGATGAATTCGTGGAAATGCGTACAAATCTTTTTAGATGAACATAAAAGACACATTACTTTTCGCCCATACATTTACGATGATCCCAAAGGACCCTCATATTTAGGTAAAATAATGACCGCGACCAGGCGTTACTGACTTGCAAAGATGCCGAGTAAAACGACGAATTGCACCCCGTGCAATGTATAAACAACACATGGCAACTTCTAAAGATAAGAGCTTGTGTTTTTATTTTTGTATTTATAAGAACTCTATGAGAACCAGAATGTAATTACCGATTACACAGCTCGCCTCTACGAAGCTTTTCGTAGTCTCCAAATGCCATGCAAAAAATAAGTTAATGCAAAAGTGATTTTGACCTACAAAATGTTAGTCATTATGACATACATAAAACAATAAAAAGCATTCCTTTTTGTGATATTAAAGCAGAGGAACCATAATGAGTTGATAAAAAACAAAGATATTTGTTCAGCTTTTTTGCATATCATTGTTAATAAAATCAGTTTCAGAAACTATTATTGTTGTCCACCCAAGAAACCAGATTTTATAAGGTGGAAATCACAGACTGTCTGTATCACTGGAGTGACAGCCAGTATGACAACTCTTACAAGTATAGTTCGTGCATCAGTAATTATCTTGATAATCCACTGCAGCTGAAATGCATGCAGTCCATTCATGGAATAAATATTCATTCACTATACAATACACATTTTACCTACTAAGAGTAGCCTATCGCAGTATAAATGTTTAGTCATTGATCAGGAAAGTTACCACGGATTTTAATTTTTAAAGTTAATTTCGTGTGTACTGTGCATTTTCGAGTTATGAAGCTTGATAATTCGATGCATCTCTGTTAGTAATACACCTTATGACCAAAGGTCACTGTGACCTACACTTTATGATTTACTAACATAATTAATTATTTGTGTTTATCACATGACATAGCTTTCAGTATGCCATATACACACTAGCCCTCACAAGGGTGTTATTTCAAAATATCGTAACAGTTCCAGAATTGTATCTCATTATATAGGTTAAAAGGAACTTTGAATTCCCGTTATTGTGGTGTATGATTGATGGGTGAAATTTGGGATATTAGAGTATAGCAGCTTGGTCTTACTTAAGATGTGCACCTCTCAAAAACTGCCTAGCTCCGCTGGTCATTTTCACTTCCTGGACTTCAAAGTGTAAATAAAAAAAAAAAGAGCCGATAACTTTTTTTACTTTTTGGATATTTTTTTTGTGAGAGTGGCATTCTAGAACTTTCAGAGGGGGGGGGCTTTGGTATTGTCTGCTGCTGCAAAATTCGTTTCCCTATTTTAATAACTGCTGAAAATAGTGCACTTTTGACTAATTCCAGGTGCTGATTTTTCCAGTATGTGGAGCGGCCATTTTTTGTCCGCTGTGTGCTGTAGATCATGTCCAGTTTCCATAAAAAGTACAATATGTAAAGGAAATTTCAGCCACAGTGACGATGAAAGTAACATATAGGTATGGCCAACAATCTCTCCATTAGTGCATGTTGCAAATTGCCAAACATCGTCAGGTATACACGGTATTTATGACAGTGCAGTTCAAATTAGGGATAAATATATCAATAAGTCACAGAGCATGAAATATAGGTTAAAGAAAAAAAGAAAAAAAAACTTGTTTTGCGATGCGGGTAAAGTATTTATCAAGATGCTTCCCTTCATCAAGTTTCATCATTCTAGGACTGAAAGTTTCCATATAGCATGTCGAAACCCACGTGATCATGAGATAAACGCAACAACGTAATGAAAGTTAGTAAAAGGTGAAAAATGTGTCAGAGTGACCTTCATTTGTCTTAATGGTGTGGTACAAACATAAGTGCATTGAAACTAATTAAATGTGTGCATATCATGCAACGTGCAACACTTTGCCATTGACCTGGTAGTGAAATGAAGCAAATATGCAATTAATACTCCTAAGTCCTACTCTTGCACAATTTTCTCCAAAATATCAAGACAAATTAATACAAGGATTATATCAACGTTCTAATTTCTCTGTTGATCAGATATTTCCATGAATACAAGGATTATATCAAAGTTCTAATTTCTCTGTTGATCAGATATTTCCATGAATACAAGGATTATATCAAAGTTCTAATTTCTCTGTTGATCAGATATTTCAATGAATACAAAGGATTATATCAAAGTTCTAAATTCATTCTCTGTTGATCAGATATTTCCATGAATACAAGGATTATATCAAAGTTCTAATTTCTCTGTTGATCAGATATTTCCATGAATACAAGGATTATATCAAAGTTCTAATTTCTCTGTTGATCAGATATTTCCATGAATACAAGGATTATATCAAAGTTCTAATTTCTCTGTTGATCAGATATTTCCATGAATACAAGGATTATATCAAAGTTCTAAATTTCTCTGTTGATCAGATATTTCAATTAATACAAGGATTATATCAAAGTTCTAATTTCTCTGTTGATCAGATATTTCCAATGAAGAACAAGGATTATATCAAAGTTCTAATTTCTCTGTTGATCAGATATTTCATGAATACAAGGATTATATCAAAGTTCTAATTTCTCTGTTGATCAGATATTTCAATAATACAAGGAATATATCAAAGTTCTAATTCTCTGTTGATCAGATATTTCCAATAATACAAGGATTATATCAAGTTCTAATTTCTCTGTTGATAGATTATTTCCATGAATACAAGGATTATATCAAAGTTCTAATTTCTCTGTTGATCAGAATATTTCCATGAATACAACGGATTATATCAAAGTTCTAATATCTCTGTTGATAGATATTTCATGAATACAAAGGATTATATCAAAGTCTCTAATTTCTCTGTTGATCAGATATTTCAAATGAATACAAGGATTTAATCAAAGTTCTAATTTCTCTGTTCTGATCAGATATTTCCATGAATACAAGGATTATTATATCCAAAGTTCTAATTTCTCAGTTGATCAGATATTTCAATGAATAGCAAGGATTATATCAAAGTTCTAATTTCTCTGTTGATCAGATATTTCCATTAATACAAGGATTATATCAAAGTTCTAATTCTCTGTTGATCAGATATTTCAATTAATACAAGGATTATATCAAAGTTCTAATTTCTCTGTTGATCAGATATTTCCAGAGGTAAGGATTATAGCAAAGTTCCATTTCTCTGTTGATCAGATTTTCATGAATACAAGGATTATATCAAGTTCTATTTCTCTGTTGATCTGATATTTCAATTAATACAAGGATTATATCAAAGTTCTAATTTCTCTGTTGATCATATATTTCAATGAATACAAGGATTATATCAAAGTTCTAATTTCTCTGTTGATCAGATATTTCCATGAATACAAGGATTATATCAAAGTTCTAATTTCTCGGTTGATCAGATATTTCAATTAATACAAGGATTATATCAAAGTTCTAATTTCTCTGTTGATCAATATTTCAATTAATACAAGGATTATATCAAAGTTCTAATTTCTCTGTTGATCAGATATTTCAATTAATACAAGGATTATATCAAAGTTACTAATTTCTCTGTTGATCAGATATTTCCGATGAAGGCAAGGATTAGATCAAAGTTCTAATTTCTCTGTTGATCAGATATTTCAATTAATACAAGGATTATATCAAAGTTCTAATTTCTCTGTTGATCAGATATTTCATTAATACAAGATTATATCAAAGTTCTAATTTCTCTGTTGATCAGATATTTCAATGAATACAAGGATTATATCAAAGTTCTAATTTCTCTGTTGATCAGATATTTCAATTAATACAAGGATTATATCAAAGTTCTAATTTCTCTGTTGATCAGATATTTCAATGAATACAAGGATTATATCAAAGTTCTAATTTCTCTGTTGATCAGATATTTCAATTAATACAAAGATTATATCAAAGTTCTAATTTCTCTGTTGATCAGATATTTCAATGAATACAAGGATTATATCAAAGTTCTAATTTCTCTGTTGATCAGATATTTCAATTAATACAAGGATTATATCAAAGTTCTAATTTCTCTGTTGATCAGATATTTCAATTAATACAATGATTTATATCAAAGTTCTAATTTCTCTGTTGATCAGATATTTCAATTAATACAAGGATTATATCAAAGTTCTAATTTTCTCTGTTGATCAGATATTTCAATTAATACAAGATTATATCAAAGTTCTAATTTCTCTGTTGATCAGATATTTCAATTAATACAAGGATTATATCAAAGTTTCTAATTTCTCTGTTGATCAGATATTTCAATTAATACAAGGATTATATCAAAGTTCTAATTTCTCTGTTGATCAGATATTTCCATGAAGCAAGGATTATATCAAAGTTCTAATTTCTCTTTGATCAGATATTTCAATTAATACCAAGGATTATATCAAAGTTCTAATTTCTCTGTTGATCAGATATTTCAATTAATACAAGTAGTATTATATCAAAGTTCTAATTTCCTCTGTTGATCAGGATATTTCCAATTAATACAAGGATTATATCAAAGTTCTAATTTCTCTGTTGATCAGATATTTCCATGAAGGCAAGGATTATATCAAAGTTCTAATTCTCTGTTGACATACCGATATTTCCATTATACAAAGGATTATATCAAAGTTCTAATTTCTCTTGTTGATCAGACTCCTTTCCATGAAGGCAAGATTATATCAAAGTTCTAATTCTCTCGTTGATCAGATATTTTCAAGTAATACAAGGATTATATCAAAGTTCTAATTTCTCTGTTGATCAGATATTTCAAGAATACAAGGATTATATCAAAGTTCTAATTTCTCTGTTGATCAGATATTTCCATGAAGAAAAGGATTATATCAAAGTTCTAATTTCTCTGTTGATCAGATATTTCCATGAATACAAGGATTATATCAAAGTTCTAATTTCTCTGTTGATCAGATATTTCCATGAAGAAAAGGATTATATCAAAGTTCTAATTTCTCTGTTGATCAGATATTTCCATGAATACAAGGATTATATCAAAGTTCTAATTTCTCTGTTGATCAGATATTTCCATGAATACAAGGATTATATCAAAGTTCTAATTTCTCTGTTGATCAGATATTTCCATGAATACAAGGATTATATCAAAGTTCTAATTTCTCTGTTGATCAGATATTTCCATGAAGAAAAGGATTATATCAAAGTTCTAATTTCTCTGTTGATCAGATATTTCCATGAAGACAAGGATTATATCAAAGTTCTAATTTCTCTGTTGATCAGATATTTCCATGTAGGTAAGGATTATATCAGAGTTCCAATTGCTCTTTTGATCTGATATTTCAATTAATACAAGGATTATATCAAAGTTCTAATTTCTCTGTTGATCAGATATTTCCATGAATACAAGGATTATATCAAAGTTCTAATTTCTCTGTTGATCAGATATTTCCATGAATACAAGGATTATATCAAAGTTCTAATTTCTCTGTTGATCAGATATTTCCATGAAGAAAAGGATTATATCAAAGTTCTAATTTCTCTGTTGATCAGATATTTCCATGAATACAAGGATTATATCAAAGTTCTAATTTCTCTGTTGATCAGATATTTCCATGAAGACAAGGATTATATCAAAGTTCTAATTTCTCTGTTGATCTGATATTTCCATGTATGTAAGGATTATATCAGAGTTCCAATTGCTCTTTTGATCTGATATTTCAATGAATACAAGGATTATACCAGAGTTCTAATTTATATTTTGATGTGATATTTCCATGCTTATCAATGTACTATGGTGGCATTATAATTCATTTTTTGCTTCATATTTGTAATCTCACATAAAAGTCAAGTCATGACCTTACTTCGTTCTGAAAATTGTCATTATTTCATGTTTGTATTCAGTAATTTTGTTTAGCTATTACTTGTTTTACATAATATTAACAGTATCATTATTTAAAGTGTCTATTGCTTTGTAAAGAAAAAAAAAAGAAAAAAAAACAAGAACGAATATACTAACACGCTAGACAACAATGTGCAAAACTGAGGCCTGGTTAGCAACGATGTTTATTGCTCTTTCCATGGCAATGTACTCCTGGCTGCGATAAACTGCTTTTACTGTAGGGCAAAAAGTTAAACAGAGGTCAAGTCAGCAGCGTTGCAGAATTCGATCAGTTTTATGCTACCTTTGAACCATGCGTTATATATCGGGGAATGGAAACTATCTTTGTATCGAATTCTAATGCAATATTCTATGTTCTTTCATACAAATGTATTCGGAGGAAAACAAGATAATCTTCTCCCTGATCGTTGAAAAATAACAATGTATACAGATAATTCTCATAAAAACAACATTTATTGCAATAGAATATTCGCGTTCAGTCTAATACTGATGAGAACAAACGTGTTCGATTATAAATTTTATATTTATTACGGAGTATTCAGGTTCCGACACCGACAGCAATTTGCCCGTATTTCCTTATATATTGTACTTACTTCCTTGTGATTTTACATTTGCCTGGAATATGTGAGAGAATAACATATACACGTTATTATAAGAAATAAGTTTTATATATAGGAACATGTCTATAAGATTTTAAAATAATTACGATTATATCAGATATGAAGTATATATATAGTTCCATTTCTGACTAATTATTCTCACTGCTGCATTGGTTTGCCAACGATAAGACAAGGAACACTTTTCTAAATTAAAGATATGACCGTTAAAACGGCATATTCGTTACTACAACAGATTGGTTGGACAAGAGCTTGGTCGTTATAACAAGGGTTGACTGTACTAGAAAGAATACTTCATTTCCACCAAGCTGTTTATAGACAGACAGAGGTCGTCTCCAACTCATTTTTTTAAAACATTGATAAAATATATTCCTATGCAAAAAGGATTTCATTTGGTTGGTGTTTACGGCACAGCAACAAGTGATTCAAAATGTTCTCATGTGAAAAATTCGGAATGTAAGAGCGCAAAAAAGCCACATTCGTCAATTCAGTTTGTCCATTTCTGCTGCAAAACATGACCAATTAGGCTATACATGTCTTACTTCCACAGACAAGAAACATGGAACGCCCTTCCACAAACCGTATGTTTAATCAATGGTAAAGTTTCAATATTTATGACTAGATATTTATTTATTACTCTCAGTAGGCTAAATGTGCATTAGTTTGTACATGTGAATGAGTTGGTATTAAAAGAATGGACTGCATGCGTTTCAGCTGCAGTGGCTTCTAGGGTGGACAATAATAATAGTTTCCGAAGCTGATTTTAATAACATTGATTTGAAGAAGAAGAAAAAAAGAAAGAAAAATATCCTTTGGTTTTTATCAACTCATTATGGTTCCTCTGCTTTGATATCACAAAAAGGAATGCTTTTTATTGTTGTATGTATGTTATGCTCTGTTGCAAGGGTAAACATTTTGTAGGTCACGATTACTTTGGCAGGAATTTATTTTCTGCGTGGGCGCTGGAGGCTACGAAAAGCTTCGTAGAGGCTAGCAATGTAATCGGCAATTACATTCTGATTGTCACAGAGTTCTGATAAATAAATAAATAAATAAAAACACAAAATCTTACCTTTCGAAGTTGCCACGTGTTGTTTTGAATATTTCATGGGGCGTAATTCGTCGTTTCACCAGGGATCTTTTCACCTCGGTGACGCCTGGTCGCGATCATGATTTTACGTAAAATTGAGGTTCCTTTTAGATCATCATAAATGTATGGGGGAAAAGTAAGAAGTGTCATTTATGTTCATCTCAAAATATTTGTAGGCATTTCCGCGAATTCGTCATGCTTAACCTCTCTCTCTCTCTCTCTCTCTCTCTCTCTCTCTCTCTCTCTCTCTCTCTCTCTTATAATATTAATCCATGAACCACGGGATTGTAAGTAATGTGTAGTATAACAACAAAGCCTTGATCAAATGCAAAGAGTTTTCCCCCTAAAACCTAACGGGAAAACTTGTAATGGCTTGACTATCTTTCGTATGCTACCAGTTGTTGTGGATTCCGAAGTTGCCACAAACTTTCAATATAAAGACCCAATGAAAACTTATCCATTTATGAAGACAATAGCATCCCATAACAATCAAAGGCATATGCACGAATTCATATTCTGACGAAAAAGTCATTTTTGCAAAAGCACGGAATTTGATACCCACGACAGTTTCTGAAGTCACATTATTATGGGTAGCGATGTAATACTTTGAAGCGGACTTCTGTTAGGATAGAATTTTCAAGGAATTTTCATAATTCAAATTTTTATAACTTTATGGTTGAATTTTCAACAAATGTTTATAAGACCAATGTTTTTAGAATTCAAATTTTTATAACCTTTAATAAACCAGAATTTGGAGTACTTGAGTCCTTTAATACATTACATTGCAAAAGTGTACTGCATTTATATTTTACGGTAAAAGTAAGAACTAACAGGACAACAGGCAAAAGATTAGACAGGCTAAAATTCTGCTGATGCGAGCGAATTCCTTAGGGCAAAGAGGTCATCGCTTGGGGATGTGGAGAGCCTGATCTTTGGCCGGCCAGCAACCATTTTTGGAAAAAGGAATGCGTTAGGTAAAGATCTCGTAAAATCTCGCTGCTGTTTTTCCCTAACTCATACCCTTATATGGAAAAGGCTACGCATTCCTTGACCAAGAACGGTATAGAAACAGGCGCCCACTGTGACAAAATCAGTTGTTGCGTCTCCACATCCTGGACTTCTGACTGCCTTTGCAGGTAAGACAAAATTGTTTTATTATATTCTGAAAGACTTTTTGTAGCTCTTTAATATATTTGGGTGCTGGAAAGTATTTCTCTCTCCCTCTCTCTCTCTCTCTTGAAATATATGTGTTTTTCATTTTATGCTTTTAATAATTTGTATGTATTGTAATATTGAATTATTGTAAAACGATGTACTGACAACTTCATGCTCTTGATAATTAATTGAGAAATAAAATTCCTTTGGGTTACAAAACATGATATTTCGGTATTAAAGGTCCAAACATTTAAAATTGTCTTCACGATACAAGGATTTAGGTCTTAGTTCGCAATATTTATTTTTACTATATTCTAAGTTATTTTGGCTATCTTTGGCTTGTTCAATATTTAACTATTTACATCATAATTTACAAATACAGAAATCGTATGAAGTCTGCAAGCTTTGAATAAATATAACAATTATATGTGTATTTCTGTATCTAAAATATGTATATTCATATGTATTTCTTATTTGGGATTGTTGTCAATTTAATAAAAGTTGTTGCGTCTCAACATCATGGACTTCTGACTTCCTTTGCAGTTCGATACCCGGTACCCCCTCTCGCACCCCAGCGATGTAGCAGCAATACATCGCAGGAGTGACACCACCGCAAAGGGAGGTCGGAACGTAGTCTTTGTTGGCCCAACATTTACCACCAATAGCAAACTTCTTATAAATAAATGTTGCCCAAAGAAAAACTTTCATCATAAGTGTGAAGACCAACGCCAGAGCAGCAAAATGCTATCACAATAATTAGACATTCAAGAACTTTTCATAACAAGAGGGGCACTATCAAAAAACTTTTTCATAACTACATCTGTAATACAATTTACTGAGAACCAGATATATTAGACTCAATTCAAACAATAAATATACACTGTAACTGTTTGTCGATCTTTATACCTTTTTCTTATGTTCAATGAATAAAAATAATAAGTAAAAGAAATAAAATTTAGAAAAATAAGATTTTTGAGGTAGTACTATTATATCCACTCTTCTAAACCTAGCGAAATGCGAGTTAAAAATGTCTTTTTGCATATTGAGAATCAATCACAACTAGATTTCCAAACAAAGAAAAAACGTTTGCAATCTGTAAGTCGCCTGCTGGTGTTGTGATAATAAAATTGGCGTCAGACACCGCTTGCTTATTCGCACGAAATCGGCGTTCACTGTATGATGGGTGATATAGCTTTGTGAGAACATAATTTAATATCTATGCTGGTGGATGTAAAAACCCTGAATGTCTTTAAAAGCTGGCATTAAGTGTGGTACATTAAATTTTGTAACATCCATATTTAGTCAGTACTCAAAAAGTTCAGAGACTGACCATACATACATAGGACTCGATTCATCCATGGAGTTCACGAGTCTTAAGTTGGGATACTCTGATTTTTTAAGTTAGCCATCAGGAGGACAGGGATCACGGAAAGAACAGGTTTTAAGTCGACGAAAAATGAATTTTAAATTATCTGCTTCAGATATAGAAAAGCGTTTATTCGGACAAGCACTAGGAAAAATAAACCTAAAACAAATATCCTAAGTCATGGGTAGCCGGGTAGACTGTGTCTCGCCTGCTGTGGCGAATGCCATTAAAATACAAACATAATGCGCTACAGCGACTGTCCCAAATACCAAGTAACACGCATGAGAGATAGAAAATTGAACAGGAACTGAAGATTAGGGACGCCGACAACTCCGCCGAACAAAAAAGCAGGCAAGAAAAGGTAGCAGCTTCAAAGTGCCTCAGGGGTAAATGATTGTAATCATTCCAACGCACTGATAAATGTGCCATGCCACAATGTAACTCATATTAGTTAAGGATCAAGGGCGTGAAGGAGACTGCGTGGTTCGCTCAAATTGCAATCTGCTTGACGGTTGACACAAAGCACGTACAAGGAGAAATCGACATTGGGGTAGATTACACACACATGAGGAGTTATATACACCTTGATTTAAAAAAAAAAAAAAAAAAAAAAAAATATAAAAAATCCATTGTTGTTTTTATCTGGTAGTCGACTATTTATGTCAAAAGATCACAGAGTAGGAAGCATTAGCTATTGATAGGTGGTATCTTTCTTTAAACCTTGTTTTGTTTTATTGGCAGATCTCTGTTTTTCTGATAGCGTTGAGACTAAATAGTTTACTGATAAATTTGTACTTGCTGGGATTTACGTAAAGTTTCTTTTATAAGATTCTTAGCCTTTCTTAATGCACATTCTTCAGTCAACCTGTGTAAGGGGTGATGGGTGGTGGTTGAATGTGGGGTGAAGGCGGGGGTGCGAAGTTGAAGCAGTTCCAATGATTAAATAATTGCTGGAAAATGTCATTTTTATTAATAATATTTTTAATGTAACGAACCGTAGATTGTACGAATGGAAAGTCGAACAAATCATAGCAGACTAAATGAGTTTCTGTTTCTTTTCTCTCTACAGAGGGCAGTAGAAACAATAATCAATGCTTTCAATGAAATAGAAAATGATGAAATCACTGGTGCATCTTCGGTTTCGAGTTATAAGTTGTTTTGTATAAATAACTGTTATAATAATGCCAGGGGAAATTCGTCAAATGAATAGTAGTGTTAACTGCATCAACCTCTCTACCGTGAATCTTTAACAACGGTTGAATGCTACAGGCATCTTCCTCTATAATGGCATTTACACCATATTTCGATTATAAATTAATAAAACAAGTGCGATAACGTCATGATAACTTCATTTTACCCCACCCTAAAATTCTTTGCCTGTATTTCATCTATAGGGAAAGTTACAAATTCACCTTGTTGCAATAAATAGAATTTGATCTGGGGGCCCCGTAAAATGCAGATAAGCCTGCTGACTTGACCTCAGTTTCACCTTTTGGGAAGAGTACATGAAGGAATCTATTGCATCTCGTCAGTGCGTAACTATGGAAACGTTTTCCCAATGCCCTCCTGGACAGCCTGGAGGTCAGATTAGTATAGAAATCACCAGTCTTATATAATTTGTTCTTCCACTTCTCTGCAGTTTAAAGCTGGGAGTATTATACAAGTAGAATAGCAAATGAACACATCTGTAAAATGAGCAAGCTCGCACAGTTACATTTTCAAGCTAAAGTTTCTCTTTCACTCGTTCTAAATAATTAAAAATTAATGAATTAGTAACATAGAATAATAAATTCTCCAAACCAAATATCCACATTTCATTTTTAAAGTATGATGCTTGTTATGCTTACTTTCCGGACTAATATTAAAAGTCTGTCCAAAAAAAAAATGAAATTTATAAAAGTATACATCTTATATATTTTCACAACACAGTAGTGCTGGGGATGGGGGTCTTCTTTTTTTCACAAAGCCAAAGCAAGACAACTACAGTATATATACAAAAATAAAATGTAATAATGCCTAATACATTCGTTAGCATTTTAAGATACATTAATTGTCTAGGCTTTGTTGTTTATGTGCAAGTTGGTTAAGAAATCAGGTCACTGTCGTGTCAAAATCTCTGAGGATTTAAAGTAGAAACAAATTCTGTATAGTATGTTTCAGTTCAAAGGCCTGAAGCCGAAAATTCAAGTTTCAGGTGACTTACATAAAACCAACTCCAGCACGTAAGTGTAAATAGCATCATTGATAAACATTTCATGTTAGACAAGGACCGATTTTGGAAATGTTTGCTGTTGCATATATAACATCTCACCCATAGGTGTCATGTTTTGGTGATATAACTTCTACCTTATAAAAAGAAATCAATGAAAACAAATTTGAAGAAAATATTACAGTATGTGCACTGAGTGTGCATAATCAGTGGTGCATAATAATGTACTCTTTCTGCGATTCACTATTAGCAAATAAACGTTACTCTGTGTCAGAATTCTGAGAAAAAATTAATTTAAATCCTTTTCTTTTATCAAACTTTTGTGTCCCTTCGAGAAGGAAGGGAAATTACTTAAAGGGATAACTGTTTATCTGCAGAAGCATACATATAATTCTGTTGTGAATTAAAGCGAAGTTTCGGTAAGAACTATGGTAGGGGCAGTTTTTTAATTATCGATACTTAAAAAGCTATTGTGTACATTTTTAAAGTAGCGACAGTGCACAGTCACAAGTGATATGTGTTTCATTTTGTAGATATTGTGGCTTTTTTGTAAATAAATGAATGTACGGTACGGGTCGGATTTAGGAGACCGCAGTGGGCTCAGTGGTTAGCTTTCCGGAGTCGCTACTGAAAGGCTGCGGTTTCGATCCTGCCATCGATCAGCTTGGGTCGGTTACACTGGTGTGTCCCTTGGCAAGGGCACTTTTATCGCTAGTTGCATCGGCACTAAATAATCTACTTGTGTTGCTTTGCCGTTTAGAATGATGAAATATCCTTGAGTAGAATAAATGGCAGCTATAGTAGTGCGTTCGCAATATCAGTGTACCGGCAATAAATATAAACAGCCCATCAACTCTTGAAGTTAATAATTGCCGCAGCAGTAATGCTGTTCTGACTGTCTCGTAGTCAGTGTGTTTTTATACGGTTTGGTCGATTTGCACTTTTTTTTTTTGCTTATGGAAGGCCAAAATATACTTTACCCATTGTGATGTAATTGACAATATCTGAAACCCAAACAAACACCAACATTGTGTATGAATATCAGGAACGTATCATACACATTTATTTGATTTTTAAATTAAAAAGTTTATAAACAATTAGAAAAAAAAAAAAAAAGCTTACAAGCTTTAATATGTGAAAAGTAATCCACTACCATGTCAGAAAAAGATCACAGAAAACTGTTAGATACTTTTTGGATACTGATGAAAGTAGTTTTGCTCGACCTGTATGATAAAACTTTTTGATTTGAGGGGAACATCATGTACGCTAAACTATATGACTGTTAAAACTTTGTCAAAGAAAATGAACGAATTTAAATACCGTATTAGATAGGTCTGATTCATAATACATACTATTGTTAAGTAACTGCAACCTTTTCACAAGGGTTTCATCTACAACTATCCTCAGTTCATTATGGCAGTAACATTATTATTTGAATATTTGTGATTGATGATTGATTGATTGATGATTGATTGTCCTTGCAATTAAACTTTAAGTGTGACTTAAACAAGTTTCTAAATAGTGCACCGCTCTGAGATCATACCAGTTAGCTGGATTTTAGCGTTTATGGAAAACTGGCTTGATCGTCAATGATTAATTTGACAGAAAGAGCAATGTCTTTGTTATATAATAACACAACTCGCTCTCCTCTGCTCTCTCCTCTCTCTCTCTCTCTCTCTCAGACAATTGCAAATTAAATGTCGAAAATAGGAGCGAATTTTTGTGTTACACCATACTATGCATTTCGTGGTGACTTCGTTTTATTTTCTCCGCTAAATATCTAAAAAATAAAAAGACAAATTTAAAAAAAAAAGGAAAACAAAACACAACATATATATTTAACCAAACTGAAGTCCCTAGTATGGCTATAGTATTGACGGTTCGTTGTAAGTGGCCTTGATATTCTGCAATTCATGAAGTGAAGTACAGGGGTCAAACTGTCTAGAAAGTATATGTATGTATAGCGTTATTGGATCGGGATAATTTTCTAATACATGCCAAACGGTTTAACTTTTTGTATTGTTTTGACGTTATTAATGAGAAAGATACAACGTTAATGTTACAATACTTCTCACGATTCACTTCCTAGTCACTTAGATTAGAGATTTGGCAATTCAGAGTACCCTTGTAAAGGTGTTTTGAATCGCTGATTGCTATTGTGTTGGGGACGCGAAATAAATATTTAAACAGTTTTCTGATCACCAGGTCGTATTTTGTGTAAAACTTCTTTAAGAAAGACAATATGAATAGGAATATTAATGTCTACATACAGTTCGTAATAAATGCACTTTTAAGTTACGTATATATGTTGTCCTTTAGAACACCCGTGTGGTTTTTGGTTATCACTAAAACATGTTTAAATTTGGAAAAGCAAATACATTGGAACAATACGGTGATTGACACCACTGTAATGCTTATACAGATTGGTGTTTGGTGTTTATATTTTGTGTATTGTTTTAAATGAGACTTCCTTCACAACAAAAACTATGGATACAAGCCAGATTCATGGTCTGTAAATAAAAGTCAACAGATCACTAACTGAAGCAGGCACATACGTGTAAAAGCACATGAATGCATACATCAGTTTATGATTTGCTTGCACATATTGGTTGCAAGTCATAAGAGTGCGATGATGAAAGACATATATTGCTATAATGAAATGTTTCCTTTTGCGACTGATCATCTTCATGATAAATGTTTGACTTCTATCTAATGTATCTACTGAAGTTATTATGCACGTAACTTCCATATTCAGTTTGTCGTAATTCGATGTCAATATAAACAGGTTCAGTCCTCTCCTGTTCTGAACACGAAGTAGGCAAATGATGCAATAATATCGGATATTAGTTCATTGAATAATACAAATGTTGCATATCAAGGGCTTCTTTTTTAATAGCTCTACATGTGCGAAACCTCACTGCAAGAGTAGTATAGAATTGCCGCCGGAGTATTCCGCTTTTTAAAGCAAAGGTCAAATAGGTTAACAGACGGAGTAAGCCGCCATTTTGAGTGATTTATCGATGGATGGATTTCAGAGGTGAAACAAAAGTCCTACTATACAGTCTGCTATTTATGATGAGTAAATCCTTGACATTTTACATGGACATATCAAATAAGTTTACTCATATGATATAGCTATACTATCAAAAGACATAGTCCAAGCGCAAATCGACATGCAGAGTTGTAACTTTAAGGATAGTTTTTAAAGGATAATTAGTAAATTGCACTAGCGTACAAGAACAGAGACATTTCTTGTTTACTGAATGAGATGTATTAATAAACAAAGATCACACACAACTAGACTACTTGCAATCTATCTATTTAGAAAGGATATGATTTGCATTACCCATTGTTAGTTGCTTGATAGATTTCACGAGAGCAAATCAAAAATCATACAAGGTAAACGTGTTCCCACTATTCAAAATCTACAAGTCATGTTATTTTACTGAATTATCTCACCATAACAAAACATTGATAGATCATATATATTTCCACCTTCTCGCCTAACTCCACATATGAAAAGCAATAGTTGCGTGCCCAAAGTACATTAATAAATATGATCTCTAATCACCCTACTCAATCACTATGGAAACATTAATAAATATGATCCATTCTCACCCCTAACTCAATCTTTCACTCCATATGAAAGTGCATGTATAGATAAGATCTACTTTTCCGTCATAGCAATAATCTTAATTACATTAATTACATTAATTACAATACATTACTGGACTCAATCCAATCCCCTACCTATCCTCCTATGAAAAAAAAAATAAATAAACCTCAATCATAAATTTTAAGGATGATATCAAATAAGCAACATACAAATTAGAAGGTCCATATATATTTTGTAGCGCTTTTTATTCAAACTGATATTAAGGAACGGCAATATACAAATTCAGAAGAATCACATCAAAATCATCAATGTTGTACTACTTTATTATCATCGTCATTTATTCCTGATGTTATCAATCTATTCGACTTTACTTGAACCATTATTCTACAAGGCATAAATATATAATTTTATGATAGTAAGAATATTGTCACAATATAATCTCAACAAACCGCACTCAACCTTAACCGATTATGTTTTAATTATAAGTCTATATTTCTTCTCTTCTTTTGTTTTAAAAACCAAAAGGAGTGAAAGAAAAATTTATACAATGCCAACTGTTGATAGTATTCTTCAATTAACTGATCGGATAATTCAGAAGAGGACTTTATGAAAAAGTGATAAAGGTTCGATTGGAAATGTTTGTAGCAGTCAACGTTTTCAATTCCGAATGAATGTTATTTCAATTGAAACAAAGCAAAGGAAATTTCGACTGACCAGTCTCCTCCCTCTCCCCTCCTTTGAATCCGCTACAGGATAAGTAGTAAAGTAGTAGTAGAAGAAGTAGTAGTAATAGTAGCACTTAATAGTGTATATTATCCCCAGGCATGTAAAAAATCATAGTTGGAGAAGAATACTGAATGTTACTTCTAAAGTATATAGCGAGCAAACTGAAAGAGAGGCTTTTTAATCGTTTGTCCTCCTTATGGACACACCTGTAATTAGTAAAATGCAAGAAACCATAAAAAATAGAAGATTTTTCTTTTCGATATGAACGGTATTAAAGGCATTGTGAGGTTTTTACATTTGAAAGTGGAGAGTAATTTAGTTTTCAAATAAATTTATCAGAAAATCCGCACGCCCCCTTCCTCCCTCCCCTTCAAAAAAAAAAATATTAAATGGACGGGTCCCTTACACAATACGTACACGTGCGCTTCACTTTGATGGATTTTGGCCTTTGTATATATTGATTTGATTTATGGACCTGCTTGCCTAAATTACCAAGGCATACTGACATCATGAATCTTGAAAAACACCACTATGACTTAAATAACTGAAAAAATACTGCTTATCCAATCAGTCATGTTTCAGGGGGACGAAACAATTAACATACAATGACTGTATAGATATCATTGTTCTACCAATTCAAAGTTTTAATGTAAACTGGTTCAATTTATTTCAGAGTAAAAGAAAAAAGGAAATGAATTACGAGACCATTTTTCCCATGCTCGCATCTTATCTTCCTTGCCCGGGCTAATGGATCAAAGGTGAAATTTTGTCGTCCCATGACATTGAACACTTGACTTGTTTCAATATAGATATCCTATTTATTTTGGTTTAATTTTTTTAATCCAAAAGATTGTTGTGAGTTTTTTAAAAAAGGACAGAACGAAAATTAAGATAAGGGTTAGATTGGCGAGCATCTGAGGAAAGTTATCAAAGATTGTAAGTTTCAAGAACCGTTCACATGAAAATCAATAAGCACAAGATGTATTCATCTTGTTATCATAAAAACTGCATATCGTCAAGTTTCAATTCGCGTTTAGGAAAGTTTGTAATCGTTCATCTTGATCAACCATATACAAACGACTTTGATATAGTTCTGTTACCGATACTAGTAACGCTATATGAGGTGAATTTATAATCTCAACAGATGCTGGCTCATGTTGGTAACTTTGTTTTATTTTTTTCTTTTCTTGTAGATGCATGAAATTAAGCCTAAGATTGTAGATAATTGAAACCCATCACTAATTGGACAATTATTTTTGGCATTTTATAGCATTTTCCATTCTAGAATTTATAAAACTTATAGCAGGGACCTCATTTTCATTCACCTGTTCCACGAGTCGATTAAGTAATTGCAATGCACTTCTAAATTTATGTCAAGCTGGCGATGAAGTGTACCAATTCAGTCGGCCGCCATCTTGGCGAGATTACAGTACTTTTAGGAATTTTAGATCATAAGTGTAACGTAAATCCACACAAGATGGAATTTGGGTTCGCATTAAGATGCGAAGTCATCAGGTCATGTTAAGGTTAGCCAAATTCCTAACAGAGCTGTGGTTTCTGTGAGTAGGTTATGTACCAATTACGTTCTCATGTATCTGACAGTCAAAGTTGTGCATAGGATTTGATAAGGCATGGACATAGCTAGTTGATCCGTATTCTCATGTTAACTTTGACATTATAGTAAGCATATTTTTAGTTATTGAGAGGCCGCTAGACCGTAGACCTTAAACTATGTAAGTATTCTTATAATTTTAAGAGAGCCCAAATTCCAAGCGTGCTTGCCATCTGATTGGATTATATCCGTAGATACATGTTATTATCAAGCAGTGTGGGCAAAAGATAGCTCACACAATGGTAACGCTATATGTAATTTTGAAGTGCTGATGATCCCCTTAAATTCAAAATTGATAAAGGTTATTTCATTAACATCATATTAAAATGTTGTAACAAGAGACAATTCTTTTATAATATTAAAGTCCCTATTTAATTCCCACCCAACCCTCCATTATAATAGGCATATTGGTTAAGTCATTGAGAGTTGTAGGCGTTAAACTATGTCAAATTCATAGGTGATAAGGAGAGCCCAAAGTCCAAGCGTGCGTGTCATTCTGATTGGATTTATCCGTAGATACATGTTGATCAGCTGGTGTGCGTAATATAGCTCACACAATGGTTAATCTATATGTAATCTAAAGTGCTGTTGATCTCTTAAGTTCAATAATTGATTAAATTTATTTATAATAATCATATTGAATGTTCTGACAAGACACAATGCATGTATAATATTAAAGTCCCTATTTATTCCCCACCACCACCCTCCATTTTAATGGCATATTGGTGGGTTTTTTCAGGTGTCGTAGGACCTTTAAAACTATGTAAGAGCCATAGTGATTATGAGAGCCCAAAGTCCAAGCGTGCTTGTAATCTGATTGGATTTATCCATAGGATACATGTTTATCAGCAGGTGGGGCAAATACAGCTCACACAATAATAGTAAGCTATAATTGTACTTTGAAGTGCTGTATGATCTCTTAAGTTCAAAACTGAAAAATTGTATTTTATAAAAAAAAAAAAATTTTTTATCATATTAAATGTTGTAAACAAAGAGACAATTCATGGATAATATTAAAAGTCCCATTTGATTCAAACCACACCCTCCATTATAATAGCCATGTCGGTTAGTTTTTGAGAGGCCGTAGATCTTAACCTATGTAAGATCATAGTGATATGATAGCCAAAAGTCCAAGCGTGGTTGTCATCTTGATTGGATTTATCCATAGAATATATTTTGATCAGCAGGTTGTGCAAAATATAGCTCTCACAATAGTAAGCTATATTTAATTTAAAGTGCTGAATGATCTCTTAAGTTCATAATTGATAAATTTATTTATAATATCATATTAAATGTTCTAACAAGAACACAATTCACGTTTATAATATTAAAGTTCCTATTTAATCCCCACCCACACCCTCCAATTTAGTAGCATATCTGGGTTAGTTATTGAGAGGGTCGTAGGACCATAAACTATGTAAACTATGCAAGATCATTAGTGAGATGAGATCCCAAAGTTCCAAGCGTGATTGTCATCTGATTGGATTTATCCAGAGATACATGTTTATCTCAGCAGGTGTGCAAACATGGCTCACACAAATATTAAAGTATATGTTAATTTTAAGTGCTTAATGATCTCTTAAGGTCCCAATTGATAAAATTTCTTTTATAATTTCATATTAAATGTAATGTAACAAGAGACAATTTATTTATAATATTAAAGTCCCCAATTTAATCCCCACCCCGATTCCTCCATTATACATGGGCATATTGGTAAGTTATTGAGAGGTCGTAGACCTTAACCTATGTCAAGGGATCATAGGGATATGAGAGTAAATAAAGTCCAAGCGTGGTCTTGTCCATCTGATCGGATTTTTCCAATAGATACATGTTCTCAGCACGTGGGCAAACATATAGCTCGCACAATATTGAAGCTATATGTAAATTGAAGTTGCCGAATGATTTCCCTTAAATACTAAAATTGATAAATTTATTTTATAATAGCATATTAAGAGTGTTTGTAACAAGATGACAATTTATGTATTATATTAAAGTCCCCATTTAATCCCAACCCCCCACCCTCCATTATAATAGCATATGGGTTAGTTATTGAGAGGCCATAGACCTTAAAACTATGTTAAGATCATAGTCGATATGAGAGCCCAAAGTCTAAGCGTGCTTGTCATCTGTATGTTTAGTTATCCGTAAATACATGTTTATCAGCAGATTGGGGCAAACATAGCTCACACAATAGTAAGCTAGATGTTAATTTGACGTGCGGAATGATCGCTTCTTTAAATTCAAAAATTGATAAAAAATTTTTATAACATCATATTAAATGTTGTAACAAGAGACAATTTATTTATTAATATTAAAGTTCCCTATTTAATCCCCACTCTCACCTTCCATTATAATAGCATATGGGTTAGTTATTGAGAGGCCGTAGACTTTTAAACTATGTAAGATTCATAGTGATATGAGGAGACCAAAGAGCCTAAGCGGTGCTTGTCATCTGATTGGATTTATCCGTAGATACATGTTTATCAGCAGGTGGGCAATGATAGCTCACACAATGGTAAGACTATATGTAATTTGAAGTACGGAATGATCTCTTAAATTCAAAAAAATTGATCAATTTATTTTAGTAACATCATATTAAATGTTGTAACAAGAGACAATTCATGGATAATATTAAAAAGTCTCTATTTAATTCCCTCCCCCTACCCTCCATTATAATAGCATGATGGGGTTAGTTATTCAGCTGTCGGAGACTTTAAACTATTGTAAGATCTAGTGATATGAGAGCCCAAAGACCAAGCGTGCTTCTCATCTGATTGGATTTGTCCGTAGATAAATGTTGTTTCAGCAGAATGGGCAAATATAGCTCACACAATGGTATGCTCTATGTAATTTCAAGTGCTGAATGATCTATTAAGTTCAAATCTTGATAAATTTATTTTATAATATCATGTTAAATGTTGTAGCAAGAGACAATTCATAGATAATATTTAACGTTCCCTATTTAATTCCCACCCCCACTCTCCATTATAATAGCATATGTCGGTTAGTTATTGAGAGACCGTGGACCTTAAAACTATGTAAAATCATTGTGAGATGATGAGCCCAAAGGAGCAAGCGTGTTTGTCATTCTGATTGAATTTATTCATATATATTTTTTTATCAGCAGGGGGTGTGCCAATTATAGCTCACACAATCGTAGGCTAGTGTAATTTAAAGTGTCTGTATGATCTCTTAAGTTCATAATTGATAAATTTATTTATTAATCTTCTATTAAATTTTCTAACAAGACACAATTCACGATATTAATATTAAAGATCATATTTAATCTCCACCCCCACCCTCCATTATAATGGCATATTGGTTGGTCTATTTAGGTTTGTCGTAGACTTGAAACCTTAGGTAAGATCATAGTTGATTATGATGGAGCCCAAAGTCCAAACGTGCTTTGTCATCTGGGATTGGATTTATCCACGGATACATGTTTATCAGCAGGTGGGAAAACATAGCTCACACAATTTTAAGCTATATGTAATATGAAGATGCTGAATGAATCTTCTTAAATTCAAAATTGATAAAGAAATACTTTTATAACATCATATTAAAAGTTTTTGTAACAACGAGACAATTTATTTATAATATTAATAGTGCCCATTTATTCCCCCACCCTCACCTTCCATTATAATAGCATATGGGCTAGTTATTGAGAGGCCCGTAGACTTTAAACTATGTAAGATCATTAGTGATATGAGAGACCAAAGTCTAAGTCGTGCTTGTCATCTGATTGGATTTATCCGTAGCTACCTGTTTGATCAGCAGGGGGGCCAAGATAGCTCACACTTAATGAGTAAGCTATATGTAATTTGAAGTACTGACTGATCACTTAAATTCAAAATTGAATAAATTTATTTTTATAACCATCATATTAAATGTTTTGTAAACAAGAGACAATTCATTTATAATATTAAAGTCCCTATTTTAATTCCCACCCCAAACCCTCCATTATAATTGCATATGTTTAGTTTCATTGAGAGGTTGTACGCGTTAAACTATGTAAAATATAGTGATAGGATAGCCCAAAGATCCAAGCTTGCTTGTCGTCTGATTTGGGTTGGATTTCCTCCGTAGATCCATGTTGATCAGCAGGAGTGCAAATATAGCTCACACAATGGTAACCTTATATGTAATTTGAAGTGGTGAATGATCTTTCTTAAGTTTCACAATTGATACATTTATTTTACTGTCTTATTAAATGTTTCTAAACAAGAGACAATTCACGAATAATATTAAAGCCCTTATTTAAGCACAACCCCTACCATCCATTATAATAGCATATTGGTTAGTTATTCAGCAGTCATAGACCTTTAACTATAATAAGATCATAGTGATATGAGAGCCCAAAGTCCAAAGCGTGCTTGCCATCTGATTGGATTTTATCCGGTAGATACATGTTGCATCAGCAGGTGTTCAGGATATAGCTCACACAAATGGTAAGCTATAAGTAATTTCAATGTGCTCTGAATGATCTCCTTAAGTTCAACAAATTGAGTAAATTGATTTTTAATATCATATTAAATGTTCTAACAAGAGACAATTCATGTATAATATTAAAGGTCACTTTGTAATACCCACCCCCACCCTCCTTTATAATGGCATATGGTGTTAGTTATTGAGAGGTCGTAGATCTTAACCTATGTAAGATCATAGTGATATGAGAGCCAAAAGTCCATTCGTGCTTGTCATCTGATTGGATTTATTCATAGAAATTATTGTTGATCAGCAGACAGTGTGCAAAATATCATCTTCACACAGTGAGTAACCTATATGTAATTTAAAGTGCGCTGAATGATTCTCTTAAGTTCAGAATTGATACATTTTAATTTATAATATCATATTAAATGTTCTAAACAAGACCACAATTCGCGTATAATATTAAAGTCCCAATTTAATCCCCACCCACACCCTCCATTATACTAGCATATGGGTTAGTTATTGAGAGGTCGTAGACCTTATAAAACTATGTAAACTTGTGTAGATCCATAGTGATATGATGATCAAAAGTCCAAGCGGTGATTGTTCATCTGATTGGATTTTATTCATAGATACAAGTTTCGTCAAGCAGGTGTGCAAAAACATAGCTCACACAATAATAAGCTATATAGTAATTTGAATGGTAAGTGATTAATGATCTCTTAAGTTCACAATTGATAAATTTCTTTTATAATATCATATTAAATTGTTGTAAACATGAGACAATTTATTGATATAATATTAAAGTCCCCATTTAATCCCCACCCCCATCCTCCATTGTTAATGGCATATTGGTTAGGCTATTGAGAGGTCGTCGACCATTTAAACTATTTAAGATCGTAAGTGATATGAGCGCCCAAAGTCCTCTATGAGCGTGACTTGTCATCTGATTTGGATTTATCCGTATGATAGATACGTATTTTATCAGCTGGTGGGCAAAAAAAGTTCACACAATGGTAAGCTATTATGTACTATTGAAGTGCTGGAATGATCTCTTAAGTTCACAACTGATATTATTTTTTTTATAATATCATATTAAATGTTGTAATCAGAGACTAATTTCATGGATAATATTACAGTCCCCATGTTGATTCAAACCAACCACCCTCCATTATCATTAGCATGTCGGGTTAGTTATTGAGAGACCGTAGATCTTAACCTATTGTAAGATCATCGTGATATGATAGCCCAAAAGTCCAAGCATGTGCTTGACATCTGATTGGATTGATTCATGTAGATATATTTTGATCAGCAGTTGTGAAAATATAGCTCACACAATAGTAAGCTATATTTAATTTAAAGTGCTGAATGATCGTCTTAAGTTCATCATTGATAAATTTATTTTCTAATATCATATTAAATGTTCTAACAAGACCACAATTCACGCTATAATATATAAAGTTCCTATTTAATTCCCCACCCACACCCTCCATTATAGTAGCATATGGGTTAGTTATTGAGAGGTTGCAGACATTAAAACTATGTAAAACTATGTAAGATCATAGTGATATGAGAGCCCAAAGTCCAAGCGTGCTTTGTCATCTGATTGGATTTATCCGTTAGATACATTTAATTCAGCAGGTGGGCAAAAAAGCTTCACACAAGATGGAAAAGCTTTATGTTAATTTGAAGTGCTGAATGATCTCTTAAGTTCAAAATTGATACATTTATTTTATAATTTCATATTAAAATGTTCTTTTTTTTAAAATAACCAAGAGACTAGTCATGCATAATATAAAAGTCCCTATGGAATACCACCCCCACCCTCCATTATAATAGGGGCATACTCGGTTAGTTATTGAGGTCGCAGACCTTAACCTATGTGTGTTCATAGTGATATGAGAGCCAAAAAGTCCAAGTCGTGCTTGTCATCGGATTGGATTTATTCGTAGAAATATTTTGATCAGCAGGTGTGCAAATATTGCTTACAATAGTAAAAGCTATATGTAATTTAAAGTGCTTGAATGATCTCTTAAGTATCATAATTGATACATTTATTTTATTATATCGTATCTAATTGTTCTTAACAAGACACAATTCGCGAATAATATTAATAGTCACAATTTAATCCCCACCCCACACCCTCCATTATACTAGCATATGGGTTAGTTATTGAGAAATCGTTAGACCTTCAACCATGTAAACTGTGTAAGATCCATAGGGATATGAGATCCCAAAGTCCAAGCGTGATTGTCATCTGATTGGTTTTATTCATAAGAATACATGTTTTGTCAACCTAGGGTTGCAAACATAGCTCACACATTAGTAAGCTATATGTAATTTGAAGGTGATTATTGATCTCTTAAGTTCATAATTGATAAATTTCTGTTATAATATCATATTAAATGTTGTAACAAGAGACAATTGTGTGTGTTAATAATATTAAAGTCCCCATTTAATCCCCACCCCAACCCTCCATTATAATAGCGTATGGGGTAGTTATTGAGAGGTCGTAGACATTAAACTATGCAAGTTCATTGTGATTATGAGAGTACAAAAAGACCTAGTCGTGCTTGTCATCTGATTGGATTTATTCATCGATATATGTTTTGATCAGCATGTGTTGCAGATATATAGCTCACATAATGGAAAGCTATATGTAATTTAAAGTGCTGAACGATCTCTTAAGTTCAAAAATTGATACCATTTATTTTTTATAAACATTCATGTTTAAAGGTGTGTAACAAGAGACAATTCATGTATAATATTAATGTCCCTATTTAATACCCACCCCCACCCTCTGCTATAATGGCATATGTGTTAGTGTATTGAGAGGTCGTCGACCTTTAAACTATGTAAATAAGTTCATATTGAATAAGAGAGCCCAAAGTCCAAGCGTGCTTGGCATCTGATTTGGATTTATCCGCAGGTACATGTTGGATCTGACCAGGTGCGCAAATATCGCTCACTCACTGGTTGTTGTACAATGATCAGCAAGAAAAAAAAATAAGACTTTGAAACTAATCTACTAAATAATCTCAAGAACATTCACAAATGCACCACCCTATAATACTTCATTTCAATGTAAAGAAAAGAAAATCACAGTTATATACATATTATACACTCTGAAATATATGATAGACATACACACAAATCAACAGACACGAATGTCACACACACAAATACACACATTATATCTAATTTTGATTCATAATTTAAAGAACAAATAATAATAAAAGTATATGCATATTATTATACCCTGAAGTATATTATCACAAAATGTAAAAACTTGGTTTTTCAAATGTATCTACTTATATAAAGGTGGTTAGGAAAAAAAAAACCACAACAGACATATAGACACACATCACTAATGTTTTATTTGAATCTAAAGAAAAAGGTCATGGTCGAAGTTATATGCATATTATTACACCCTTTAAAAATGAACAAAAGTAAAATGTGACTTTAAAACTAATCTACTCAATTTTAAAAAAAAAACATACCACACACCACCTAATTTTGATTTCTCATGTATGAGACAACGTTAGAATCAAAATTATATGCATATTTTTTACCGCGTCAATATGGTCATAAACAGTGTGTATGTGACTTAGAAACCAAATCTACGTAAAATGAAAGGAAATTGAAGATACAAACACACAAGTATACACATATATCCTAATTTTTGATTTGATGTTAAAGAAAAAAAAAACAATCAAAATTCTATGCATATTATTATACCCTGAATATATAATCACAAACAAATGTAAAACTTGAGTTTTAAAATTTATCTACTTATAAAAAGGAAAAAGAAATAAACAAAAACAGACAAATACACACATCCCTAATTTTGATTTGAATCTAAAGAAATAAAATCACGATCAGAAACTGATATGCATATTATTACACCCTGAAAAAAATTATCAAAAGTTACAAATGTGACTTGGAAAAATAATATAACTTCAATAAAAAAACGCACACACACACTCACTCAATTACACACTCATCCTTAGTTTTGATTTCCATCTAGAGAAAACATGATCAGAATCAAAAATTATTTATACATATTATACTCTGAGTATATGGATCATGAAAAGTAAAAATATGACTTTAAAACTAATCTACCTAAATAGAAAAAAACATATACCACAGGCCCACGCATGCACGCACACATACATATGCTTGATTTTGATTTTAATGTAGAAGAAAAGGAAAGAATCAAATCAAACTTATCTTGATATATTATTTTCCCATCAGTATATTGATCTGAAGAAGTAAATTGTGACTTTAAAACTAATCTACTTAAATTGCACACACAAATACAAAAAAAAACCCCATGAAGAAGACCCACCGACCCCACGGTAAGCTAGTGGCAAAGCTTTCTCACATACCTACACTGGCCATGCTGTGAGGACTCAAACCCACGTGGACAGAGGTGAGATGTCAGTGACCTCTAAAGGCAAGCGCCTTAGACCACCTGGGCCACCTCGGGTCCATTTCACTGGACTTGGCCAAATTGTTCTGAGGTGTCATTGGTGCATTAAATGATGGACAAAACATGCCAAAATGTTTTTTAAGATAAGTGTTTGCTACAAAATCTGCCCAATTAAATTTTTGTTTCATGCAAAAGTCAGTGCTGATCTTCCTCGAATCCAGGTTACACGACATGATTGTATTAATTCACACCCTTGTCCCTATCTATGACCAATATATATACGTTTCTCGTTTCTAGCTAATACAAGCAGAATTAACTTTCTACACTTCAGAGGAGACAAGAAATTTACAAATGCTGAGTCTGTTATAAACTGGATAAAGTGTATCATTTAATATGATAAAAAGTCAGTCAGTTTATAAAACTGTTTTAAAGACAATTATAAACGTTAAACGGTCAGAAATAAACAGACATCTTTAAGAGATTTACCAAATTGGCTCACAATAGCTAGGGTTGATGTGTAGTGTCAAATCTTTTGAGCACTGCTGAGGGAGAGCAATTAGGCTAATTTGCATAGGTAAATAATACAAATAAGTGGGAAAACCCAATTGGTCTGAAGTTAAGTACATCAAAGAGATGCGTGTTGAAAAAAACAAATGTTATTACCACATCACTTGAATTGCATTACGGGACTATAGTTAAAACAAATAAACTCTGCACCTCAACCTGGAGAATCTAATTGTGGAATCGCCTGAACAAATGTGAAGGAGACTTCGAACTTTGAAATCTGCATTCAGCAAGTGTTGGCAGCAGTAAAATCATGACGCATACTCATGTGGCATTCGATTTTATTATTGTTATAAAACAAAATTTTTAATAGTGCAAAAAAATTATAAAAAGGCAATCAAACGAGTCATGTAATGATTTATTCTTGTAATATTGTGGTATTGTATTGTTGCTGTCAATAAAGTAATAAAGACCCCATCTTTATTTTCATTTTTCATTGCCTACTACAATTAAGAGACATGGAAAAATACTGACTCCATTCTTGGCGACATTTTTTGAAAACTGGCGAAACAAAATATTGAGGATTGGCGATTTTTTGGCCGAAAACCTTTTTAAAGCCAGCACCATCCCTGATTAGGTTACATTATTTTTTCATTATGAAATTGTAAGTTTTCAATTAAAGTTAATAATATAAAAAATAACCAATAAAACATTTATCCATATTTTGAGATAAAGGACCACTAAATAAAATTTATTAACTTCTGAAATCTCCCATTGCGTATAATGATTTCCATTGTGTAGCAGGTCGGTCACATTTAAGTGAAAAAGTCTTTTGAGTAAATTATATACTATTAAAAGTAAGTATTCATTTTTTATGTTTTGATGTCAATTTATCAACCAGAAAATCCTATTTAGTTCAATTAGTGACGAAAAAAGTGTTATTATATTTAATTTCCATTGCGTTTCATTTTTCCACTGCGTACTTTAATCATACCCTCTCCCACCCATCTGTACTGAAACTGTGCTATTACCAACAGCCCTCAAGGAAACACCGTCTTTGTCAAATTCAATGCTACATAAATGTGTCTTGGTAGCTCGTCAATCATGAAAAGATCATCTGACTCCTTTTAAAGGTAACTATAAATTACTTTCTAATGTAAGTAATCCCCCCAGTTCTTGCTACATTTTCCAATTCACATATATGCAATTCATGTACAAAAACAGCCGTGTGCGTTATGCTTCTAAAAGTGTCTATTGTACAGCAATATGTGGCAATGGAAACATATTTTGTAAATTTTGGTAAAATAACTATGTGTTTTACGTTTTAATGTATACTTTTTTTATTATTCTAAATGGTCTCAAATAATACAGATGGCTTGAATGTTGCGTATTCACTACAAAACCAATTTACCTTTCCTAAGAGCGGCCATATTGTTGTCTGGAAAAACTTGTTGAGTTTGCGCTATTGTCTTGGGTTTAAGTAGAAGACATCACCTGTTTTATGTATTCCGTTTCGGGACATTTTTTGTCTAGTAATATACCTCCATATACACTATGGTCCGAATCCGCCTGGTTTTTGTGGTTTAACTCCAGCCCGTAATTTGGTCCGAATAAGCCTGGTTAACGCATCAGCCTGCGCACCTTTCATAGCTTTTTTTAAAAATGCTATGTAGCTTTAGGAATACTGAACTTGATATTTTAAAACTATCAGAAATTTTACTGCAATGGATTTGTCTTAATACTCATAAA